>JARHVA010000947.1:2237500-2837500 GCA_037957365.1 Torreya grandis
AAAATTATTGAGATCACTAACTCCTAAGTTTGACTCTAAGGTGTCTACAGTAAAAAATATATAGGATTTGGATAAGCTAGAGATGGATAGGCTTTATGGCATCTTTATTGCCTATGAGATGAGAACTAATAAAGGAAGACCTCCCAAGAATGAATCATCTTTCAAAGTTAAAAATAATTCAAAGTCCAAGAAGTTCAATGATGATGATGATTTAGATATTGATGATGATGAATTGATTGTCGTGTTTTCTAGGAAGCTAAAACCAGGTTCAGGTAAGTACAAAGGTAAGTTTCCATTTAAGTGTTTCAACTATGGAGAAATTGGACATTTTTCAAACAAGTGTCCTCATAATCATAAGGCTAATGATTATAATAACATGATGCACATCATAGAGATGACAGGAAGGCCTATAAGTCTAACAAAAATAAGAGAGATTTCAAGAAGAATGAATGAAATAAAAGGTCATTCAAAAATAAGAAGAGTTTCTATACCAAAAAAGACAAGTCATCTGATATAAGTGATTTAAACACATCTGATAGTGATGATGATAGTAATGAATTTGAAAATGAAAATTGTGAAAATTTATTCATAGGCACAAAATCAAACAATGAGGTTTGTTTAAATGGGAAAGGCCTTATGGTTGATGTAGAATAAAATGAAGAATTATACTTTGATAATGAAGAAGGAGAAGTTGGATTAAAACTTGTGGTAGACCTAGTAAGGGCCCTAGAAGAGTTGAAGATTGTAAATAATAATAACAAGAAATTAAAGTCATTAGTTTAGGACTATGAGAAATAGATCAATTTATTTGAGGAAAGTTTGAGCAACACTTCTACAGAGTATGAAGAAATCATTCAGCAAGTAGAAACCCAGATGGAGATTATGTTAGCAAGCCTAAAGGCTAAATAGGAAAAATGCATCAGGTATGAAACTAAATTAAAATCCCTAAAATTTGACTTGGATCAGGCATCTATTAAGATGAAGAGTTTTGTGAAGTTTGACAAGAGAACTGAGGCTCTAGATGATATCTTGAGTATTCAAAAGTTTGCAAGTGACAAGACAGGTCTTGGATTTAAAGAAGACCAAAAGAAGGCATCTCAAGTCAAGGAGAAGACTATTGAAGATAAAAAGGTCAACATGAAAAGACCTATCAGACATTCCAATGGTATAAGGTATGTTAATTATTTCAATGGTTACTATTTTACATGCAATCAATTTGATCATAAATCAAGAGAATGTAGAATATCCTCCAAGCATGAGTACTCATGTAACTATGGAAGGAGAAGAAATTGGTCAAAAGGAGATAAAATTAATCATCTAGCAAGAGGTATGAGTGATATTTTTTGCTATTATTGTCATAAAATTGGTCATATGCTAGATTATATCCAAATAGAGATAAAATTCATCATCTAGCAAGAGGTATGAGTGATATTTTTTTCTATTGTTTTCATAAAATTAGTCATATTTCTAGATTCTATCCAAATAGAGTAATAAAGTTCTCAAAAGATGATAAGGGTAAAATAATGAAATGGAAACCAAAGCCAGTAAGGGAAGATAAAATTGAGCCAAAGGGTCAAGATAGATTACTTACTTTGGTAAAAGAAGTATCTAATAATAAGGTGTGAGGAACACTTGTTATTAGAAGTTGTTGAAATGATAATGAGATATAGTCCTAAGTTGTCTATAGATCAAATTAAAATACTTATTGTATTTGAGCAAGATCCCTATCAAGAACGTCTGTTGTTAGCTTCTAGTGATAATGCCTTGAAAGGTAAGATGGCTGCAAGAAACAAGAAGATGAGTAACATACCTGCTATCAATATGTATATATTGAGGATAGTAAGCTAAAGAAGAAAGACAAGTCTAAAATGACTCTAAAAGAAATTAATCAGTCTACTAAGAGTAAGATGGTAAAAAATGAGAGATGAGATGTGGGCATCTTCTAAGTTCACCTTGTTCTAGAACCCTATGAAAAGGGGTGGCTCCATTAATCTTCATGGAGACAGTCTTATATCAGCAAAAGCATAGTGTTGGAATCAAAGAAGGTTTCTTTTTTAGAAGATTCTAGGTTGTCTATGTTGCAAATAGAGAGATGATGATAGATATTATCCATTTTTATGTTGATAGCTCTGAGGTCAAAGTGCAAAAAATTGGTATATAAGAGGTAAGATTTTGGTATTTGTTTGTATGAGTAGTTGAGCTTGATCTGTGAAGACAAAAGGAAGCCCCTAATTCTACAGTTGATATCAAGTATGGGATAACCTTGTGTATGGTCAAGAGTTTGATCTTATTCTGTCATATCAAAAAAGGTAAGTAATCTAAGTTTATCATTATTTGAAAGAATATATGATTGGTCTAAGGGGGAGCTTGGTAGCTCTAAGTTCTTTTTTAAGAAATAGATTCCTTTTTGATATACATGAAGTTAAGGAGAGATTGTGTCTAAGATGTTTAATAGATGTTGTTTGTTGAGTTTTTGATGAATCAGCTGGAAGAGTGACCTAATTGAGAGAATTTTTTGAAAATCATTGGCATAGGTAATTGCCATAAGTTTCTAAATATTGTGTGCCAAATAATATCATGAAGATATAGTATCATCTCAAAGGGAGAGAGTATGATTTTAGTAGTTACAAGTGACCCTTGATGTCTACTACTAATATAAGCATTTTGGATTCTTGGTTTGAGGGGGATCTATTTAGATTGTTGATTGTGCCTAATCTATGTTGAAGTGGTCTTGTAATATGATTTCATTCTAAAAGAGATGATAGTTGTGGAAGGCCTTTGTCATTAATGTCAAAGGGGGATAAATAACATAAAAAGATAAATATCATAAAGGGAAAAAGAAAAGTCAAGATCATAAAGGGTGAGAAAAGGAAAGAACTAGGTCTAAGAGATGATTGTTATCAAGAGTGGTTGACACAATTTTATGAGTGTGTTTTCCATCAATTATAAAGGGGTGGATTGTTGGAAATTATCATTGATTTAGGGAGAGATTGTTGAGAATTGTCATTGATTTTTGAGTTTTGGAATAAGTATTATCATTGATGTCAATCTAATGTCATTGATGTTAAAGTTTCTTGTGAAGTTGCATTATCAAGTAATATTTGAGGTATGTGTATGAATGTGTTTTTTTTTTAGCTTGAGTTATATCATTGATATTAGCATGATAAAATGAGTAATCTCTGAAGAAGAAATTGTGTGCTCTGAAGATCTATGTAAGCATCTCTAAAGATGCTCCAAATGAGATATAAAGATGTGAATGCTCCAAAGAACACTTGATAGTGTTTGAGCATGAGAGAGGTTATTTGAGTTTGTATATGAGGCGTTGAGGTATTTAAAATTTATTATAAGGTCAGATCTAAATATCTGTGTATGCATCTTTGAAAATGTTATAAAGATCCTTAGTCAAGATCTAAAGATCTATAAGAAGCTCTGAAGATGCTCTATTGAAGCTATAAATAAGAATGAGTGTATGAGGTTTCTTGAGCATAAACAAGATGCATTGAAACATAGGACATTATTAAGGTGAAGCCTATATGGTGGCTAGAAGGTCAGATACAAGGCCTGATGAGACTTATAGGTCAAGGCATAACAAGCAAAAAGAGAGATGGTGGCCACATGAGGTATCAGGATCAATTTCCATGACATGGGTGAGAAAGTAAACAATAACAGAGGTGAGTTAAGTTTTTTTAAGTATTTGCATGAAGTTTTAGGTTAGAGTTTGAAGGTTAAGGCTTGAAAAAGTGTTTCAAGGTTTCTCGAGTGCATAGAATGAAGAGTTATCTACCTGAGAAGGTTTATATAGTGCTCATTGGCACATGTGGAATTTGCATGAGAATATAATTTTTCATGGTAGATTATTAATTATTATATCTCAAATATCCAAACATTGGTTTCTAGAAAGAGGAGCTAAGTTTTATTAATGATCATTAAGATTGAAAGATGATTTAAACCCTCATAGGACCCTAACAATGACCTGATGTTGAAGATCTTGTTATAAATACCTCATAATATTTTTATATGGTCATATAAGTGATTTGAGGTTGAATTCAACTCTCCTAGTCATCTCCAGGTGTGATTAGTTTCTCTGGTGAGTGAGCAGACCCTACAGGACAGTGTTTATCTTTCAAAGATTTATTATAGCAAACAAAGTTGACTGAGTCAAAGTTACAAAGTGGATGAAGATCAAAGTGTCAAACTTTTAGTTGTTGTTCATAAGGTTTTATGGATAGGTTCCAAAACTCAGGTGTGAAAATTTGGTGATCTAAGTTGGCTAGTCACTAACAGACCAAGTGGTGCAGACAAAAAGAAAATTAGGCAAAAGTAAGAAGATAATTCTTGATGTGTTTTCATGTAAGAGTGATGAATTAAATTTCATGATGATCTTATTTGGGACTTGAATAATCTATACATGATTTAAATAATCTTGGAATTCATTTTAAGAGGTTGGAACATTGAAGACAAAATGGCTTGTCTGACTGAGTGGAGTCTATGAGAAAGGAAGTCAACAAATTTGTCTGTAAGACCAATAGTTTCCATTAGAGTTTATGATCTCTTTGATGGAGGTTTATCTAAGGATGATATAATATATTTTTAATGAATTAAACCCCTTGAATGTATTCAATTTGATGTCATAATTTTATGTTTTCTTGACTATGTTTTGAAGTCAGTTGATAGTTCTAAGTGAACATCTTATAGAGAAGAGTTTGACCCTGTATACCCTGATTTGAAGCATAAAATAAAGTTTATGATGACCCTAAAGTCATAAGGTTTCTAAATATGTAATTTTTTCCATGGTTTTTTATCAAAATTAATATTATGCCTTAGGTGTTCAAAATAGAGTTTTTGTATATGCACAGGCCTTTTCTAAATAGTGATTTGAGAAAGGGTTCAAATGGTGATTGGACATAAAAAGTTTTATGGACCTAAATTGAATTTTTATAAGGTATATTAGAGTGTAATATGATGTTTTCCTATTATCTAAGGTGTTTTGGATATGTTTCAAGAAAGATCAAATGGTAACATGTTAAGAGGACCTATTAGGTCTCCTTAAAGCCTAAAAGAGGAGTAAGGGCTAATCGATGTATGGCTGACCTAATGTATTGATTGATTCATGATTAAGGAATGTTATTTTAATATTCAAATACCTATTCATGTTTTACCTAAGATATAAGTATGTGTGGCCGAATAAGAAGGATATGATCAAGTGACTTGTATAAAAGCAAGGCAGTTTAGGCTTATTTATTATACTTAGAGAGGAAGAGAAGAGAACAAGCTAATGATATAGATCATTAGTGAGTATAATGATGTCATGAAAACCATCATAGAAGTGTTATGAATATATAATATAGGTTCTACATATGAGGATTAAGGTTAGAATTCCTAATCAAGCCATGAATAAGGTTAGTTGAACAAAGAATGTGGAAGGCCAGTTTGAAAGGGACAAAATTGAGTAAAGAGCTAAAGGAGAATATCACCATCTTTTGTGTGAGAAATAAAGGTTTATAAAGGGGATCAAAAAATTAGGTGGCTGAGTTGGTTCTGAGTCATCTAAGGGGTTGGTTCCTCCTTGCAAGTGGGTGCTTGTTAAAGCCTAGCTAAATTGGTGTTGAGCTAGTTGGGGTTAGTGTTCCATGTGAAGTGGGTGATTCACTAAATATTTATGTATGTATTATAGTACTATATTCCATTTGCTTCATTAGTAGATTTTATTCCCCTTGATATTTTCCTACGTATATGTTGTGTTCATGTGTTTCATGCTCTTATGATTTGATTCTTATGTTTGCTAAGATTTACACACTTGTTAAAATGGTTCATATATGATTAAGTGGAATTGAATGAATTTTTTTTGAAGATTTATTCACCCCCCCCTCAGTCATATTATTTCCAACAATCATGCTTGCCTTTTTGTGGCTAAGTCACTTTCTATGCAACTCAACTATAAAAATAATTAATGTAGATCAGACCTTACAT
The DNA here is from genome assembly GCA_037957365.1 of Torreya grandis. Lineage (NCBI taxonomy): Eukaryota > Viridiplantae > Streptophyta > Pinopsida > Cupressales > Taxaceae > Torreya > Torreya grandis. Next base: position 2,243,471 of record JARHVA010000947.1, read on the forward strand.
ATGTTGTCCTTTATTTTACTTTGGTTCATTCATTTCATTCCTTCGCTTCACTTAGCTAGTTGATTGATTGTTTATTTTTTTGCACCTATAGCTTCATCTCCTTCTCTTGACGTGGTCAACATTCCAATTTTCTTGTGTGTTGCTCTTATTTTTATGCATATCATTTCTCATTGGCTATTTTGGCACAATTAATTCCTTTCATTTACATCTTCTGATATGCACCATACTTTTTCTTGCCTTAAAACCATCTCCTACCCCACATTAAAATATGTTCCCAGTCCTCTAGTGTATATCTAAATTGTAATCCTCATTCTGGGTGCTTGTGTAAAGTGCCTCTTTTTAGAGTTGAATAAATGACCTTTATAATTTTACAGTACTCCCAACCTCACCAAATATTCTCAAATGTCATGTGTCTATGACTTCCCAAAGGAATCCCTAACTTGACTGACCTGAACGGATATTGATAGGTGAACATGTCTTTGTTACCATTCAAGTGTAACTACCACTTGAATATCTTACACTACTCTACTAGGAAAAACTAAAATAAAATGGTTGAGACTGCCTTATTAAAAATTTATGACATACATATTATGACCTCCCTATTCATGGGTATTTATATATCCAAGTTAACTAAATCTGGCAATTCCTAAGATGTAAGGAATCATGGGGTCTGTGAAGCTTTGCTACCAAGCAGACATGAGAATATATAAAAAATCCTAGTTGACCCACTATATTGGAGTCACTCTTTTTGTCTCAATACCATTAGATGGCCCTCCCTTCCTAATATGGGTCACTCTTTTCATCATAGGCATGTGTGTTGACTCTATTATTCTAGTCATATATTAGATAAAATAAACATAATGAAATCACAATCAATACTCTTATTTCTTCATTTTGATATTCAATTCATTCCAAACTATTATTCATATGCAAACACATTACATTATATAGTGTATTATTCTCCTAAAATAAGGATTCAACACCAATCCAAAATCCCTCAATTATCTCATAATATTTCTCTAAAGACTCTTCCAAAATCATATCTTATAGTGTGTTGTTATAGCTCAAGTAAAACTCACACAATTACATATATTTAACTACCTAGATAAACATATAATGTGATCACTAAAGTATGATATTCCAAACATCCCATCCCCCTACCCCTTCATGTGAACATGGTATCTCACTATAAAACTGCAACATGTTTCATTTGTTTAGTCATGATCTTGATCTATGTGTGGTGTCGCATAACTCTCAAAAATTGTATCCTCACAAGGGGATTTCATGGATGGATACAACTACCACCTAGATACTAATAGGGACCCACACTTTTTTTCATCCTCTACAATTATACGCTAATGGTTTTACAAATACTTTAGCCAATAACCCATAATGATGATTTTACAAAGCCTCCAATTAACAACCTATAAAGATTGTTTTACAAAGGTTCTAACTGACAATCTATAAAGATGATTTTATTGTTTTACAAAGGTTCTAACTGACAATCTATAAAGATGATTTTACAAATGATTTAACCAAAAACCTATAAATATGGTTTTATAAATTCTTCAACCAATAACCTACACAAGTATCATGATTTCAACAACATTCTATGATTCAATACTCTAGTACATTTTTACATCACAGGATTACATTTTAAATTACTCGCTTATTATATCATACAAAGTAGGAAAACATGAAAAAACTAAAAATGAGGATTAATTCCTCGCCATAACTTTTGTGGACTATATACATGATTGTTTCCATTCAACCTTGCATAGAATATATAGTCACCACTACCACTTGAAATCATCTTCAATATAGTTGTTTCTATGTATTTTATTTATCACTAATGCAGATGTGTGGCCCCATTGCTAGTAACTGATGAGAGGATGTTATAACATGTCCAGCATTTATTTCTCCATCCTCATGTAAATATCTAGTTACATATCAAATTTATATTTGAGGCTCAATAATAAAATCCCCCACCACAAGATAGACATTGGCAACCACCGAAAATGCATCCATGAGGGCTTTTTTTAATTATTTTGTCATTTTTTATGATATATAATAATTTTATTTGGACTAAAAATACTAGAAATAAAACCTAAAATCTATACAAAGACACTAATATAAGTAATTTCAAATAATATGATATCTAAAAATGATTTATACCATGCATTGTTCCTATCTTCTACTCTTGTGCCATGAATCATATCATGCTCATTCTTCTTATGTGCTTTAATGTTACATCTATATAATACATGTTTCATACACAATCCAATGTTATATTTAATACTATGATGCAATTCAATTCAAATATGCATATGTTACTACATTATTATATACATGTATTATATAATTTTATTTTGAGATTGATTACTTGTAGGCTACATCTCTCATCTCAAAATATGGGCATCACAATGGGCTTATCTTGAGATTTCAATTCCTCATGAGCAACAAATTTAAAATTTATGATAGTATAAAGTTATAGTTTTCATAATTACATTGTGGATTTAGAATTTTTAGTTTATGGGTGCAAGGGACATGCATGTGCACTCATTCCTATAGTTGATTAAAAAATCATATATGCTTGATGCATATGCATGAGCATATGCAAAAATAGTACAAGTTTAATTGACATTTTATATCAATACATTGCATATACAAGGGGCATGATATTCATTCCAATTTATGTTTTTACATGGCAATTTTTCAAATTTTAATTTTTCAAAGTTCAAAAGTCTCAAATATAATCTAGATCTATCTACAACATGTGATTTGTCTCATTTTTTCAAGTGGCCAAATTAGGGTCTAGTGAAACTCAATGTCTATGATTACACTTTATGGAACCCATCTCCCATTTCTCTATAACAGTCAATACTTGAAACATTACATACAATGAAGGTAGGTTATCCACTACTAGATCCTTAGGTGATTTAGGGTATTGGGTGTGAGTTTTCTTTCCCATTTCAAGAGTTTTCCTTTTGTTCATTTTTAAATTTTAAGTGTTCTATATTTCCTTTCATTTTTTTGCATCAAGTTGCTCTAATGTTTTTAAATTAACTCTATCTCCTGAAAGGAATAGAAAATAAAGTGTTCAAACTAAAAATATCTTAGGTGTTAATAATAAAAAATCACAAGGAGAATATGAAAGCATAGACTTAAAAATTGATTTGAAAAATAAAGAGCAATATCATATAATATATCTCTAGAATGTCATGTAAATACAATGAAATTACCTTACTTATATAGGTAATAAATATCAATCATAGCCGTAAGATCAAGCTCAGAGATAACCTAGGGATAAAAACCCATGATAAATATAAAAACATTTAATATCCACACCTAAGTGAACCTAGGGATAGAAACCCATGATAAATATAAAAACATTTAATATCCACACCTAAGTGGGTGGTAAAAAAACAAATAATGCTTTACTAAGTAAATCACCTAGGGAACATGAGCTAAGTTAAATAGCATACTCTAACACCCCTCCTCAATTTAAGATAGATGCCAAAAATAAAGTGGTATATCCATAGTATGAGTCCAGGTAATAAGACTTGATCAGGTACTCATGTACAATATATCCATTAGGAAATGAAGAATAAATATGTCCTCATGAATACCTCACAATGACAACTTATGAAACCCCAAGCATTGCACATAACTCAAGGTAATGAGGTGATGCAAAAGGCTTCATAAAAAAGTTGGTAACCTACTACTGAGTCAGAATGTATTCCAAGTAAATAACTCCATCTTGAATGTGTTTATAAATGAAGTGCATGTGAATCTCAATATGCTTGGTCCACTAGTGCTCAATAGGATTGTGAAAAATTTTAATCACACTTTGGTTGTCAGACCAAAGTATAGTAGGTGAATCTTGTGTGAATATAAACACTATCAATAACTATCAAATCCAAAGAAAATGTTGACTCATTGTGATTATTGCCTTGTACTCTACTTATATATATGAAAGTGAAATAGCTTAATAATTATTACATGTCCAAGTAACTAGAGAAGAACCAAGACAAAAAAATGTATCCATAAGTGAAACACATGTCATCAATAAAACCTGCCCAATTTGAAATAGTATAGCCAACCAACTAAGTAGAACCTCTAGTGTATTATAATCTAAAGTGGGAAGTGCCCTATAGATATTAAAAAATCTTTTTATTAGACTGCCACTGATTATCATGATAAGTATGTGAAAATTGAGATACAAGCCTAAATTCAAAGGAAATATCGAGACAAGTATGGGTTAAGTACATGAGACTTCCAACCAACTACCTATGCAATTTAGGATCACAAAGAGGATTGATGAATGTGGAAGTTGTATACACATAATATTTTTAACTTTATAATTTATTTATGCTTTATCTCTTGCAAGAACCTATTGAGTTTCAATATCTCTAAGTACATGCCTTAAAGGGTACACTAGGAAATGGGTTGGCAGAACTTTAGTGCTTTGTAGGATTGTTGGTATATATACCATTACCTAAAACCACTACAAGCTACTTTTATCCAACTCCCTAAGAAATTAAAACCCATTTATACACTCTTCAAATAATTCACCTTCCAAAATATCCCTTACCTAAGCATACACACATTTTATTCAATTTCTAACTACGTCAACCCGATCAATCTTGTTGGGAATTTATTACATGTTACAAAACTCTATTAGCCCAACCGACCTATTTGAGGCCTAACAACTTTATTTCCAAACAAACAAGATTAACCTAACCCACCTTATTGGTGAAATTATTAGGAGAGTTTACGGTCAACCCTTGGCTATAAATACCCCCTTCACTTCATTTCTAAAGAGAGGATCATTTATTTTATGCATTATTATAGCTTGAAAATCTACTTATACTATCATTTGAAGATTGCATTACTTAGGGTTTTATTTTGGAGTAGTAGAGTTCATCCTGTGGAGATCTAGGATGCATAAGAGAAGTATTGTAACCAAGATTTGATCTATCCTTGTGATCTTTACAAACCACAACAACCTGTTTCAAAACACCATTAGCCAAGGGAGAGATTTAGGCATGATAGGTTCACTCCAATGGTAAGTATTCCTATCTCTTCATTTTGATAGATAGATATTACAAACTAATGGATTAAATTTTATCTCTCTTTGCTTAGATCATTTCTATATTGTCATGAATAGAATTGTCTTTACTTTTTATATGTTTACTATCTTACCCCCCTTTTGTGCCACAATATTTGGTGAGCACTAAATTAGCTTGTATGTTCATTTACTAGATTAAATTACATATTCATTTAGTAGATTAGTTAATTTCATTTTAACACATTATAATACTTGGCTAGGGTTATTAAAAAAATTCATTTGACTAGAGTCCTTGGAAACCTCTCCTATGGTATTGTGTAGTAAGAGATCCCTTAGTTAGGTTTAACATATCCAAAATTAGTCATGACCATGATATAAAAAAGTATTTCTATTAGATTTTTAGTCGATTACCTTCTCTAAGCCTTGATATTACAGAGTAGGATAAGTTGTAGATCTATATTATTTTACTTGCATGTATTATATTGAACCCATTTGCATACATTTTGGTTAACCCAATGTGAATCTAACCCTTAAATTTTTTAAATTTCATTTAAAGTCAATTGGATCTAACTTATCAATCCAATTTTATACACTGAATAGGTTTTATAACTTTGTCAAGCCTATCAACCTAGTTCTGCTTTTTGTGTGTAGGTTTTTAAAATTTTCCAGGCCTATCAACCTAGTTTAACTTTTTGTGTGCAAGTTTCATAAATTCATCAAGCTTTATAATGAAATTCAATTTACTGTGTGTAGGATTTTTGAGTTTGTCGAGCCTATCAACCTAGTTCTACTTTTTATGCACAAGTTTCATAGCTTCATTGACCCTGTCAACCTAGTTTAGTTTACTGTGTGTAAGATTTTAAACTTCATCGATCTTTTCGACCTAATTATGTCTTTTGTGAAGGGTTTTTAGTCTCAATGAACTAGATTGAAGGAATTGATCTGGTCATTTTTTATGCCTTCTATGTTTAACTAAATTGACTAGCTTGAATTCATTCATTTTTGTATTTCAATTTTAGCTAACTCCATTGATCTGATCAATCTAGATTTGTTTTCCTATTTGTATCAGTTTTATTTAAACTAGAGCAATCAACTTGATTATGTTCAATAATAATATTTTATACCTTTATAGGATTAGAAACTCACCTAGACAACCTAGTCAAATAATAAATTAGTATTCTCAATAAAATTTACTATATTGACATGGTCGATCTTGTCCTATCTACTAGGTTCACTCTAAATAGTTTAGCATTTCCAACTTATCAATTTGTAAGTAAATTTTATTTTTCCACCTTTTATTTACCATTTAAATTATGTACTATTTTTATCCATTTTTTTAGTTTTTTAAAATTGTACCTACAAAGTCAACTAAATTGATTGGTCCAATCTAGTTATGTGCCTATTTTTTGCCAAGAAACCTAAGTTAACCTGATCAAATTTATTTTTTTGGAATTTTTTTTTGTAATAGACTGAGTCAATTGGATTGACTTTAATATGTCCTATTTGTCCAATTTGATTAACCTCATCGATCTTGTTTTGTGTATTTCACTTTCTAGATTAAGCAAAAAAAATTAACCTATATTTGATAGTAATTACAATCACTTTAATTTTTAGTTGGTCACTTGTCTATTTATTTTTATAAACTATAACTTGGCTTTTGAAATATTGACTTTCACCTTTATTTTTCACTCTGTTTGGATTTCCTTAGAAACTTTAAGGTGGTTTTAAAACTAATTAGCTACTATCATAAAGGGTTATGTGATATTCTATGTATGGTCCTTGTCTATAATTTATAGATATCATGGAATGAAGGTCTTTACCCAATACTCATAGCCATAATATAGAGCTAAACATGATATTTAATTTCCACGTACCTCATGATTGTTTATCTGGATTTCCCTTTATATTGAATCTTAGGGATCCATCCATCTATTTGACTATGTGGTGCATCAGTTAGCAGTTAGTATTGAGAATTTACTTCCAACTTACCCTTAAAACTGAGTTTAGTGGGATATAATAATGGCATTTCCTCCATAGTCAGCATTCTGAAACATTGGGTCGATATTATCCAATAGGCAAGCAAGTATATTTGAAAGCTTACATTATCAATCACAACCTTTGGTATAACTTCCTATTCTTATTTTTGAATAATTAGTTATCACATAAATTACATTATTTCTACTTATGTTATATTGCATATTGTATTAGCCAGTGTTGATACAAGTTCTATGTTGTTTGATTCCTAGATCGACTACCTCGACTTAGTTGCTTATGTGCTTATCTTTATTTTAAACATTAAGAACTAAATCATCAAAAATCAAACCATTAATTTTTTTCCAAACTACAATGTTAGATCGACCAGATCAACCCAGTCTATTTACATACTATTCATTTTTTCTACTTTTTCAACTCAGTCAACTAGTTTGACCTAGTCTACTTCTAGATTTTTATGTTATCTCACCTTTTCAACTAGATTGACCAGCTCAATATGATCCTTTTAGTCTTACTAGATCAACCAACTCAATCTCATTCATTTTCAGTATCTACATTTTCATTTCCCTTGTAAGTGTCTAACTCAAGTTTTCATCTTGCAACATCTATTTGATGAAGCTACACAACAAACTCAAATTAACATGATGAGATTTACTAATCCTCATATATCCTCTAAAACACATTTACCATATCATGTGATAACTAGTCCAAATCTTACTTATATCCATATTACTAATATAACTCCCAACTATGGGACTCCTCCCTACTCCATTGCTTTTAATCCTTTATTCTTACAAATGGTAGAAGATGAAATTGACTTTGAGTATATAAAAAAAATGATCCTCTTCATCAATAAAAACCCCCAACATCAGGGTAAAGATCCCATAGTTATTTGCAACCTCATGATGGGACCTCATATTATAGAACCTCATTCACCTTTACCTTAGATTTTCATAAGATTTGGGGTGAGTCATCTTACGACTTATATCACACCCTTCTCCTCTCTCATACCTCCCAATACTAGCATGACATCATCATCCATGTATTCTTCATCCTCCATACCAACTATTTCTACAAACATGATAGGTATGACTTTTAGTAGGCCTACTCAAAATGTGCATACTAATTTTTAATTACATACAACTACTAGTGGATCTCAAACTACTAGTGCCTCTCACACTATTACTGCCTTGAATAATGCTAATGCAACCCATGTTGCTTCTACTAGTAAAAATACCATTAACACTAATCAATTTTTATTAAAAACTTTAAATCAAATTGATATTTTTCAAGCTAATAGTGCCAACCAAATGATGCATTTCCAAAACCAACGTCAACCTACTCAATGGGGAATGCAAAATCATAATGCCTCCCCCCATCCCCCCTTAGAGATGCACATGGTAACCTTATGCCACAACCTCCACTTATTAACAAGTCTATCAAACACTTAAAATATAAACCTCTAGTCCCTAAAATTACAAACATTGATGTAGGTGGCATAGTTCCCACTATCACTTATAACAAATCCACTGATTGAGCCTTGCATTTGAAGACTCTTAAAAATTTATATAAAGATTGGGTTAAAATTAATACTTTATCCACCACCAAGCTATTATCTAAAACATTTTCAAGTGACACTTTAAATTGGTATAAATAACTTAAAACTCATTTTATAGCTAGCTTGGAAGACTTAGTCAATGCATTGGTTCAATAATTCCAAACTAATGATCTTCCTGAAAAAAACCTAGCTCATTTTATCAATTGCAAAAAATTAAAATTGGAAACAACACAAGTCTACATCAAATGATGGAAAGCCTTGTCTAACAAAATTGAGCATAACATGTCTAATGATAATCTATTTAATTTATTCACTAATTCTCTTCACTCCAAATTACAATATTGTATGAGGACTCTTTCTCCAAAATCCTTATAAGAAGCCCTCAACCAACCTAAATGTCAATATTTCCTTATACGATAATTTGAGCCTTCAAACCTTTCAATGGGAACTCAAATTCTCATGAAAGATAAAATATGACATGTAACTAATGATGGTGTTATGGATACCTATGATTCCATACACACCATTCAACCCATTTATCCAAGTAATCCCATGGAGCCTAATCCTTCATCATCACTTTCTAACAATTATCTTCTTAGTTCCACATTTTCTCAAGTACATAATGTATATGTCCATAAACCACTTTCCTTAGTAGAGTTTTAAAAGCATCTCCCTCAACCTTTGCCATGAGCTCTCAATCCTAATCACTCTACCAAACATTGGTATGATCCCCACAATTTTTGTCAATTTCATGTAAGTTAGGGCCATTCCTATGAAACTTACCTCCAACTAAGAAAATTTTCTATGGATTATCTCCTTGGACCTAAATTTAATCATGAATCACTCATACATACATGTCAACAAGCTTATGAAGTAGCAGCTAGGGCCCATAAAACAAAAACTAAACATGAAGCCTTGAATCAATCAAATGTTCATTTAGTTATTTACAAACATCCCCTTCCTAATCATCAAGTTAACACTAACCAACCTCCTAATACCAATAATTTTGAAATTTCTATGGATCTTAACATGAAATATGAGAATGTTGTTAATATAAATAACAAGAAGAGAGTAGTTTCATATATTGATCATTATCCAACTTCTAATTATAATAATTTACCAAAGTTTCTTACTATGAAAGACTCTTACCCATCTCATCTCATGGAATTGGGACATGTGGAAACAAATTCACTAAATTCAAAAAATTCATAAGTGTAAAATCCAATGATACAATTAGACAATACATTTCATAACATCAATACAAGTTCTACTCCTCTTTCAACTAAGACACCTCACTCAAAAATCTGACAACCTTATATCATTGGTACTTCTTCCTCTCAAACATAAGAAACAACCAATAATTCAACCACACCCTCTAATATGACATAATTAGATATAACAAGTCAACCCATAATAACCAAATATAAAATAAATACACTTTACCAACATCAATTTCAATACACTTCCATTATAGCATCAAAATATTTACTGCAATACTATGCACCCTTATCCAATAAAATTATAATGGGATATGATTAATGGGATCCTATATCCAAACTTTCACATCTCCCATCTCAAACTCATTTCTTAGAATGCATGATAATTTTGTCTCATAATCATAATCATTTAATGTAACTCTTATTCTAAATAAACATCCCTCATCCCCTACTTGTGGGGCAAGAATCTACTTTATTAGTATCTGAAGATAGCATCCCTTAAAAATGTGAATAAGTTTCTCTCCACATTGATGAAATGGTAGACACTTCTCTTTCACTCAAGTTCCCTATCTCTTCCATGATTCTTGATGAGATATTATTCTTTGTTGATGATATTTTATTTTTCATTAGCATCCATATAGGATATATCCAAGTTAAACATGCATTAATTGATGAAGGTTCAAGCACTTGTGTGGATTCCCTTGAATTTATTAAAATAATTGGATATTCTAAATACAATCTCAAATCTAATCAAAGTACATGCCAAGGATCTGATAGAAGACAAATGCCTCCTTTAGGTTTTGGTTGGATTCTTATCACAGTTTCCCCTAGCATGGTGTATGTCAAAGTCATGATATTTAACTTCCCAATTTCTTATAACATTTTACTCGATTGACTTTAGACACACCACATGAGAGCAGTAGCCTCGTTAGCATGCTAATGTGTCAATTTTTATTATAATATTGATATATATAATATTCCAATGAGATACTAATCCTTGAAATTTTGAACAATTCCAAGAAAGAGGTGTTTTTAATATACCAACCCTTGAACCTTTACCTATCATCCAATTTCATGAATCGTAATGTTTTAATTATCCCATCAACTCTACTAGAGTTTACAATGGTAATTCTGAATTAATAGGAAACATACCACCTAATCTTTTAGATTTAGATGATGATGAACCAAATGAGTTCAATTTGAAAATAAAAACTTTAGATCTTTTTCATAACATAATTACTCAAATACCTCTTTCTCTTTGACCTTGGTCCCATCAAAAATCATTAGATGAAATTATGATCACTCTAATAAAAACTAAACACTACATTCATCATGCCTCTTCAACTGATAAAATCATTGATACATGTACTATTGACTTCATAACCTAGATTATGATGATGGATACTCCTTATATGATCCCTTTTTAGCTAGATTTGCTCAAGCTAAAAATGTAGAGATACTTAGATATTGTTCTTTTTCACAGTATTCTCTTAGTTCTATTCATGTAGTTCCTTCTATAGTTGCAAATATTAGTTCTTATTCAAATTTTCATAGGTTTGAGATGGAGCACACATAAACTAATCCTCCAATTATTATTGAGCCTATTTAGAGTATGCTTATTGACCATGCTATGACATGACCTTACCAGTTCACTAGATACCACAACCTTTCAAGTTACTTCCTCCATATATGTTGGCTACACTACATGACCCACTATGAGTTCATCTCATGATGTATCCAAAGATATTCATGATACTATTTTAATTTATCATCCTATTAGTGATGGCATAATACCTTTACCTAAGCTTGACCCTTCTATCGGCATGATGGGTAGATGAGTCATATTGTGAGATCCATAGATTTATTGGTCATTAGGCCAAAGATTATCATGCACATCAATAGTAATAATCCTCAAACTCTAATTCCACTATATATATTCAACCTTCATAATATGATCATATACATATTTTTTGCTTTCATGATACACATAATCATTCTTCTACTTTACAGATAGCTTTCCATGGCTTAAACCTTCATCAATTCAATTGCATTATCTAAGACATTTGTAGACAAAGGCTCAGCCTTCTCTGTAGCCCACATTTACTCATAGATGTGATGATGTCCATCATAGTTAGACATTAGTTCCTTGCATTAAGTATCCCTCATAGGGACTACCCCATGAGCATCATTCTTCTTTTAACAGACTCACTTTTTTAGTAGACAGTACACTAGGATGTCTTTTCACAACTCTCTACAAAGATTGATGAGACTTTGATTAAAGTCAAAATATAGTTACAAAAGGATGTATCTAATGTTATGGATGATTTTTTCCACAAAATTTATCAGTATTTATGAACACATCATGGTGTTTCATCACATTATTTATCATAGTTTCATATGATATGGATTTAATTTATGAGCATTTATGGCTTTTATGTTTTACTTATCACTTGGAAATGTTTCATGGATTAATTTCATTATCATTTATTTATAACCTATTTTATTTAGTATGATTTATCTTTTATGCTTTTTATTTCATTTTATTGAAATAAAGGTAGTCACTATTGTGACATGTTTTTGGTGTGATACCCCTTTAATATCTTGTCTTTACCATATGATCAATTTACAAGCATATTTCTCATTATATCACTATATACATAGATCTCTTCAATCTCCATTTTCCCCTTATTTTCCCTTCATACTAAGCACAAATATGGTTAGTCTTGAGATAGCATACTTGTTTATGGGCAAGCCCAATTATTTAGTAACAATATAAAATCTCTAGGTGTTTTGTATCCTATAAACCAAATCCTAAAACTTATCTATATTTTTCCCTTGTATCACTCATGTTTGGTTATTTTGAATCCATATGGAGAAGGAATTGAAAAATCCATAAAAATTTAACATCGAATTCATTTAAAAAGTAATGATAAAAGGCAAAAATAAACATTTAAAAATCAAAATCAGATGAAAATACATTATGTATATCTTACCACATCTCATATTCCTAGTTGAAGCTCAAACTCCATAGTTGGCCTCGTGATAGAGCTGAGGTCTGTTGGGATGCGGTAGGATAGTACACTGAGATAGGATATCTCAAAATTATCTCTAGGACTACCTACTTTCTCGCGTAGATACCCAATCTCCATAGTATATCGATGACTTTGCAAGGGGTCTTGAGGAATGGGGAACATGTTGTGGGAAGGGAGGCCCATTTTAATTTTCTTGTATATGTAACCTTCATGAGTTGATCTTAGTACTACACTTATTCACCCATAAAGTTTTGTGTTTATTTCAAATAAATATGTTTTGAATTTGGCATCCAATAAATTCTTAGAGCTTACTTATTTACTTAGTATGCCTCATTCCTACTAAGGTTTATTCCAAACATCTATGTCATGTTTTATTCATTCCCTATTTCATTATAACATTCTCGACATTCTTCCTTGATGAATATTGTTTGTTAGTTGATCATACCCCTTTGTTTCTCCTTTTGTGAGTTTCAAGTTAACACTTTGGACAAGACCAGGCTTTCCTCAAAAAGTATACTCAAATTTTCATACCATGATTAGTCATAAAATAACTATACTTATTGACATTAACATTTTTTTTACTTATATCTCATTTAATTACATTTTATATGCTTCTCAACTGGATTTAGAGTGTTTTACATTTCATTATTTCAATTCATTTATGTTTTACATGCTTCTCAACGTGATTTAGTGTGTTTTACATTTCATTCTATTTTTTACATTTACTTACATTTTGTATGCTCCCCAACTTGATTTAGTGTGTATTTTATTTAATCATTATTTGTAAATTATTTTATGCTTTACATACTTCCCAACTTGATTTAATATGTCTTATGTTTTACGTTTTATCATTTCAATTCACTTATGTCATACATTCTTCTCAACTTGATTTAGTGTGTTTTATATTTTCCAATTTACTTTTGTCTCACATGTAGTTTAGTGTGTTTTACAAAATCCTTTACTTTGAAAAAAGTTTTACACACTTCTCAACATGATTTAGTGTGTTTTACATGATATCTAGTATATTTTAAATTATATTTATACATAATACATTTATTTTCTTATCATTATTTTTAAACATGCATTTTTTCACAATGACTTAAAAAGAATTCAACATACATCATATATTTTCTCATAAGCATATATCAAAAAATTAAACACATGTGCGAAAAATAAAATACATACATCCACAAAATCCATGAGTCAGAACAAAAAATATATATTTCTATATATATATATATATATATATCAATGGATCCAATGTTTCATATAATTTAACAACATGATCTAATAATAATATAACAACACTATGGTTATGGTCTACCCTGCCCATTTGGTAGACGGGCCACACTGCCCATCGATGCCTAAGACTATCCCCTCTGAATGGTGCACTATAGTAACTCTATCCAAAAATTTAGGCCCTCTATCTATCCATGTATATTGGACACCTAGGCCTGTAAACATCCAAAATATTTATATGTATCCATACAAGTGGCTTGTTCCTTGGCCACTATCTACTAGGAATGCAACCCTCCATCACCCACTCTAGTGGTAACTATGTTATATCTCTTAGTCTCTATATATCTCATGATACCTCATCAACCAATTGAAACCAACTAACATAATATAGGGTATAAGTTAAAATATAATCAATCATATTGGTAGTATCATTGGTAGTATCATGATGTAATAACACATCATCCAAAATATCATGGTGTGTTGCACACACTACCATGGACCATCTAAACTCCTTCTAAGAATCTACAAAATAAAAACCAAATTTACATTGGATCTCACATATATATAAATCTAAAAATCGTATATATATAAAAATATATATCTACCTATCCACATAATAAACATCAACTACATAATAAAACACAACACTGACTAACAAAAGTCTCTCCATCAGCACATCCACCAAGTACCTCCATTAGAGAATGTATTTGAGGTGTTATAAAATTAGGCTAGATAATATTAGCATGTCATGGTCCATTAATAATCCATCACTTTATGCACCAACTCTCTATAGGTTGTGCCATAGGATCTCCATGCTCAGTTACCTCTGCATGTGGCTCCTCCTCCACCTGCATCTACACTAGTTGATGTCTATGTCATTTTGGTGCTCATGGTGGTAATTTTAAATCCTATTTTATCACAATAATATACACATCCACATATTCCTCCACCACCATCCCTACCTCCTCTACCACCACTTCCTCCTTATCAACCACTCTATACTCTCTTTGTTATCATTATCATCATTTCACCCAAGGTGTAGCTCAACATGGCTAAATGAAAAGCACATTTGTAGGCACTCATACACCTCTATTACCCCTATGCTCTTTTTCATGTTGTGCTCAATATCTAGGCACTACTATAGGTGTTATTAGAGGAGGAAACCCTAGTTGACTAGGTAATCAAATAATAGGATGTGGCTATACCCACCACATATAATTTTCAGTAATATGAATATGGTCTAATCCATGAGAAATAACTGACAAAGAAAGACAACTAAATTCAATACTCACATATGGATGTCAAATAATACCTCCTTGTGTGATAATATGTAACATTGTTATATGAGGTACAATTCATAACACATGGTTTTGTCACTATCTCAGAATATGAAATAAACTATCATCTATAGCATGGGGAAACCCAATTGGCTAATACTTAGGAAATCTCTCATAAATCCAGCTAGTAAGTAAAATCATAGGGGCTATAGTCATCTACCCATATTAAATAATGTTATACAAATCATGCACTAATTGCACCTAAATAAATAACCCTGGGTCATATATAGTACCCTACTCTAGTATATAATAACACAAGGTAACCACATATAGTGGCACCTTCCCATTCAACTTATGATGGATCACACAAGTTTTCATAAAGATAATAATATCCTTCCAGATAGATGGAATGACCGATACATAAAAATCAAATAGGCACACTCTCAAGCCATCAAAATACCTCTTTAAACTAGTTCCCCATAAGCCTAGGGCTCATCTCTTAGGATATGTAGCAGGGGTATCACAAATCATAGGAGTACCTATAATAAGAAGTCTAAGGATCACATGGACATCATCTAGGGTAATACCCACCTCAATGGTATCCTCCTCCACCACCAACCTAAAAGTGTTGGTTAGTCACTCCCATGTCCCTAATTACATGGTAATTAAGTTAGCACTCAATGGGATACGATGCATCTACGTGATCCCTCCAAATCCCAATGTCATCAAACATGCACAATCATTAGATGTCAATCTCTCTAACAAGTTTGGTAATCACACTACATCTAATAAATGCCAAAGTCTTCATCTCCTCTATAAAATATCAAATAAAAAGCATGTATTGGTCCTTATTATCATATAATCATCAAATTACATTATAACAATTCACAATACATGCAGTTATATCAAAATTAACTACTTCATCAACATATTTTGACATTTTCTCCACATTTATACTACATCAGCCACATAACTAACTATGTTGGTTAAAAACAAAATTTTATGCTAAGGTATCCATGTATCTAACTACGTCGACCAATTTTAACTTCAAACTAAATCAGCCACTTTATACTTAGTCATCCAACTAACATAATTATATCAGCCACTCGATATGTAGTTGGCCATGTAATACTATTGGAAATATTGTCATTGATGTCAAAGGTCTAGCATTATTGGTGATAAATGCCCCATTGCATTTAATGGTATTTTTAATATTCATATTTAATATTAACAAATATATTTTTGCCTTCATAAGTCAAAAGAGGGCCCATGGAGAAGTCAAAGAGTCATGGGGTAAAAGATGAAAGAGGAATGGGATGCATTTTCTCATGAAAAGTCATCTTGAGGAATTTCAAGAGTCACCATGTGAAGACAAAAGAGTTATGGTACATTTTTCCATGAAGGGAAACTTTGAGGAATATGAAAAGCCACCAAGATAAAGACAAAAGAGGAAAGGATGCTTTTGCTTATGAAGGGTCACCATATGAATTTTCAAATGCAAGGATACGAAGGGTCATGCAAGTTTTTGACACCATTTTCCATGAGGATTGAAGGGTCACAAAGGGTGAATGCCAAAGGTCTTTTACAATGCTATAAATAAAGTCTTGATAAGCCATTTGAAACATGCAAGAGAGTGCATGGTTTGTGTTTGTTTTTGAAGAGAGAAAAAGAGGAGGTATTATAGAGTTCTATCATTTGTTGAGTAAGCAACATTGAGATATAGTTTTGTTTTATACACAAGAATGGTTACTGCTCTTGGGGGTTGCTACTCACAAATCTTTGTAAGGGGTTGGTGCTCCTGTGAGTTGGTACTCACAAATAGTTTTTATGTTGGTAATCAACAAAAGGGTTGGTGCTCCTGTAAGTTGGTGCTTGAGAACTTTGTATTTTGAGTTGGTGCTCATTCATATACTTGAGATTGTTCTCCATGATTTTTCCTACTTTGGGTTTCCATGTAAAAATATGGTCTCTCTCTCTCTCTCTCTCTCTCTCTCTCTCTCTCTCTCTCTCTCTCTCTCTCTCTCTCTCTCTCTCTCTCTCTCTCTCTCTCTCTCTCTCTCATGTGGTGCAAATTATTATTTTAGTTTTATTGCATATCTTGAATGTATGATTAAGTGGTTAAAAAAAGAAATCAGATTAAGTAAAAAGATATATAATATACTAATTCACCCCCCCACTCAGTATATTTCATGCTTAACAATTGGTATCAGAGCAGGTTCCTTTTGAAAAAGATTTAAATCTTGAAGGAAGATCAAGAAAGCATGATGGCTAGATCACATGAAGGATTTTCTACAAATAAGGCACCTTTTTTTTATGGGACAAATTATGTTTTTTGGAGCATAAGGATGAAGACTTATTTGATGGCCCTTAGATTCAACATATGGCAAGCAGTGGTGGAGGAATATGAAGAGCCACAGACACTTGTAACTACTCTGGCAGAAAAAAAGAAAAGTGAAAATAATGCTAAAGCTTTGAATGTTATTTTATGTGGTTTATTTTAATCAAAATTTATTAAAGTTATGCAATGCATATCTGCTCATGAAACTTGGTTAAAACTTGAGAATATTTACAAAGGTGATGGAAAGGTTCAGCAAGCTAAGCTTCATACTTTTAGAAGATAGTTTGAGAGTTTGAATATGGAAGAAGAAGAAAATATAGCAAGTTATCTTTTGCAGGTTGATAAAATAGTTAATCAGATTCAAGGTCTTGGAGAAAATTTAGAAGAATCAACTATGGTTCAAAAAAATTTGGGATCTCTACCATTGAGATATGATGCAAAAGTTTCGGCAATTGAAGAGATGAATAATTTAGCCAAGCTAAAGATGGATGAGCTTCATGGTATTCTTATAGCATATGAGATGTGGACTGAACAAGATAAACCCTCAAAGAGAGAATATTTCAATACATCAAAGAAAGAAAAGGCTAAGATTTAAGAATCAAATGATAACTCTAGAGATGATGAAGATGATAATGGAGCTCTATTCATTCACAAGATGAAAAAGGGCACAGGTAAATATCAAGGAAAATTACCTTTTAAAAGTTTTAATTGTGGAAAGATTGGAAATTTTGTAGCTAAATGCCCAAATAAGGGTAATGATGATAATGAAGAAGAAAATTCTACATACAAGAATAATTTCAAAGGTAAATTCAATAAGGGATTTGAGAAGAAAAGTTTGTATTCTAAATATCCCAGCTCAGCTGAAGATAGTGGAGTTAGTGATTTAGAAGAAGAAGAGATTCTATTCATGGCCATACATGAAGATGCCTCTGTAATCAAAATTATAGATGATCAAAAAGAATAATATGATGAAGCTGAAGTGAATCTGGAAGGAGGACTCATTTGTGTCTTCGAAGAGTTAAAAGCTCTTGAAAAGAAGAATAAAAGATTAAAGCTCCAGATCAAGAAAAATGAAAAGGAATCAAAATAAAGAATTGAAGATCCTACAAGCACACTTTGAAGAAGCAAAGAAGAATGAAAAAGATATAACAGCACATTTGAAAATAGTAAGTAAAGAATGTGAAAGGTATGTTATTAAAATTGTTTCTTTAAAAGTAGATCTTGAGAAAACAAATAAAGCAATCAATGATAGAGTAGTGAATGATTCAAAATTTGAGAATATCATTAATATGTTGAATAAGATATTATAAAATCAAAGATCAATGTTAGATAAGATGGGTATTAGATTTGAAAAAGAGAAAGAGGAGGTCACTACTTTCATAGACAAGGAAAAAAGAAAGAGCTATGTTGAAGCTCTTACAAAAAAAAGGGGGGGAAGAAGTTAAGAATACAGAGGACATCTCAAACAAAGAAGGCTGGAGGGAACAAAGCTATAAAAGTCAATCAAGATAGAGATACACAAATAGGTCATATTTTCATGGTTACTATTTTTATTGTAATAGATATGGTCATAAAAAATTAGAATGTTGAAAATGAGCTAACAACTTTAGAAATAAGGAGAAGGAAATTCGTACAAAATCAAGTAGAAGCCACAACTCTTTTGCTCCTTTATCAGGCTTTAATGAAAAGGCCATAATATGTTACAAGTGAAACAAATTTGAACACATAGCTCAGTAATGTAGAAGCATGTTTGAGTCAGTCAAGAAGGACCAGAGTTTCAAGGCTCCATTCACCAAGAGGAAAGTTTAGACAGGTTCATGGCGAAGAAATAACCTAAAAAATCTATGTTGGTGTACACTGATTTGCATGCAAGAAATGAATAAAATCCATGGTTTATTGATAGTGGATGTTCAAGGCACATGATAGGAGACAAGAGCAAGTTCATATCCTTGAATAATATTAATGGTGGCACAGTGAAATTTAGAGATAATACTACTACCAAAATTGTTGGAAAAGGTACACTAAGTTTGGATAATGGTAGAACTAAAACTAAAAATGTTCTGTATGTAGAAGTTCTTAAGCATAATATTTTGAGTGTAATTAAAATGTGTGATCGGGGCACACACTAAATTTCTATGCATAAGGTTTTGAAATTAGAAGAAAAGAGTCAGATATGTTAGTTGCAGATGCTCAGAGAATAGGAAATAACTTGTATATGTTATCAAACATCAAAGGTCAAAGATGTCGTTTGAGCCAAATTAAAGAAAGTTGGATATGGCACAGGATAATGGGGCACATAAATTTTGACAATCTTGTCAACATTAGCAAAAATCAAGCAGTTAAAAATATTCCAAAGATTACAAATCCATCCAACACACTTTGTGAACCTTATCAGCATGGGAAGCATGCTAGAAGGCGGTTCAAAACAAAAGAGTACTCGACCACTTAGATGCTAAAGCTTGTTCACACTGATCTGTATGGACCTATGAGAACTCAAAGTACTCAAGGTGAGAAATATTTTATGTTGCTTATTGATGATTTTTCACGTATGACTTGGTTAATTTTTTAAATAAAAAATTAGAAGCTTTTAGACATTTCAAAGCATTCAAAACATTACTTGAGAATGAAACCAATTTGAAGATTAAGTGTCTAAGATCAGATCGAGGTGGATAATTCATGTCAGATCAATTTATTGAGTTTTGTGAATACCATGGAATAAAAAGACATTATTTAGCAGCCAGAACTCTACAGCAAAATGGAGTAGTTGAATGGAAAAATAGAATATTCTAGGAGATGGTGAGGACAATACTAAATGAATCCAAGATAGTAGATAAATATTGGAGAGAGGTAGTTGTTATAGTAGTGCATATTTATAATAGAGCATTATTGAGATTCAATAGTGATAAGACTCCGTATGAGCTATGGAAAGAGAAACCAGCAATAGTTGATTATTTTAGAGTTTTTGGCAGCAAATGCTTCATAAAAATAATCATTGTAAAACTTAGTAAGTTTGAATCCAGAGCAAATGAAGGTATATTTCTTGGTTATTCTTTCAAAATTAAAGCTTATAAATTTTATAATAAAATAACTAAGAAATTTGTTGAAAGTGCAAGTGTCAGGATAGAACAAGATGGAACACAAAGAATTAGTGATCCAGTAGACATTCCTAAAATCATTGAAAAGGAAGGTTTTAAAGAATTAGATGAAGATGAGAAGAAGGAGAAAAAGGGCACCAAAACTCCATCCAAATATGTTCAGAGAAATCATAATGAAAGTGACATCATCAAAGACATAAATGAAGGAATTCACACCAGAAGAATGATGGTAAGTGAATCTAAGCAAGTTAATTTCTCTTTGTTATCCAAAATTCAGCCTAGAACTTTTTCAGAAGCTAGACATGATAAGCATTGTGTTAAGGCTATGGATAAAGAATTAAATTAAATAGAAAATAATGATACTTGGGAATTAGTTCCTAGACCAAAATATCACAATGTGATAGGAACAAAATGGGTTTATAGAAATAAGTTGAATGAAAATGGAGAAGTGACTAGAAATAAAGCAAGATTAGTATGTAAAGCATATGCTTAGATTCAGGGAATAGATTTTGAAGAAACTTTTTCACCAGTGGCAAGGTTAGAGGCTATTAGAATGTATCTTGCATATGCAGTGTTTAAAAATTTCAAAGTGTTTCAGATGGATGTCAAATCTGCCTTCCTAAATGGGAATCTAGAATAAGAGGTCTACATTGAGAAACCTAAGGGATTTATTCTCTCAAATATTAGTAGCCATGTATGAAAATTGAATAAACCATTGTATGGATTGAAAAAAGCTCCCAGAAATTGGTATGCAAGACTTGATAAGTACCTGCAGGATTAAGGTTTTAAGAGAGGATTTACTGATAGTAATCTCTACATCAAAACAGAAGGTGAGCATCAATTGATTGTTGTGGTATATGTTGATGATATTATTTTTGGAGAAAATATTGAAAATATGACAAAATAATTTTTTGATAATATGCAAAAATAATTTGAGATGTCTGTGCTTGGAGAATTGTTATTTTTCTTAGGTTTCAAATATTTCAGTCAGATAAAGGAATTTTCATATCTCAAAGTAAACATCCCAAGGAAATGCTAAAGAAATTTAATTTTGAGGATTGTGCACTAGTTGGCACACCAATGTGTATAAGAAATAAGGTGAGCAAGGATGAAGATTCACCTATTACAGATCAATCTTTATATAGATCTATTATTAGTAGTCTTATATTTGACAACATCAAGGCCAGACATCATGCATGCATTAGGTATGGCTATAAGATATAAGTCATCTCTAAAAGATAGTCATGTTCATTTGGTAAAGAGAATATTTAGATATATCAAGGGGACATTGGATAATAGATTATGGTATCCTACAAGTAGAGATTTCACTTTGGTTGCTTATATAGATTCAGATTGGGTAGGGTACTTGGATGACTAAAAGAGTACAAGTGGAGGATCTTTCTTCCTTGGTGATAGCTTATTATCACGGCTAAGCAAGATGTAGAATTTAGTATCACTTTCTACAATTGAATTAAAATATATTGCAACAGTATTGTGTTGTACTCAAGTGCTTTGGATGAAGCAAACTTTGGAAGATATCAAGGTAAAGTATGATGAACCTATTTTTATTTTTTGCAATAACATAAGTGTTATTAATATTTTAAAGAATCTAATGATGCATTCAATAACAAAATATTTTTCCATTAGATATCACTTTTTGAGAGAGCAGGTTGTAGATCAACAGGTTAAGATGGAGTATATCAATACTATAGAATAGTTTGCAGATATTTTCACAAAGGCACTACCAAAATACATATTTGAGTATCTATGAGAGAAGTTAGGAGTAATTTATTTTACTTTATTCCATTGAGGTTCAGTATCAGTTGAAAGGGAGCTAAGTGTTGGCTCCAGGTAGGCCATTTGCCATTGATTTTAAAGGGGAAGAATAACAGGTATAGATACAAGTGAAAAAATAGGTATAGGGAATAGGTACAAGTTTCTATAGTAAGGGGGAGTTACTATATGTTTTTTAGATGGTAATATGTGCAAGTTTTAGAATGTGGCAGTTTCAGTTTGAGGTTGCCATTAATGACAAAGGGGGAGATTGTTGAAAATATTGTCATTGATGTCAAAGGTCTAGCATTATTGGTGATAAAGGCCCCATTACATTTAATGATGTTTTTAATATTCATATTTAATATTAATGAATATATTTTTAGTTGCATAAAGTCAAAAGAGGGCCCATGGAGAATTCACAGAATCATAGGGTAAAAAATGAAAGAGGAATGGGATGCATTTTCTCATGAAGAGTCATCTTGAGGAATTCCAAGAGTCACCATGTGAAGACAAAAGAGTTATGGTGCATTTTTCCATGAAAGGATACTTTAAGGAATATGAAAAGTCACCAAGATAAAGACAAAAGAGGAAAGGATGCTTTTGCTTATGAAGGGTCACCACATGACTTTTTAAATGCAAGGATACGAAGGGTCATGCAAGTTTGGCACCATTTTCCATGAGGATTAAAGGGTCACAAAGGGTGAATGCCAAAGGTCTTTTGGAAAGCTATAAATAAAGGCTTCAAAAGCCATTTGAAACATGCAAGAGAGTGTATGGTTTG
This sequence comes from Torreya grandis, assembly GCA_037957365.1. Lineage (NCBI taxonomy): Eukaryota > Viridiplantae > Streptophyta > Pinopsida > Cupressales > Taxaceae > Torreya > Torreya grandis. Next base: position 2,266,847 of record JARHVA010000947.1, read on the forward strand.
TATTTGTTTTTGAAGAGAGAAAAGCAGGAGATATTGTAGAGTTCTATCATTTATTGAGTAAGTAACATTGAGAGATAGTTTTTTTTAATACACAAGAGGGGTTGGTGCACCTGTGGGTTGGTGCTCACAAATCTTTGTAAGGGGTTGGTGCTTCTATGGGTTGGTACTCACAAATAGTTTTTGTGTTGGTGCTCGGCAAAGGGGTTGGTGCTCCTACAAGTTGGTGCTTGTGAACTTTGTATTTTGAGTTGGTGCTCATTCATATACTTGAGATTGTTCTCCATGGTTTTTTCCACTTTTGGTTTCCACGTAAAAATTGGGTCTCTCTCTCTCTCTCTCTCTCTCTCTCTCTCTCTCTCTCTCTCTCTCTCTCTCTCTCTCTCTCTCTCTCTCTCTCTCATGTGGTGAAAATTATTATTTCAGTTTTATTACATATCTTGAATGTATGATTAAGTGGTTAAAGAAAAGAAATCAGATTAAGTAAAAGATATATAATATATTGATTCACCCCCCCCCCTCTCAGTATATTCTGTGCTTAACAAATACTACTACATCGTCCACTTCATACGAAGTTATCCACCCCTTAAAATTACATACATCACTACATCAGACAATATGTATGTAGATGACTCGTTGTAAACTATTAAACTAGATTGGTTTGTTTGTACACAGTCAGCTAGATAATGAAAAACTAGATTAGCTTGTTTCTATAATAGTCCACCTTTATTAACCTATTCATTTTTAACTACATCAACCTCATTGATCCTATTTAGTTATTATGATGATTTTTAAACCATTTGTCATTAATGCCTTAGGCCTTAATGACCCTCTTCACTCCCTACCCATCAACCATCTTAATTCTTACACTATCATGAAAATTTCTAGGGTGAATTCCACTACATGGATTTACCCCAGAATCTAGTTTTTCAAATCTACCTCATTTTCCAATTAAAATTGATAAAAATTCAAAATTTAGTACATTTCATACCATGATCATGATATCACTTGCTAATATGCAACTTCTACCTCATGATCCTCATCTTCATGCCATAGTCTCTCTCATCGCTCTTTTAGGTCACAAAGAGCTATGGTTTCTCAAAATAGTAAATTTGCAAATGAATAGTTAAAAATCCTATTTATATTTCAAATTTACATATTCTTTAGTTACCAATTATTTACAAAAAAAAATTAATGTTTTGCTTATAATTATGTTTCTACGACCTCTTTTTTCCAAACCATAAAAAGTTTTGAAATATTGACAACATAGCTAATTTTTCTATACTTATCCCATATTTTTTCAAAAAAAATGAATTTTATCTTATTTTTTAGGTCTGCTTAATGTTCAATATATTGGGAACCCCTTCCTTATTCTCATGCAACTTATATTATACAATAATAAGGTAAGTGAAGGTATGTATTTTTCAATTATTTACTTTCATTTATTTCCCACTATTTACTATAATTTATTTAGTTCACTATTGTATGTTACTACATTATTTTCTAAGCACCATCCCACGTTACTGATAGCATTCGAATCACATCAACCAATAAAATTCACCATATAATAAATCTTATGTCTACAGTAGGTAGACCACAAGAATTTTATTAATAACCAAAATAGGTACATAGAAAAGGGTACCAATATGTCATTAACCCTTTTATAGCACCAAACATTAATAAATATTTTTTCACCTTATGATCGGTAAAAACTAACTACCTATATAACCAACTATCTACGAGAATTCAATCTGTAAGGTAGTTTATTATTTAACACAAAACATAAAATATAACTAAGTTAATTTAAGGTGGTGTATTTATAATAAAGATGCATGCCCCTTTTACAATTTATTTATTTACCTAACAAACCTAAACTATAGTTAAGACTTTAGAACAAGTCCTAACAAACCCTCCTATGATCCAAAGTCAGTTCTTTGGACACATGCTAAGAATTTTTCTAAATTTTTCAAATTTAAATCTTTTAAGGGGTTTTGTGAATATATCAATTATTTTATTAGAAGTTGGGTAATATATTGGATCAAGTGCTCTCTTTGACACTAGCATTTGTAGATAATCATATTTGACATCCATATGTTATTTTTTTTTTGGCGTGAAATACTGTATTTTTAGACATTTTGATTGCACTTTGATTATGAATGTATAATTATGTAGAATAAATCTAAAGATCTTAAAGAATGCACAATAAATAAACAATTTTCTTGAATCATCCCATGATATGATATATTTTGATTTTTCTAATGAATTTGCCACTACATCATGTTTCTTACATCACCATGCAATGGTAGTTGAACCCATATGCATATTGTACCCTATTGTAGACACTTTATCATCCATACATTCTTTAAAATATGCATCACCATACCTAACAAGTTTGAATTTCTTATTTTGGTAATACTCAAGGCCATATGTTTTCATTCCCTGAAATTAATGAACTACTTTTGTTGCATGTCAATGAATTTTTCTAGGTTCATGCATAAACCTAGACAAAATTCCAACTGCAAAGGTTATATCGGGCCTATTATTCATCAAGTATATCAAACCTCGTACTAACTATCGATATTTGGTGGCATAAAAAAATGCACTACCATCATCTTTAGATAATTTAAAATTACTTTCCATTGGAGTGAGGGCATATTTGCAATCATTCATACCAAAATTGTTTAATAACTTAGAAATATAATTAGTTTGTGAAATGAAAATACTTTGATCTTGTTGAGTAACTTCTATGCCAAGGTAATAGTGAAGAAGTCTAATATTTGTCATCTCAAACCCATCTTTTAGTTCCTTCTTCACAGACTTGTGATTTTTATCATTTTTTGTGATAAACAAGTCATTGACATAAAAACATTGCACATAACCTTTCACAATAAGCCTTGCCTTATGTTTATTAATAGATCCATCTAATTTATAATTGACCCTATAAACCCATTTTCATCCAATGGGTTGAACATGTGGAGGAGGAGCAACCAAAACCCAAGTATTATTGTTAAGAATGACATCAAACTCATTTTGCATTGCATTTTACCAAACCTATTTAGTATAAGGTTCCTCAAAAGTGGATAGATTAGTGGAAGAAGTAGTATCAACCATTACATAATTAACCTATTTACAATAACTCTTGGGACATATTAGACTAACTTCATCTACTTTCAAGTCATAAAAAGTATTTTGAGCCCATTTTGGATACTTGTCTAAATTGTGAAGATCAGGAATACTATAATTCTCTTCATGTGCACCATTTAGAGGACTTAGATAATTTTCAACTTTTCTAAGTCATGATCTTATGAAATACTCAAGGAACTAGAATAAATGGAAGGGATACTTGTCTCATACCACAATCTATGAGAATTAACTTCATTATTCAATCCCTTAGCACATTTTTGAATCTTCCTCTCTAACATGTCAAATTATGATTCAATCTCTACAGTGTTCATATTACCAAATTCATCAAATATCACATCCCTACTCACTATTAATTTTCATGTATCCTGTGCAAGCAAATGACATCTTATTTTAATTTTTTGAATACCCAAGAAAGATGCATTTTCTACTTTGAGTTTCCAACTTAGTTCGGTGTTCAGTAGGAACTAAAGTAAAGGAAAGGTATACAAAAAATTTAAAGTATTTAACTTTTGGTTTAAACCCATGCCAAGACTCATATGTAGTTTTACCCAAAACTGCAGTTGTAAGTGATTTGTTTCTCAAATACATTGTAGTACCAATGGATTCTACCCAAAATTTATCATCAAGCTATTTATAGTGCAACATATCTCGAGTTGTGCCCTCTAAAGTTTTGTTCATTAATTTATAAACTCCATTTATTATGGATTATCAGCATTATTATATTGTCATTGAATTCCATGTTAAAAATAATCCAAAAATTCATTTGAATTATACTCACCACCATTATCTAAATAAAGAGAAGTTAAGTGTGAACCTGTTTCTTTTTCAACTAAGTTTAACCATTCAACACACTTAGTGAAAACCTTTGGTTTTTTTTTCATAAAAAACACCCAAGTCATCCTATAAAAATCATTGATAAACAAAAAAATACTTGAACCCTCCAATGGATGACTTTTTCATATCACAAACATCACTATAAACTAACTTCAAACATTTGTAAGCTCACCAATAAGAATTTTTAGGAAAATTTTCCCTATTTTGTTTGCCTAAAACACATGATTCACAAAGAATACTATCTTTACAAAAAGTGGGAAAACCATTCACCATGCCATATCATTATAAATCCACCAGATAATGAACATTCAAATGTCCATATTAGAGAAGCCACAAATATTGTGTAGACATTGCACATGTACCTATATCAAAAATTGCTACAAGTTCCATTATGGGAGGAATCACTTTATAATTCAAATGAACCAAATTCCCATCTTCATAACATGTATACATTGTTTTATATCCAAATTTTAGTAAGTTAATATAAATGAGCCCATTTTAAATCAAAATTTGATAGCCCTTATAATGAATAGTTACAAGGAAAGAAGATGTTTTTTCAATGTGGGAACATACCAAACATTCTCTAAGTATTTGATAGAACCATTAGGAAGAAGAATCTGAATAGACCCAAGTCCCTATGGAGTATGCATAAACTTATCTACCAAGGATACTGGAGTGAGATATGCTTCTTTGAAAGTCCAAAATAAGTCTTGCCTAAATGTCATGTGTTTGGTTGCTCCTGTATCTAAAACCCACACATTTTTCAACTCATCTCTAGCCTTATATTCCATATAAGGAATGTTTCCTAAATTAGTGAATGTGGATTCATGAGAAACATTATCTAATTCATCATATTCATTGTCAACATATTGAACAAATTTAGACTGTCACTTTTTTTGGCCTCTAAATTTTGTCAAAATAAATCCTACAATGAAAATCAATGTGACCAAATTTTCCACATCTATGGCATTAAATTTTTGATCTACCTCGACATTTGCCTCTATATAAGTTATGACCATGTCCTATATCACTCATCTCATTTGAATGAGAATGGATATATTATTGATTAGAATAGTTGCTCTGATGACATCTTTGAATAAGGAATTTGACATAGAGCTGAGATTAGTAAAATGTTAGCCAAGAAATTAAAAAAAAATAAACACACTAAACTAACACCTCTAGCCTTGACACTCAAGGAGCTAGAGAACTACACAATTAACTAATAAAATGAAAGTAAAACAAGTGATCTTACCTTCCATAAGAACAAGTGTTTTGAGTTGGACATGGAATGATGTGCTTGATTGTGTACTCAAGACATCTTTTTCAATAACGTTCCATTGCTCCACTTCTCCTTGTCACCTTGGTAATATTGGTTTGATTTAGCTTGCCTTTGGCTTAGCATATGAAGCTCTCCTATAAACAATTATTCATTAGTTATTTGCACTAACAAGCTTGGTTTGGAGGTGTTTTGGCACTTGTATTTATAGGTCTCAAAACTAAATCTAACCCTAGGGAGGTTAGGTTTAGAACTAACCTTGGTTGATTCAGTATAACACTGGGTTAAGTTAAGCTAACTATGGGTTGGGTCAAAGAGAATCATCAGGGCCATGTGAGAGACATGGGTCAAAAATGATTATGTCTCTCACCCAATTCTTAATATTTTTACAAGTGGATTGACAACTCATAAAATATATTTTGGTTGAATATATGAATTTTGAAAAATAAAAGTTAATTAATTCTCCATGATCCACTTGGTCACTTGTCATGAGAGTTGAGGAATAAATTTAATTAGTGAATTTAGAAAATAGGAAATTATAAAAGCAATAGATTTTAGATATTTATGTGATGTCAGGATAATGTCATCAAATCTAGATTTATGAATTTCTAAAAATTGAAATTAACTAATTAGCTATGGAATTTTAAACTATGCATTTAATTAGGTTTAATCAATTAAGTAATTTTGATTAGGTTAATTGAATTTTCTAAATTTATGTAAGGTTTCCCTCACCCTTGGTCAAAAAAGTCAATTTTCTAGGTCTCAATTTGATTTGGGATGAATTAGAGAGAGGTTATTGTTTTGTATAGGGTAATAATCTAAATAAGGATGCATTAAAATGATTTAGAGGACTTGCATCCAATACGTAGATGAATTTAGGATGATTAATAATTTTTAGACTTAATATGCATGGTTTGCAAGAAATCAGTCTGATGTCCATTTAGACATGGAAGTGGCCAAAATGAGTGTCTACATTTTTTCCCTATTTTAGAAGGCATTGCAAGACATAGGAAAAGTAATGTCTTTTCAAATAATGAAAAATCTGTTAAGAAGAAAAAGAAGATAATGATTGAGGAATGATGCTCCAAATATAGTTTGGGAAGCCTATGATGATGCCTCCTTGAAGGAGTGGCTAACGCATACGATTGATGGATGGTCCCTCAAAAATAATTGAGAGGAATTAACCCATGTGTGAGATTAATCCTATCCAGATAATGTTTGCATGCATTTAATTAAAATTACTAATTTGCCCAAAATCAGTTATAATCAGTAAGGGAGGTTGAGACACTAATTTTCTCAAAGGTAGTTATAATCAGTGGTTGAAATAATGATTTTCCCAAAGATAATTATAATCATTTTGATGACTTGGATTGAATAATGATTTTTCCTCAGTAGGGTAGATTTGAACATGAGAAATTGGTTGTGCCCTAGTAGGGTAGATTGACAAGCATAACTCAAGAATATAACATGTTACACAGATTAAATATGAATGGTAACAAACATAGATGTGATGGTATAATGATTGAATAAGTCACAAACAATCAAGCACACAAATATGCATAAAGTGACGAAAGAGATGATTGGAAGAATAATGGTGGTTGAGATGACTTGAGATATGACATGTATCTAAGCACTACCTACATAGTCTAAATAGACCTTAGGCTAATATATTTCACCTAAAAGTCAAAGAATATAATGAGGAATAGAATAGAATAATAAGAATTTATCAATGCAAATGATTTAGTTGTACCTACCAATGTGGAGATGCTCATCTTTATTAGAATTAATACAACTATAATGGTCAACAGGTGGATTTGATCAAGGAGAGTGGGAGGATTTTCCAAAATAAATAAGGAGAAGTTTTTGTGGAACCATTATTGTAAGATCCATCGAAATAATTTTTGTTGTAGCACATGACAGTATGCATCATGATATAAAACACGATGATGACCTAGCCATAATGTGCATAAGGATTGACACCTAATCCAATAAATAGTTGAAAATAATGCACCAATAATAAAATCCATGATGACAATGTTAAGATATGAATATGTATGGGATCAATTATAATGTGTAAGGAATCATCTAATGAATACATATAGACTGAGTCAAGACAAAATAATGAAAGCAAACAAATAAACAAATAAACTAAGCAAACACACACAACAAAAAGATTGAAAGTAAAAGAAATAGAATAATCCTATCATTAATCAAGTCAATACCTACATGTGAAGGATCAATGGAATTATAATTAGATGGTGCTCCCAACCAAGGCTTTATGCAATGGAATAACATACAAGGATAAGATATCCTGGTATAAGTTGTACACTTTGGTGTTACCCCAATAGGGTGAAAGTTGCATGTGTGGCCTAAAAGTATGATTGGAAACCCACCATGAATTTTCCCCCATAGATCAGATCGAGGATTGGTGAATATGTTTAGATAGGCAAACATTTTTGTGTTTTGAGGTTTTATATATCTCTAAGATATTGTAATCTGATTTTTTATTTTTTAGGATTTTGACATGTTGTGAATGTTTTTGGAATTTTTGGGGTATCTTAACTCATTAGAGATTAACAAGATACCACTTGTAAAATGGTAAGAGTGTTGGCTTAGGTTGATCTCAAAATGGTATTGAGGGGTGATCAAGATGACCTCAATGTGAATTGAGCATTGTCTACATAGTCCAAATGGACCTCAAGTCACTGTAGTTCCACCTTATAGTGGAGAGTCTGTGTTAAGTACCAAAAAGTTTAGGTAAAGGAAAATGGTAAGAGAAATGATAATAGTAATGGAAAAGTGATGTGGAAATTCATGGGAAAGGTGTTTTCCCTAACTTTCCCATAGGTTCTTATAATTAGGAAATAATGGAAAAGGGTTAGTGGTACTAATTTAGCCATGGTCAATTATAATTAGTAGTACAATCTAGGACACTAATTTTCCCAAAGGAAGTTATAATCAATGGTATCCATAATGAAATATAAAAACAAATAAAGGATGAAATTTTTAAGACCACTGTTATATTATTTTTATATATTTCCATTCAAATGTTTGATTTTAAAACAACTGTTGGAACTAAATTTGTCATCAACCACTAAACATGCTTGAAGTACAAATGAATCAGAACCAAGACCAAACATGATAGGTGGGGTTAGTTAAAATTAATTGGATGGTGAAGGCTTAATAACCTAGTTGAAATGATATAGGGTACAATATGATGCAGATAATGGTATATTGTGACAAAAAGTGTGACAAATCTGACCTCAATATGAATTAAGTACTGCCTACACAATCCTAAAGGAACTCAAGTCATTGTAGTTCAAATGTATGGCAAGGTATGAAAGGATGGTAAGATGAGGCAAAGGTCAAGGAAAGGCACATGAAAAGGTATGAAATAATGGTAAGGCAAATGGAAAATATAAAAAGGAAAGATAAATGGGAAGGTAAGGAAAATGGTTCTATTATTCTTGATGATGTGGAAATGCACATCTCAATCAACAACCAGAATAGTCAAACATGTAATTGCTATCCCACATCCCTTCTGAATAGTTTCTCTATCAAAAACTTGTTGCTAATTTAGACTCTAATAATGTTGTGATCTTTGATGGTAGTTGATTTTATTTCTTCCAAACTTTGAGACAATATGTCTTCATAGCCTCTATAAAGGAAAGCACCTCCAAGAAAGGTAAATAAGGATAAGTAGTGGATATAAGGTCTAATTTGGTGATGGGGATATGGATCATAATGGAATGTATAATGGTTGGTCAATAAATGAAGATCAATATTTTTAGGCACACATAATTTTGTTGATTCCATATTTGAAATAATTTTAGTTGTGGTAGGGCCAAAGAATTATAAATATACTCTCGATAGGACCACCAAATTTTTTTGTTGTTTGGGCCTAAGAGTAGATGCCATCTTATTATGTTGTATAATAGAAATTGTACTAATGTTATCTTTGATAATGTCTTCATTAAGCTATGAAGAACTATTGTGCTCGACTATTGTCACCTTGAAGAGGTTTTCACCAATAAAGTTGTCTTGATTGTCCCATAGTTCCTCTTAGAAGGTTTCACTAAGGAATGTTAACTTTTGACTTTGATTGTCTTCTAGGTCCTCAAACAAGGTTTTACTAGAAGATGTTAAGTTTGGACTTTGATTTCCCCCTAGTGCCTCTGAAAGGGTTTCACTAGGATATTTTTTATCCTTATGCATGAATGTAGTCTTTGTCCCCCTGATATTCTTCAACTAATATGTCATCATAGATGTAGTTCAATAATGTGTGATTTTGTTGGTCCCAGTCAACACTTTGGGAGGTGCAATGTCAATATAATGGCTATGTTGGGTGGTGTTAAAGGTATTTGGAATGGTAATGGAATGAAAAGAATTATCACAATCCTTATAAAAGATACTAGGAGAACTTGTATCGATGTTGAAGTAATCATCAAAAATCATGGAAGGATCATAAATGTATTCAAATTGATCTACACGGCATGTGTAACCAATGTTATAATAGCCATGAATGTATTCTGATTCCAAAGTTTAGTCTAACTTAAGGGACTCTTAATTCTATGTTTCTACTAATGTTGATTCTACTTATAATGTTAAATCTGATATTAGTTCAATAATAGAACCTAACTTCAATGTTGATTCTTCATCTAGTGTTATGATAAATATGTTATGTTGAATGATCGGTATCAGATGAGTAATAGCCTATGATGGTATTATTGGATCTTCAAAAATAGATTCATCTAAGAAGGGTTTAGCATAGAATATCTCATCTAGGTAAATCCCCTCAAAGAGAGCGAATGGCTCTATGGGTGACTCTACAGAGACTGGCTTGTCAAAGTGAGACTCTGTATCGAGGGGGAAAAGGTCAAGAGATAACTCCATAGAGATTGGCTTGTCAAAGTGGGGATCTTTAAAAATAAGACAGTGGTCAAGATAATGATTTACCCAAAGGTGGTTATAATCATTAAGATGTGACTCAATAAAGACTAGCTTATCAAAGTGAGACTCCTTGATAATAAGGAAAGAATCAAAAGGTGATTCATCATAGGTTGAATTGTCATAAATAGTTGTTTCAAAAAACATCATGGACTGGTTGGTTTAATTGACCTGGGTTAACAATTGGTTGTAAAATATTAATTTTGAACACATCTTGGTCTTTGAATGATGGCTCTTGGAGAAGTAATGACTGGCTTTATTATGGTTTGAAGACTAGATTAGATTTTCTAACATGGGGGAAGGTTGGTAATGGATGAATAATGAGCAATGGTTGAATAATGATCTCTTTGTAAATAGGCTCATATAATAAGGGCTTAACAAAGATTGGATGTGAGTCTAGGATGGTAGGTGTGCTTTGTCTAGTCATAATTATGTAACCTTGTTGATATAATGTGCTACCAAACTTAGAAAGGCCTAGAATGGTAATTAATGGGTGTTTCAAAGCATGTTTACTGATGTAGGTAGAAGGATGAGGGCCTAGAATGGTAATGAATGGGCTCTATGGAGCTTGGTTGCTAATGTAGGTTGAAGGATGAGGGCTTGAAATGGTAATGAATGGCATTGTAAAGCTTGGTTGTTGACACAAGCCAAAGGATGAGGGCCTGGAATGGTAATGAAAGGGCACTATAGAGCTTGGTTATTAATGCAAGCCAAAAGATAAGGTCCTATAATGGTAATGAAATTCATTACAAATCTTGGTTGTTAGTGCAGACTGAAGGATGAGGGCTAGGAATGGTAATCCTTGGGTGATATAGAGCTTGATTGCTAATGCAAGATGAAGGAGGAGGGCTTATAATGGTAATGGAAGGGCATTACAGAGCTTGGTTTCTAGAATAAGACAAAAGATGAGGTCTTAGAATGGTAATCTTTGGGTACTATGAATTATGGTTGTTAATGCAGAACGAAGGATGAGGGCTTGAAATGGTAATCCTTGGGCATTAAGGATATTGGTTACTAACACAAGCCTAAAGACAATGGCCTAGAATGGTAATGAAAGGGTTTTATGGATCTTAGTTTCTAGTGTAGGCCAAAGGACAAGGTCTTAGAATGGTAATGGAAGGGCATTATAGAGCTTGGTTGCTAGCATAGGCCAAAGGATGGGGTCTTGGTATGGTAATCCTTAGATGATGTGGAGATTGGTTACTCACAAAGACTAAAAGAGGATTAATGAGGGGATTGGGTATGATTATCATTAAAAGGATGAATGTTTTATGTTAATTGGCCTAAATAAAGGTGATCGTGGCATATGATAATTGGCATGGCTAGGTTTGTCAATTTACCCAAAGAGGGTGGTCTTGGTCTAGGTCAAGGTTTAGGTTTGAAAGTGACATTGGTCTAGGAATAGGTACTTGGTCTAAAATGTTTTTAAGGTCTAATGTCAAATGTCTCACATAAATGGTCAAGTGAATGGAAAAAATTGAATGTCGATTTTAGTAAAAATTGTTTCAAACAACTATGATCTAGGTCTAAAAATGGAAAGTTTCCTAGGTCTTTGGGAATAAGGCACAAAGTTAGGCTCAAAATAACTTAGTATAAAATAAAAGGTAAAATGCTAGGTCTTTTGGAAACATAACACAAAATCTAGACTTGAAACACACTAGGCCTAAGAACAAAAGGTAAAATGTTAGGTCTTTTGGAAACATGACACAAAATCTAGACTTGAAAAGACACTAAGTCAAGGTAAAAATGACAAGACAATTAATCTAACAATTTTAAACACTTGGAATTAAACTAGGCATACATATTCAAACACAAACTTGACCATTGGTAAAAGGCATTGGACTTGTGGCATATGCATAAAATTAGTTGGGAAAATCAATTCCAAGTAGGCAAAAATAAGGACAAGGAGTAAAACATTCAAGCCCATGTGATGACCAAGACTCAAATGTAAAATAATCGCACTTAAGGTTGTGCTTGTAGAGAGAGTTTTAACCTCATTTTGAAGCAACTAAATATATGTAATGCATATCAAAAATATTACTACCAAAATCTAGGCCCAAAGATCTTCAAATCAAGAAAGGAATTAATTCAAGTTTCACAATCTAAAAGTGAAAGGTAAACACCTAAGATAAAATTAGGCAAGGCATAGGCATAAACCAAACAACATTTTGAATCTAAACTTCACAAGACCAATTTTGAACTTAGTTTAAAAGACTCAATTTCTCAAATGGGTAGCAAACTAGACTAAAATAGATAGCATAATGATACCAAGCATAGACTAAAAAGGCACGTGTGGTTTTGAAATTGAATGGACATAAGGAAAAGGTCTTTAAAATAATGTGAGCAATGTAAAAATGTTATTTTGATTAAAAGGTATCACAAATGGTTTTTTTCAAAAAATCTAAGGACTTGGAACGAAATGGGTAGCGTAATGACACCCCTTCCAAACAAGTGACATACACACACAAAAGTTTGAAAAATGTCTAAATCAAAGTGTGTCATCAAACAGAGGGCATAACAGCTCTTTAAACAAAAGAGTGGTGTGTAAACATGAGTTGTTTTATACATGGTTTAAAAAAACAAACAAATAGTTTTGACTCATAATAATGCAAGTCAAAATAAAAGACAAAAACACCTAAGTGTATTGTCTTAATCCTAAAAATTGACACGATGACTTCATACTATCAAATTTTATCTATATACTTGCTCTTAAGATTAAATAATGTTGTTAATCCAAAAATTTAAATGCGTATGAAAATTAGGGTTTTTTAGGCCCCCTCTTCTCTCAATAATTCATACGGTGACATGGAACTTTGGGCTACTCACCTTACATTGACAATATTTCCACAGCAAGTGGGGTTTGTCTAAAAATTTAAGTTTCATGCATTCTATATGGTACCAAGTGTGGTTAACACTAGAGATTAAATCAATTTTATTGAGTTTATACCAGCTAACGTACTATGCAAGGGTCTATTATTTTTCATAGTGACTTCATTTATGTACTTCTTAGTGGAGTCCCCTAGTTAGCTAGTCTTGACTCATGTTTTTATTATGATTAGAGAGAATATCTGTTAAACCCCCTATAAATCACAATATATATTCCCTAATTTATATACCCCATTGTAGATTGAATTTAGTATAATGTTGAGAGATGACACCCCAAGGCAACACATCCCTATAGAACTTATGAGGGAGAAGCGAGTTGCCACCCACAAGTCAAGATGAAAGAAATAAATATAGGACTTTAAATTAATTTTAAGATCACCTAAATCATTCAGATCTTGGGTATTTCCTTAGAAAAATTCCTTTTATCCTTAGATTAAATGACAAAATCAAAAGATAAATCCCTTTTGGTTATTTAAGTTCCTTAAAGGGGACAGGGGACAGCATACGTGCTCTATCTATTTTGAGAAAAATAACACAATAAATAAACAAAATAATAAACAAGGAAGATATTAATAGAATTTAACTTAATTTTTTATTTATTTTTAAAAACTCAAGCGAAATGTGATGTGAAATTTAGCCCATCAGCTTTGTTTGTTGATTTGTGAACTTTGAAAAACCAAAACCAAGTGACTAAAAGAAATTTAAACACCAAATGTAAATGTGAACATGGAATTTTGGGATGAAATATTGTTTCTCTTTTCTTGATAATACCATAAAAAAATGTGTTATAAGTTTTATTATACTAAAAGAGGAAAGGCAACTTCCAAAATCAATGTTAAAAACAAAACCGAACACACATAAACATAAAAAGTAGCATGCAATGTTTTGATCATAGCTTCTAAACTATAAATCATTTATTCACAAAATTTGTACAAGTTATTCATACATAAAAGGAACACCTCTATAAAAAATTTCAAATCAATAAATGAATAAAAAAATTATGAGATCTGTATCGGCCATTTTTTAGCAAAAAATAAAAGTGGCAATCTCTAATTTGATAATGATTACTAAACTATAACTAGTTTTTTTTTTTTTTTTTTTTTAGATCATTTTAATGATAAACTTAAATAAATACATAAAAAAATTTAGAAAAAAAATATTTAATACACAAAAATTTATGAAGACTTTATGGGCCATTTTTTAAGCAACAAAAAACACAAAAAAATAAAATGTGAGACTAAGAACAAGACAATTTTTTGGGGTGCACACCCATGAAGAGTTATCCCAATAGGTGTGCCATTATGTAAACAATGAATTTGAAATATAGAGGATATTATCATAGTGTTAGTTGATAAATCAAAAAAATAAACATATTAAACTAAAACCTCTAGCCTTGGCAATCAAGGAGCTAGAGAACTACATAATTAACTAACAAAATGAAAGTAAAACAAGTGATCCTACCTTCCATGAGAGTAAGTTTTGTGAGTTGGCTATGGAATGATGTGCTCAGATGTGTGAAAAATAGATATTTGTCAATAAATCTCTATTACTCCACTTCTCCTTGTCACCTTGGTAATGTTGGTTTGATTTGGCTTGTCTTTGACTTGGCATGTGAAGCTCTCTTATAAGCAATTATGCATTAGTTCTTTGCACTAACAAGTTTAGTTTAGAGTTGTATTATAACTTATATTTATAATTCTCATAACTAACTCTAACCCCAGGGAGGTTAGGTTTAGAACTAACCTTTTTTGAGTCAATCTAACCATGGATTGAGTTAGGCTAACTTTGGGTTAGGTCAAAGATAATCATGAGGGACATGTGAGAGACATGAGTCAAGAATGATTATCTCCCACCTAATTCTTGGTATTTTTACAAGTGGATTGAAAACTCATAGAATATATTTTGGTTTAATTTAATAATTTTCAAAAATATAAATTCATTAATTCTCCATGATCCATTTGGCCATTTGTCATGAGAATTGAAGAATAAATTTAATTAATGAATTTAGAAAATAGGAAATTCCAAAAGCTATAGATTTTAGATATTTATGTGATGTCATAAAATCTATATTTATGAATTTATAAAAAGAAAAATTCATTAATTAGCCATAGAATTTTCAACTATGCATTTAATTAGGTTTAATTAATTAAGCAATTTTGATCAGGTTAATTAAATTTTCTAAATTTATGTAAGGTTATCCCTCACGCTTGGTCAAAAATTTTAATTTGCTAGGTCACAATTTGATTAGGGATAAATCAGAGAGAGGTTATTGTTGTGTATATTGAATTTCCCCAAATAGGGATGCATTGACATGATTTAGGGCACTTAATTCCAATGTGCAGATGAATTTGGGATGAATAATGATTTTTAGGCTTAATTTGCATTATTTGCAAAAAATCAGTTTGATGTCCATTTAGACATAAAAGTGGCCAAAAAAGAGTGTTTATAATATCCTTTATCTATTTTTTAAAATATTCCACCTCTATAACCTCTACCCCCTCTATAAATTTACCCTCTATATTTGTGTTGACCAGAAGAAGAAGAACTAGGCTTAGAGTTTGTAACATGGGCTTCCTCAATTTTCTTGGATTTCTTGTGTAGAAAAAGGTCATCCTAAATAAGAAACTCAAAAAATTTATCAAAACTTATGTATATGATCTTGTCAGAGACATGAAATATTTCCATAAAATTGTTATAGGACATAGGTAGTCTTCTCAAAGTAGCAATTACAATGAGATCATCATCAAGTTTACCAAACCCAACCTTAATATATTTAGTATAAATGTTCTTCAACTTAAACATGTACTCTCTTATATCCCCATCCTCCTCTAATGACAAAGTAAACAACTGCATATGTATATGTCTTCTTATGCTTTGCCTTTTATCATACAATTCAGATAAAATCTTCCATTTAGTGTAACTATGGGGAGAATTTTTAATATGAATTTAAGTATCTCTAGTGCAATAACACTTTATTAAAGCTAGGGCTTTATAATCATGCATATTGAAAATATCAAATTTAGCCTATTATATAGGCAACACTAGATTTCTATTCTTCACAACATCCCATAATTCATTGTAAACTAATGAAGCTTCATTAAACATCTCCAATCAATGTAGTTGGAAATCATTAAATGATCACTATCTAAAAGCAAATTTTAAATTTTTGGCATTTTAAAATGTAATTAAATGTGGAAAATGAACAAGAAACATACTCACAATAATACTTAGCACAAAATAATGCTTCCATGGGTTTTTTCACTTAACCTCTACGTAGAGAAAATGAAATATTTTTGATGGGTTTTTCACTTAACCTCACCAAAAAAATAAAAATTTACACCCTTATTTCACCAATTACACCTTTATTGCACCAAAAAAATACACAGTTATTCATTTTGCACCCAATATTTCCCACTCTTTTACACTATTTATGCCATTTACAATATGCAAATCATGCATTTAATAATTTAAAAAAATCTAAAAATAGAATATTCCTCTAAAAAAATATAGACCCAATACAAACTTTGACCAAAAAAAGATATTTGAACGCTGGACCTCCAAGTTCCAAAGGTTTATACAAAATAAGCCTTTACAATTGCTCTATGAACCTTTATAAGACATATAGATTGAAGTTTATATTTAAACCTAATTTTATTCTCTGTGGAAGTAAAAAAATATTTTTCTAAGTAAAAAATCAATTCATCTCTGAAAATATTGAAAATAGGATAAAAGCTTATTTGACTTGTGGACCCCCCAAACCCTAAAATTTGATCAAACTATATCAAAAAAATTTGAAAATTAAAATTTATTTTTTCTTGGTTTATTCCAATGCCATGCTTAGCTAGGATGCCATGGTTGTTCAAAAAAAATTATGTGATCTTTTCCACATCAGACAAGGCCATACTAGTCTATACAAGGCCATATAATGTCAGTTTTAAGCAGTTTCAAGTTGTTAGTTGAGGATTTTATACAAAACATATGATGGAGGTAATTTGTGGGATGTCATATAAGTCATATAGGTGAAAAACTAGGTCGTACAACTCAAAAAAATAATTCTAAAATCTTCCTATGGAGTTTGAGATCTAATTTTGGCATATAGAGACTCAAACTGATAGCAATATTCAACATATTCATATTATATTTATTCCAAAATTTTATGGAGGCCATACCACATTATTAAAGGGGTTTTCAAGCTTAAAAAAGGTCGTACAAATAGTTAATTTGTTCTATTTGGGCAGAATTTCAAGATTGTGATTTAAACAAGTAGTTTATATAGGATTTTGATAGATTCAAAATGGAAGATCGGGATTCTATAGGCATATATCCATACAAAACAAATTCTCAAAGTATATAATTCATATATCCTCCAATCATAGGTTTTGATATGTGCAAATTAAATGTATTTTAAAAAATTAATATTTTAATAATTTTTCAAATTTGACACCAATGTTCAATAAAGGGCATACCTTATGTTGAAACAACTTGTTCACTACAAACTTGATTTCACATGAGTTTTTTTTATTGAATCACATAAATCTGTCTTTTACCTCTTCTTTTACCTTGAGTTTACCACACTTGTTTTTACCATGCTCTGATACTACTGATAGCATTTGAATCACATTAACCAATAAAATTCACCATAGGGTAAATCTTGTGTCTACAGTAGGTAGACCACAAGAATTTTATTAATAGTCAAAATAAGTACATGGAAAAAGGTACCAATATGTTTTTAACCCTTCTACAACACCAAACATTAATATATGGGTTTTCACCTTATGACTGGTAAAAACCAACTACCTATATAGCCAACTATCTATGGGAATTCAATCTATCAAGTAGTTTATTATTTAACATTAAACATAAAATATAACTAAGTAAATATAACTAAGTTTAATTAAGGGGGTGTTTTTATAATAAATATGCATACTTGTTTACAATTTATTTATTTACTTAATAAACCTAAACTAAATTTAAGACTTTGGAATAAGTCTTAATAGTTACAACTGCATGACATGTGATGAGATTTGAGTGGGGCATATATATACACACAATGTTTTTAACTTGATCATTTATTGATGGTTTATCTCTTGACGGAACTTATTGAGTCTCAATCTCTCTAAGTGCATCTTTTAAAAGGTGTTAATAAAGGGGTTGGTAGAACTTTGGTACTTTACAAGATTTTTGGTCCCTATACCATTACCTAAAACCACTACAAGTTACTTTTATCCATCTTTATAAGTAATTAAAACTTTCTTATACACTCCTCTAAGCAATTCACCTTCCTAAATAACCCCTACCTAAGCACACACCCATTTTCTTCATTTTTGACTATGTCATCCCATTCAATCTTGTTTGGAATTTAGTGCATGTTACAAAACTCCATCAGCCCAACCAACCTCGTTCAAGGCCTAATGGCTCTATTTTCCACCAAACAAGATCGACCTAAATGGCCTTATCAACAAAACTCCTAAGAAATTTTTGGGTCAATACTTGGCTATAAATAATCCCTTCACTTCATTTATAAAAAGAGGATCATTCATTTTACACATCATTACAGCTTGTAAATCTTTTTATACTATCATTTGAGGATTTCATTACTTAGGGTATTATAGATATCTTGGATGCATAGGAGAAGTCTTGTAGCCTAGATCTAATCTATCCTTTGTATCCTTACAAACCATAACAACCTCATTCAAAGCACCATTGGCAAAGGGAGATATTGAGGCATGCTAAGTTCACTCTAATAAGGTAAGTATTCTTAGCTCTTCATTTTGATAGGTAGATATTGCATAACTAATTAATTGAATTCTATCTCTCCTTACATATATTACTTCTATATTTTCTTGAATAGAATTATATTAATTTGTTATATGTTTATTTTATTAGCCCTATTTTGTGAGACAAGATTTGGTGAGCACTATATTATCTTGTATGTTAATTTACTAGATTAGCTTGTATGTTCATTTAGTAGATTAGTTAATTTCCTTTTATCACATTATAAGACCTAGCTAGGGTTACTACACAATGTCATTTGATTAGAAGCCTTGAAAACCTCTCCTTTCGTATTATATAATAATATATCCCTTAGTTATGTTTATTGGATCCATAATTAGTCATGACCTCAATATAACAAGGTATTTCTAGTAGATTGTTAGTTGATTACCTTCTTTGAGCTTAGATATTACTGAGTAGAATAAGTTGTAGATATGTCTTATTTTTTTTACATAAAGAAGTAAGATTGACTCTAAAATGGAAAGGAGAGGGACTTGTATTGTAATTAACCACACCAAAATGATGAAGAAGATCATGGGTGTAATTTTTTTGACTCAAATGAATCCTTAAATCTGACTGAAGAATATACAAACTAAGGAAAAAGTGTAAAAGATTGAGATCTATCATATCAAACTACATGGAAAGAGCCTATTAAATAGTCTGAATATGGAAAGAAAAACTCATAGTAAGAATAAAATTGTCAACATACAAGATAAGTATAACAATATCCTCTCCAACATTTTGTACGTAGACTGTAGGATCTTAGTGATAATGAACAAATCTAGTAGATAGAAGAAATGAATCCATATTATCATACCAGGCCTAAGGAGCCTATTTGAGACTGTAAAGAGACTTTCAAAGTCTAAAAATAATAGAATAATCATTAACAAACCCAACATGCTACTACATATATATTTATTCTTACAAATATCCATGTAATAAGGCACTCTTTACATCTATCTGGTACCCTAGCTAACCCTAAGATGTAGCAAAAGAAAGGACAAGGCACACAAAATCCATCTTCGTAATGGGGGGCAAAGTCTCAGAGTAATCAATACCTTTGACTTGTGAGAAACCCTTTACAATAATATTATCCTTATACTTATCTATGGACCCATCAATTACATATTTGGTTCAGTATATCCACTTGCATCTAACCAACTTTCTTCCCTTAGGAAGAGAGATGAGATCCCAAGTATGATTATTCATCAAATTATTATTATTATTTATCATTGCATCATCCTACTCTTATATCCCATGATTTTTTTTAAAAATACTATGGATCTCTAGATAATGCCTGACACAAAAGTCCATAACCTATATAATGTGGATGATGATGTCTAGTGGCTAGAAGATCCTGTATGAAAGATGCTACCTCAAAAATTGTAGTGTGATCCCACTTAGGCATAGTGGGAACATGATCCTCATGTAATTCTACATCCATAACCTACTCGGTGGCCTCTTGAATTGGATCCTCAAATAAGGGATCCTAAAGATGAAGTGAAGAATCACCAATGGATGGGAGTAAGGAAGAGTAAAAATTCATGGCAAAAGATGAAGAATCATAAGAAGAGAAGCACTCATCAAAGTGATCATGTGTTCAAAAAATATCATCATAAGTATCAAGATACAAAATTTGATAAGTTATCATGTCTTCACAATACCCTACAAAGATCAAGGGTTTGCTCTTATTATCCAAGTCTTTTTATTTCTTATTTTGTAAAAAATCCCAAACATGGATCCTAGAAACTCAAAAAATTGAGACATCAGACTTAGTTCCATACCAAGCCTCCTGTAGAGTCAAATGCTCAAGTGCTTTATGTGGTGTGAAATTCTAAATGTATTTTACTCAATTAAATACTTCCACCCAGTATACAAGAGGTAAATCTTGAGAATACAATTAGCCATCTCCTTTAAAATTTGGTTCTTCCTTTCTGCTAGACTATTCTTTTGTGGAGTTTGAGGAATAGAATGTTGATGAACAATGTCATGAGCTACCAAAATTTTAGAAAACTCTTTTTTAAAGTAGTCCCCCCCCCATTATCAATGTGAATCTTATTTATGCAACTAAAATATTGATTATTGACCAAAGCCTTGAAGACTTTGAAGTGTGAAAAAACTTCACTCTTGTACTTGAGAAAATAAACCTAAGTATGCCTCAAAAAATTATCAATAAATGTAAGTTCATACTTAGCTCCATTAAATGAAGAAGTAGGAAAAACCATCAGGTCACTATGCACAAGCTTAAATGGTGAGTAAGCTCTCTTGGGCATACCCTTAGGAAATAGATCTTGTTGTTGTTTCCATAATGCATAGCCAAGACAAACTCTATCAAGATAAAAAAAATATAGGAAGAACAAGAAGGAGAATGAAAAACCAAATGTGTACCCATAAAATAAGTACTCAAATCCTTCAAATATATATAATTAATATGTCCAAATCTCTCAATCCAAACCTTAATTTAAGAATAAGAATGAGAAACCAAATGTGTACCCATAAAATAAGTGTCATGAAAACCCTCAAAAGGATATAGTTTGTAATTATGATCAAAAAAACCTTATGAAAAAAGTGAATGAGGCTCCAACAAAGTTTGAATTTTATCCCCTTTTGGTGTGAAATTCACTATCTTACCCTGGTCTGAATAACAAATTTGATAAATAGAAATTAAATTCATAGTGATGTAAGGAACATAGAGTGCATCATTGATGCAACCACCAATAAGTTGTATGTCACATTTTTCCATTAAAAAAATAAAGGAAGAATCTCCAACCTTAATGTTAGAAGTAGAACTCAAACTAAGAGATGCAAAAGACTCCTTAGAAGAAGTCATGCGGTGAGAAGCACTAGAATCCATAACCTAATTGTCTATAACATGGGACTGAGTCTCCAAACAATATTAAGTTCTTTGTCATTCTCATTTGAAGGATGTGAAGTGGAGATATATATCTTGTATATTCTGACTACATCCTCTAAGGCTTTCATTCTTTTCCAACACCTAATTTCTCCATGACCAATCCCCCATAAAAGGAACATGAAAGGATAGACTTATTCTTGGATTTAGAAGACCCATTAGGTTTAAGTTATTGTCTTTGGGTCTAGTGACACTTTAAGATAGAGAAAGAGTGGTTCTAGGTTTACTTTTTGATTTTCCCTTTCCCTTAGGATTAGATTCTACTAATACCTTTTTTAGGTTAAAGACTTAAGGTTAGATAATTTGGACTCTACCCCAGTAATTCTTTCATAAAACAACTCGAAATAAGGTAGTTTTAA
The DNA here is from genome assembly GCA_037957365.1 of Torreya grandis. Classification (NCBI taxonomy): domain Eukaryota; kingdom Viridiplantae; phylum Streptophyta; class Pinopsida; order Cupressales; family Taxaceae; genus Torreya; species Torreya grandis. Next base: position 2,288,973 of record JARHVA010000947.1, read on the forward strand.
TGTGTCACCCAAGGCATCTATGCTAGAGAAAAAGGTAGAAGCAAAGATTTGGAATAGACCTTTCAACTTGGAAAAAATCAAGTAAACACATTTTTCATCTTTCTTATCTCTTTCACTCCCCTTTAATTATGTCAACAAATGTTTGAACTTAGTAATATAGTCTATAATGAATAGAAAATCTTCATGATTAAAAGAAGTGATCTCTACTTCAAGTTGTATGGATCTCATGTGATCCACTTTACCAAATAAGCCCTTAAATTTTTCCCATATTTTGAAAGGAGAGTTGCATCCTTCCAAATGAAATAAAAGACTATCACTTACATAAGATCCTATCAAGTCCATACACTTATCAAATTTGCATTGGTGCTAAAATTTCTCATATTCTCTAGTGACATTGGTTGTGTTTCAATCATTAAGGCCCATAATCCTTTGTGTTTAATGATTGCTTTCATTATTGGTCTACATGTGTGATAATTATGTGTTATTACTAACTCACATTGATCTATTACAGGGCCCATAATCCTTTGTTTTTAATGATTTTTTCCATAAGTGGTAATTATGTGTTGTTAATGGATCACATTGATTTAATGTAAAATAATAAGCCATTATAAAAGAATCACCAAAGAGTAAGAGATTTCAAAAACGTGTTCAAATCAGCATTGAGGCAACCCCCAAAAAACTATTTTATTAGGACCCCAAATTTAGCTCTTTATTAATTAAGTGTGTTTTAAAAAATAAATGACACCAATAGATTGGCATAAAAAATATACACTTTAATAAACATGGCACTTGATTTCAAGTTCCCAATCAAAATTTATAGTTATTACAAATTTCCTGTCATAGATGGGGCAAATAAAAATACACAAAATTTAAATGCATGGAAAAAAATCAATTATTGAAGATATTTTTTAAACAAATGAGCTTGGGACTTAAGCTCCCACTAGTATTTATCAAAAATTAAGCACTCCCTTATGTGACCATACCATGTGACCAAGGGGCTAAGGGTGAGGATGAGTGCTCCCCTCTCTTGATTAATTTGATTGATGTAGGAGTGACATCACCCAAAAAATGACTCTAAATTACACAGTCAAATTTCACATGAATAGTACCATAACTTATTGGTTTTAATTTGATGAGTTCTCATAAGTCATAAAAAAACTTCAAACAAGGTCGACGTCTTCTCCATAGGTTACACAGATCTAGGTTGTAGGTATAGTCACATGCATGTTCAGTCATAGGTAAGTCAACCAAACATAGTAAATGGTTAGAACCACCAAGTATAGTAAATGTGCAAGTCACCTGGGTATAGTAACCTAGCAGGTCACACCCAAAAATTAATAATTAGGTCACTATGTCGTGGGTAAATTCATACCCAAAAAATAATAAATGGGTCATTGTGCAATAGTTATAGTTAGCTACGGGTGTAACTAAACCAACAATTATAACTGAACTAGTAAATAGCAATAAAAATGCCTACCAAAACACCAAACTTGCACACAAAAAACTTATATTTACAAAAAAAATGGTATCCCTTCCTTCAATAGAAAAAAAAAACCCACTAGGTTTTTGGAAAAATCTAGAAAACATTTTCTTCTTTGAGCTAGTAGATGGTACGGACATGTGTGAACTCTAAAAATTACCTTGAAACCCTCTAAAATGGTAAAAAAATATTTATCATGAGATAATGTTATATTTATAGTCATTCCTAGGGTTTTGACATCTTCTGAATCCAATAGTGTTGTCCATTTTTTATCTACATATATGTAAAAACAACAATGCCTTGTATCAAACTTATAAATGGATGGTTGTAACACCTAATGATCTGATACCATGAAAGAAAGAAAAAACAAAGCATTACAAGCCACAAATATCTTGGGTGTTAACAAGAAAACATCACAAGGAGAATTTGAAAGTATAGACTTACAAAATGATATACAAAATAAAGAGCAATATCATATAATATATCTCTAGAACTTCATATAAGTACAATGAAAGTGTCTTGCACATATAGACAATGAAGATCAATCATAGTCTTAAGATCAAGCTAAGTGATCACCTAGGGATAGAAACCCATTATACCTAAATAGAAAAATATTTAATGTCCACACTTAAATGGGTGAGAAAAACAAATAATGTTTAACTAAGTAAATCACCTAGGAAACATGAGTTAAGATAAATAACCTACTCTAATATATCCCAATAGATTATACACTATTATTGAAATCAAGGAATTCTAGAGTATGCCATGTGTAATTTTGCATTTATGTCCCTGGACAAAGCCAATTATTGTACTCAAAATTTTACTTAGTTGATTTTTTTATATATATTCTAATATAATAATGTGCATGATTGAAAACAAGATTTTCCAACATTCATGATATCAGTAGTGAAAATTTAACAATCTTAATCGTCATTAACTCCAAAGTATAAGTATCAATTCATTTGCAGGTTAGGTTATCATTATTAAATGTTTCCTATAAGATAAAGGATTCTTTGGAATTAAGAACAGGTTTATGACAATTTACAGAATCGGATAAAAGTTCAATATGTATAGGCTCTTCCACAAGATGGAATATTCTTAGCCAATGATAAAAAAATAAAACATCATGAAACTAATTGTTTAAACAATTCAAGATGGAATTATTCATTTTCAAAAAAACAAACTCAAAAACGAAGGAAAAAAATATTGCATAGTTATAACACATGTAATAAATAAAAAAGATAAAAATCAATCTTTAACAAAATCAATCTTTAATTTATTTGATAAACAATTTTCATTGGTTAATTTTTGTTTCAGCTCCATGATAATTTAATTAGTTTGTATTCCAAATAAAACTTATTTATTCACTTAAAGGCCTTGGAAAAGGGAGAGTAGATTGGAAACAAATTATGTTAGTACTCTAATTTATAAGAGACTTGAATAATGTAAAATGTATTTGAGTTAGAATAATTCAATTATAATTATAATTATAATATTATAAGTTTTTATAATTTATTTTATTTTATTTGAACTTGTGTTGTGTTGTTTTGAGTATACTAGTAAGAACTTGAACACAATTGGAAACTAATTTCACTATTAAGCTCTCATTTGAGATTATATTGTTTAAAACATATATTTATTTGCATTTTGTACTTTATGAAGTATTTGAGATTACGTTGTTTAATTCTTGAAGTGGGAAGTATGTGAGTATGTGGCTTTTTTTATTTTATCAATGTTTGTTTTTATTGAAAGTGGGTTTTATTTTCAAAGTTTGAGGAATGTATTTAAGGGGAAAAAAGGTCATTAATTATTATAAGTATATATGTTTGATTAAAAAAAAATATGAATTTTCTAATTCATTTTAAATATAATTTAGGAAGAACATTAAAAACATAAAACTATTTAGATTTAGATTTTGGTTTAAATTAGATTAGTTTTAACTTCTTCTTTTTTTCTTTTTTATACATGATAAAGGTCCTAGCATCACGTATTTTAGTTTAGTTTCTCTAAGTTCAAAATGGAAGAGTTTTGAACTCTTTATTGTGTCTATGTCAAAACATTAGACAACATAATTTGTGTTAGGAGTTGAAATTAGATTCCTCTAGATAAATTACTCATTTCAAATCAAATTCTGATGAATTTTTAGCACTACTTTTATAACAACACCATAAAACTATAAGTGACAAAGGGAAACCTAAGATATCGTTATGAGGAGTAGAAATAAGCCCAAGGACTATTGTAGTATCCTCAACTTGTAAATAAAATAAATTTATCCTAGGATTAATGGCATATTAGCTTATAAGCATTGATATTGCCATACTAGGAGATATCCCTGATCTCCCTAGAAAGTCATAGAAATATTTTTCAAAATTTAAAAATGATGGTAGTTGAAAAATAGAATAACATGTTGATTTCAAAGTTTCCTTGAAGGTTCTTAAATTTAGAGCATGATAATGTAGCCTACAGGTTTTTCCCCTTTACCTTCGAAGCAACCTTATATGATCAATTTCTAAATGAAAAAAATAGAAGATACATTCATTGCACAATTCGATGAGATTTTAAATCCAAGGGTTAGATTTAATAAGTTTGCTATGATAAAGAGGAAATTTAATGAACCTATAAGAAATTTGAATCCAATATTACAATGAACATATAACACAATGTCTGGAAATCATAGGCCTAATGCTCTCATGGGTTTCCACATATGTAGATGAAATGTATTTATTGACTTCAATTTTTTTTCAAACCTATAACAATCACTTTAGTTCAATTCTACACAAAATCCATTCCTATGATAGACAAACATATGCTACACTAATGTGTTGCTCAAGGTTTTAATAAAGGTATAGGAACAATGTTAAATCATGTAACATTGTAATTTATTAGATCAAGACAAGAACAACCAAATCAAACCACCCAAAATCTCTTGATGCCTAAAAACATGAATCAAATTTCAGTCTCAATAACACAATGCTCAAGTTCTGGCCATAGCTTAAAATTCTTTTAAATTTGAAAGTATCTAGAACGTAAATTAAAGTATGAAGTTACTTGTGAGATGTGAATTTTCTACCTTTTTTTATATGATTAGCATTGTACTTTATATTTATTTATACCAATATAAATACATTCTTCAATCAAAAAAATAACTAATTATTTTATCAATTTTTAAAAGAAAGTAAAAAATGGTTAACAAGAAACTTCAAATTAAAATTAAAATTTCTAGAAAAAAAAAATTAACACAATAAAAACAAAAATACCCAAAATAATCTAACTAATTAAAATAATCAACAAAATAATGATAAAAAATAATATGTATTTCTAATTATTATTTTTATATTACCTTATCTAATTGGTATCAATTCCATAACTCTACTACACAAAAAGAATTTGTTTGTCCTAAGTTTTATATGTCCTTCAATGTCTTGTTGAAAAAAAAGAAAATAATGAGATGATCCCCACAAATATAGACCAAGCATCCAACAATACCTCTCCAAGGCCTAAAATTTCCATTTTATTGGAAACATATGAATTTCTCATGGATAAAATTTTGAATAAGTACATACACACCAATTAGTCCATAAGAGATTTTTTAAACTAAGAAATCAACTAAATACCATGTTTACTTCTCCAAAAGAAAAAAATTGTACCTCATGATCTAAAAGAGAATAATAATTCACCACTACCCAAAAGAATAAATTTATCGAGTTAGACACCTTATAGTTATGCATCAAGATCTACCTTTGTATAATATATTTGAACATATGAAGAAAACCAAAGCAAGCATCATGGTGCATAAATTGGCCTAATTAACTAAGCAGAGAGATTTAATTTTAATACATTTGAATGAAAATGTAAACCCATATATGGCACACACAAAAAGGTAATATATAAAAGGAAAATTGAAACCTTTGTATTTTTACTTATCGTAATAAGTTTTGGAAAATGTCTTCATATTGCTTAGTTGTAGTTGACTTTAATGCTTTTGTGAATGTGATGCCTTATTAATTTTTTAATAAGTTGGATTTAAATCTATAAAATCCACTAAAATATTAGTTTAGTTGGATAAGTTGGATGTAAATGTGATTGGTGAATTAACTATTATTCACATGTGGTTAGTTGATGATCCTAAAATTAAACAATATATTGGCATACATGTAGTTATCAAAATTAAAAATTCATCTCTAGGATCTCATATGTAGTTTATTACCATAATGGAGAGAAAATCCATAGAAAACTCAATCATAAAAAATGAATATTATGCACACGTGAATATTATGACAAAATCCATTATGCACTAAAGTCTAAGTTCAATGTCTATGTGTATGATTGCTCTCATCTCAATCATGTATAATCCCCATAATTGTATTTGACTGATCAAAATACAATAGGAATATCCAGATTAAATAGCATGAAAATGTTATTTCACTCCAACCACTTGGTTTTTATGAACAACCTATAAAATAATAGAGTCAACTATTTATATTCATGCATCTAATTTGTACATGTACAAAAAAGTTGTTACTCAAACAATACATAACAACTCCAACCACTACAATGACTCTCTTATTTAAGTTTAACTCTAGTTGTAGTGTGAACTAAGACTTGACGAGACTAGTTTGGAAAATCCACTATTAGCCTAGTGTGAACACATCCATACCAACATCCTCCCTTAAGCACAAAATTACGGAGAAATAAAATATAAAATCAAAGAGACAAATCCTTAGATATGGGTCATGACAACTAGGTTTGATTAGGTACCCATTTATAAAAGATTGGTAAAATGAGTTACTATGGGTAAAATATTTTACCACAAGGTAATCCAAAAACTAGTAAGAACAGAGAAAGTGGAAAGAGAAAACATATGTTTCAAAGTGTCTCAAGAAGCAATGGCTCAATACTCAAACACAATGTTGAATAAGGTGCACTAGATGGAATGAAGGCTATCAAACATAAATATATTAGGTGGATTCAAAAATCATAAAGGAACTCAATCTTACATGAGTGGTCTAGATCTATTACTTGATCGTTGAAAATACTGACACTATAGATGTAATCACCTAAAAGTGGTATTTGAGTGCTAAGAGTGCTAAGTAAGACTACCTATTCCTAGCTTAACCCTAAGCCTATTCTAGAGCCTATTGTCATATTTTTCTAGACTTGTACAGACCATAGGCATCCCTTGTCAGATTAAATATAGTCTTAGACCCTCATTTCCTGATCTTAGCCCTTTGTGCCCAGTATTCTACCAGTTGCACATTAACGCCACATTAAGGACACTAGAGCCATGTGGCATTAGTGTCCCAAAAATGGTACCTATGTCCTTTACACTATCTTTCCTAAAAAAATAAATTTTCAAAGGTAAAACCCTCCTAAGGTCAGCTTAAACATATTTTATTGCCCTCATAAACTACAAAACATTATAAATGCATGAATTTTAGACCTATATCCACTAGATGGAAATTAGATGCAAAATACCTATTCAAACATGAAACAAGTTGAAAAAATTCAAGGTTAATAATCCCTATTCTTCCTTACTTATGCATACTACCATCTACAACTACTGTAATCTCAGATTTTTCATATTTCTAATTGATCTGGAAATATAAGTTTTAAAAACCTTTATAGTCTACTTAGATCGGATTTAAATTAAAATAAAATATTTTAATTTCCAATTTCCCCTTTTAATAAATCTAAAAATTAAATTATAAAAAAATTATAATTTTAATAAAATAAATTGAAAGGATTTTTTATCACAGAGAGAAAATTAAAAACAAAATATAACACAGAAGATTTGTTTACATGGTTCACCAAATGGCTACATCCTTAGGTCCACTTTATGAGTGTTTTGATCTTATTAAAACTCTTTGAGACTGATTACAAAAAAAATTGTTTGAGTAAATAATTATTTTCATACCAAATATCTATTTGTGTAATAAAATAAACCCCCTAAAGGTTTTTCTACCTTTGTATTTAGATATCTTTGTCTACAATTTCCTCTGTGTAAATCCACTGCTTCTCTACCAAAATCTTGTTACTGCCTCTGTAAAATAACCTTGTAGTTATATCTATATTTCTCAACAATAATGTTGGTTGGTCAATTACAAATTTTCCTGAGGTACTAACAATATCCCCAAGTTGGGGTTTTTGCCTTTTCAACAGTATATCCTTGGCTAACTGGGACTTCTTGCTATTTGTATTCAGTTTTGCTCTGTAACTAATCAAAACTAAAAATCCCAAAATGGAGTTTCACATCATTGGAGTATAGCTGAGCATGGATAATGGCATTGATTCACGCTATCACAAATATCAAATAATTAAACTTCTCCACATAATATGTTGAATAATCTTTGCCAGCTATAAACCCTTTGCCGTCAATGTTTTCACATACAATATCTGTCAAGAATCTTTGAGAAGCTTCAAATAATTAAATTACTACATATTTTTCAATGTGGTAATAATAATAATAATTTCCACTTAAATGTAGAAACAACTCTTTAAAAATATTCCATGCCAAAATTAAATGTATGCCAAAACTCCTTAAACCAAGATCAAGAACAAAATTTGCATTTCTTGGTTAATTCAAGATTTCCCGATATTTATAATTCTTAATTAAATCAATATTTTCACGTAACACTCAATCATTCTTGATAAGTCTTTGTTAAGATCCAAGATCAAGAATCAAAAAATGCCTTAAGACCTGGTAAATATTCCAACGCATCACAAAGAACTTGAGTTTAATAACATGCAATGCTTAAATTGCCACACCTTTCTTTTAAAAACAATAATCAAGATTCCAACTTAGCTTTTCTTGATAGGAATTAAGATATATGCCATTTGTCCACTTAAAAATCTTTTTTCAAAGACTTAACATGCACTTTTGAAATTCCATGCCACTTGACCTCTTTGGAAACTCGTGCCCCTTTTATGACGTGTGTCATGAAATCTTTTAAGAAAGACTTTAAATATGCATGTTTTAATAAATGGAATGGTACACATTTTTTTTTAATTTCTTTTAATTTTTTAAAAGAGAATAAATATTTAATTAAAAAATATATTAAAATATATTTATTAATTTTTAATAAACATATTAAAATATATAAATATTTAATTAAATATTTTAATAACAATGCATTAAAATATATTTATTAATAAATAATAAATATATTAAAATATATATTATTCATAGCATTTTTTAAAAATTAATTATAAATGTTGTAGGTGGAGGTGTGGTATTATTGGCCAAATGATGTCTCACCTACATTCGCAATAATAATTAAATATTGCCATTATTGATTAGAATCTTTAATGGGAAATCCCTTGGATCATTCCTCCCCACTAAAAACTTTTGAACCTCTAAAAGTTGAATTTAATTATCAATTAGATGAGGGTATTTTTCCCTCACTTTCCTGATTTCCATCCATTTTACCTTATTTGAATGCAGCCCTTTCAAACCCACATGAAGATATTTTGTACCACCCCTTCATGTAGATTTGGTTTTCCTGTTAATAATAACATCTTATTATAACTCATTCAGAGAATCAAAAGCAAAATCATCAACATTAGGAACCTGAATACCCTCATCTTGATCTATGATCATAAGAGGTTCATACAATTTCAAGTTTTCCACATTAACCACTAAATAAATCTATATATAAGATGGCAAATCTAATCAAAAAGTATTTTTACCAATCTTTTCCAAAATCTTGAAAGGACCATCCCTGAATGGTTTTAATTTTTCGCCTTCACCTTTCACTATTTCTTTACTGATGTGAAGACAAATTGGATCACCCATTTTGAATTGATGATCAAATCTATGTTTATCATGCCTAGCCTTATATTTAGCTTGGATCTTCTTCAATTATTCTTGAACAACTTTTTGAATTCTTTGAATGAACTTTTTATCTTTCTCAGCATCATTTTTTCCATCCACCACTAAGTTAAATTCATTTTCAAAAGAGAAGTCCAAATGAGACTTAGGCAAATAACCAAAACAAGTCTCAAAAGGAGACTTTAAAGTACGAATGCAAAGCACAATTATAATAATGTTGCACATAATGTAAATTTTCATCCCCCAATTTAGGATGTTTACCACAATACCCCTTGATCAAATGTACCACTATTCAGTTGACCACTTATGTTTGTCCATCAATTTGCAGATAAAAGGCTATACATTTCTTTAGCTTAATATCCATCAAATCCCATAAAGCTTACCAAAACTCACCAAAAAATCAAGCATCACGATTAGATATAATAGAAGTGGGTAATCCAAAATGGATCCAAACATTCTTGAAGAATAAATGTGTAGTATCCTTGCCTATAACCTGTTGAGTACAAGGAACCAAAATACATATTTTGTTAAATCTATCCATAACCACATACAGATAATCATGTTTTCTTCGTGACATAGGTAAACCTCCTAAAAAATCCATATAAATATTTTTCCAAGGATGGTTAGGAATAGAAAGAGGTGTATACAATCCCAACATCCAATTACTAAGTTTACTTGTGGAAGAAAGAATGCAAACTTTAATATATGTAGATACATTTTCTATCATACAGGGCCAATAACAATATCTTTGTAACTGTACAATTGTCTTACCAATGCCAAAATGATCAGAGACAAGAGAAGTGTGTGATTCTCTAATCATGTGAACTCTTTCATCCTATTGAATACAAATTTTTCTTAGATGATATAACATTATGTTATGCACGTGATAGTCAAATGCTTATATTGATTTACCTTTTATCAAATCTTCATAGACATCTTTAAAATCAACATCTCTAGCATATAGTTCCTTATAACTTTCATTAACAAAAGTACTATGCTGCAAAATAGTAGATGTTATAATAGGAGGTCTAGAAAGCATATCTGCAACCTTATTATGTGTTCCCTTTTTGTACATTATAACAAGATGGAACTATTACAAAAATCCCATCCATTAGAAGTGTCATGATTGTTGTAGCTTGGATTGTGATTGAAGGCATTGCAAAGGCTGATGATCCTTATGGATGATTGTCTCTTTTCCCATCAAATAGTGTTTCCACTTTTTCACACTTTGTACCAAAGCATACAACTCTTTATTATAATTAGGATAATTTTTAACTGCACTAGTAAAGGTTTATGAATGAAAATACATTGGTTTTTAGTTTTGCATCAACATTTCCGCCATTTCATACCCACTAGCATCAGTTTCTATTTCAAAAGATTATCGTAAATTAGAAGTGTAATAATTGGGGTTCTACTTATCTTTTATTTCAAGGTATTGAAAGCTTTCTCATACTTTCCTCCCCATTCAAAGACCTGCTTAACACTTGTTAAAGCATGTAAAGGAGATGCAATATAAGAGAAGTTAGCAATAAATTTTCTCCAAAATTAGACTGCTCCAAGAAAACTCCTAACTTTTGTTGCATTATTAGGCCTTAGCCAATTTTCTATGGCTGAAACTTTTGTAGGGTCTATTTTTAATGAGCCATTCCCTAAAACATAGCCTAAGTAAACCAAAGATGTTTTTGCAAATTCACATTTTGACATCTTTAGAAATAGTTTCTCCTTTTGCAAAGTATCTAAGACTTTTTTGATGTGTTTAAGATAATCTTATCATGTGTTACTAAAGATTAAAATGTCATCCAAGTACACAATTACAAAATCATAAAGTAATGATCTTAACACATCATTCATAACCCGAATAAATGTAGCAAGTGCATTACAAAGCCCAAAAGGCATGACAAGCCACTCAAAAATACCTTGCTAGTTTTGAAAGTAGTTTTCCAACTATCACCATCACTTATTCTTATTTGGTGATAGCCACTTCTCAAATATAACTTAGTAAAATACTTTGCATTTTTTAATTGATCTAACAAATCATCAATATGAGGAAGAGGGTAGCGGTTTTTAATCATGATTTTATTCAAAGCTCAAAAATCTATGCACATCCACCATGTACCATCTTTTTTTGGTACCAAGACAATAGGCAAACCACATGGAGAGGTACTTGGCTGAATGACTCCTTTCTCAAGTAACTCCATCACTTGTTTCTTTATTTATTCATTCTCTACTACTGATAACCTATACATGCCAATATTAGGGAGAGAGACATCGTGTTACAATTGAATCTCATGTTGGATTTCCCTCCTAGGGGGTAAACCTTGTGGTTCTTGAAAAACATCATTATAGTTAGAAATAATCTTTTCTATTTCAAGTTGATGTTTAGGATCATAACATTCTAAGTCCTTGGATTTTTCAATATCCTTGGCTTTCACAATCATGAGAACAAAACTTTTACTTGAGTTTACAAGTCTTTTCATTTGTCCTGTAGAGACAAGAGTCAAATTGGTTTAGACAAGATGGGCTCTTACTATGTATTCAATCCCATCCTTTACCAACACATATTTGTTCTCTTCTCTATAAAATATTGCCTTTATATCATATAAGTAAGGACTTCCCAAAATAATTCCACAAATATCCAAAGGAACTACATCTAGCTCTACTTCATCAATGAATTTAGAAGTAATATCAAACCTCAAGGTGCATGTTTTTGTGACCTACAATTTTGCATCATCACACACCCATCCTAAAAGATATGGTTTTGGATGTGGTTTAGTTTTGAGTCATAACTTTTAACAACCTCTTCAGAAATAAGATTAGCTTGTGATCCACTACCAAAAAGAGTATCTATTTTAGTATGCTTAGATATGACTCTTATGTGGAAAATCTCATTTCTTTTTCTTTTAGCATGTTTAGATTTAGTTTTATAAGATGAAGTGATAATATAAGGTTTAGGGTTAGAAGAGGAAGAAGTTGAACCTTGCATACCCATAGTAGTCACTTTTGTTTCATCACCAGAATCTGATCTTAGGTCCTATTGGATTACAGCATTAGCCTTCTTTTTTTTAAAATTCTAGAACCTCTTTGGCTTGAGTTCTGGAAGTAGTTTCCAACACATAGCCTCATCATCATTCTTCTTGTAGCAATTGCAGAAAGGTTTTCCTTCTTTCTTAACAGTGTAAGTAGGCTTACCCTTACCCTTTTCTTTACCTTTTTCTCTATTTTCAACTGGATTGAGAGATTTATTTCCATAGCCTTCCTTGGTCATATTACCTTTGGCTTCCATGTGGGTAGCTTGCACACAGACTTCATCAAGGTTAAAAAGATTAAACATGAGAATAGTATGTCTAGATAGCTATGCAAACCTCTAATATACTTCAGTAATGTTTTTAAACTATATAAAGGAATGCCCAACATTAATGCCTTCTTTCTAAACTCTTGATTATAATATTGCACACTCTAACATTTATTCTATCATAAATTTTGTCAATCCATAGTAACTTGTTGCATATAACCCAAAGGATAAAATTGCTTTCTCAGTTTAGAAATAAAATCATTCTAAGAATAAATTACCTTACCATGTTACTTGAGATCATCTTGAATCTTACTCTCCCACCAAATGAGTGTTGTGCCACTCATACAGAGAGTAGCCAACTGAATCTTGCCTTCCTCACAAAGAATATTCTGAATCCTATAATATATTTGAATCTTCTTGACCCAGTTATCCAATTTATTTTCACTAAGATCACCATTATAAACTGACAAATCAAATTTAACATCTAATTTCAAATGTGGGATAGTTTTACCATCTATTGAAAAGGATGCCTTCTTGAAAGGTGAAGGTGAAAGAAGAATTTCTTCTCTTTCAGCTTGATCTTCTTTTACTTATTTCCCATTTCTATGTTCCTCATACATTTATTCAACCATATTTTTCATGTTGAGAAAGGCACACTGGAATTCTACCTTAGACATGTCTTATCCCATATTTGACTGTTAGCTTGCAAATCTTGTACCAATTTCAGGATCAAACTCTGCAAGTTCCCTTTCACCACATATTAATCGAGACCTGGTTAACATACAAGAGTTGCAATTGCCAAACAATGTGTTAAATGACCTTGATCACAGGCTTTGATACCAAACTGATCCAAAAATCTAAGTTTTAAAAACCTTTACAGTCTACTTGGATCATATTCAAATTAAAATAGAATATTTTAATTTTCAATTTCCCCTTTTAATAAATCCAAAAATTAAATTATAGAACTTCCATAATTTTAATAAAATAAATTGAAAGGATTTCTGATCACGAATAGGAAATTAAAAATAAAATATAGCATAGAAGATTTGTTTACAGGGTTAATCAAATGGCTACGTCCCCTGGTCCACTTTATGAGTGTTCTAATCTTATTAAAACTCTTTGAGACTGATTACAAAAACTTTGTCTAAGTAAATAATTATTTCTATACCAAATATCTATATGTCTAACAAAATAAACCTTCTGGAGGTTTTGATGCTTATGTATACAATTATATCTATATTTCTCAATGTTGGCTAGTCAATAATAAATTTCCCTGGGGTACTAAAAATTATCATGAGTTGGGGTTTTTACCATTTCGATGGCATGTTCTTGGCTATATGGGACTTGTTTCTATCTGTATTCATTTTTACTCTGTAACCAATCGAAACCCAAAATCCTAAAATAGATTTCCACATCATTAGCATATAGTTGAGTGTGGATAATGACATAGACTTAGTATCAAAACTGATCCATGCTATCATAAATAGCAAATAATTAAACTTCCCCACATAATATGTTGAATAATCTTTCCCAGCTATAAACCCTTTGCTATAAATGTTTTTGCATACATCTGTCAAGAATCTTTGAGAAGCTTTAAAGAATTAAATTACCACATATTTTTCAATGTAGTAATAATAATAATAATTTTCACGTGAATGGAGAAACAACTATTTAAAAAAGATTCCACACCAAAATTAAATGTATGCCAAGACTCCTTAAGCCAAGATCAAGAACAAGATTTGCATTTCTTGATTAATTAAAGATTTCTCAAAATTTATAAATCTTGATTAAATCAAGAATTCCAACTTAGCTTTTCTTGATAGGAATTAAGATACATGCCATTTGTCCACTTAAAAATCTTTTAACAAAGACTTAACATGCACTATTGAAATTCCATGCCATTTAACCTCTTTGGAAACTCATGCCCTTTTTATGACATGTGTCATGAAATCTTTTAAGAAAGACTTTAAATATGCATGTTTTAATAAATGGAATGGTACGGATTTTTATTTTTTATTTTTAAAATGGAGTAAATATTTAATTAAAATATATTTATTGATTATTAATAAACATAGTAAAATATATAAATATTTAATTAAATATTTTAATAAAAATATATTAAAATATATTTATTAATAAATAATAAATATATTAAAATATATATTGGTAGCAATTTTTTAAAATTAATTATAAATGTTGTGGGTGGAGATGTCGTATTATATGTCAGATAATGTCCCACTTATATTCGCAACAATAATTAAATATTATCATTGTTGATCAGAATTTTCAATGGGAAATGCCCTAGATCACTAATATCAAGCACACTCAAGGCATTCAAGACCACTATCATTCTAGCATCACTTGCACTTGCACCAGCTCTTAGGTAGGGACAACTACATCAAGATTGATTCCTCCTCGAAGTATTGGTATGTAGGTAACTCTCTTCACAATGGGGTGTTGAAAGTTTTCAGCCTATCCTACTAATGAACACACTTTTCAGCTCATGCCTTACTTGCAAGAAATATTATGGTTTGCATATAAATCAGCTATTACAAGCACAATACATAGTTTCATAATTCATACATGCAAGAACAAAACTTAGAAACATAGACATAGGTGCAACCCAGAAGTTCAGAGCAGTCCTACATAAAGGACACTAGCATCATTATTAGGATACTAGATCCACAT
The DNA here is from genome assembly GCA_037957365.1 of Torreya grandis. Classification (NCBI taxonomy): domain Eukaryota; kingdom Viridiplantae; phylum Streptophyta; class Pinopsida; order Cupressales; family Taxaceae; genus Torreya; species Torreya grandis. The sequence continues at coordinate 2,304,261 of JARHVA010000947.1, forward strand.
GGCGCCTATGTCCAAATGTGGTGTTGCTCTCCAGGAGGGGTTCTGATACAAAGATCTAGTTGATGACACTCAGACCTATTCATATCTCATTTTTCAACACTTAGATCATATGTTTCAGTTGTTTTCGAGATAAGTCTTTATTTGTACATATTTATTACAATTTTTAGAAAGTCAAAGCTAGTCAAAATGTGTAACAAGTTAGTGGTTATTTTATGCATATTATTTCACTTATTTAGACTACTCAGTCTTTTAATTAAACATAAGATTTACATTAGTAAAACCTTAAAAGGTTAAAACATTTGGTGAACCTGACTTACTTCAAATATTGATTAAACCCTAACCATGGATGCTCTTAAGGTTTGTATCCTTCTTTTTCCTATTTTCATTAGCCACTTTAAATTTTTCAAATTTCATATATTCTATTTTAGCATCTCTATTCAAATTTGTTTACTATATGCCAACTAAAAAAGCTCTCTCTCTTCCATTAAGTAGAAGTGTTAGGCTAAATTTTAATCCTATAAAGCATATTCAGGTACCTATTATTCAAGCCTATAACATAGATAAGGGGCTTATTATAACTCTAGTTATTGATCCTTCACACCCTGATTATGTGGATTTTAAAGATAATGCATTCAAAGATGAATAATACAATCAAGAACAAGATGATATACGAATTTAAAATCAGGACACTCTCCCTCCACTTAACAATTATAACATGATTATCAACAAAGATGAGATATTACAGAGCTTTAGATATAGAATTTGAGAACAGTCCCTTGATTATGCATAGATCCTACAAGCCATATTGGAAATCAAGAACAAAACAAATTATCGTCAATCCTCAACTCCCCCAGCTAATAACCTTATTACACTTGCATTAGGGACAACTCAGCTAGCACAACCTACAATTTTAATTCAACAACCTTCAATTATAGCTACACCTCTTGTGGATAGTTCCTCCACTCCAGATGTACAATTCCTTATGCATGAGGCTCATAATCTGTAGGCTAAGTTATTACATATTAAGAAGGGAGCCACCATTTTATTACATGGTTTGGATTCTGATATTATCTTACATACACCTTTGGCACACCACATAGCAGAAAATTTGTTGTTATCTATATTTGTGGCACCGAAGCTTACATTATATGATGGCAAGGGTGACCCAGAGAATTATCTCAGAGCTTTTCATGCAACATGTTTAGATGTGTCCAATTATTGGCTTCTCACAAAGTTGTTTCCATGTAATTTAAAAGATTATTCCCTAAAATGGTTTTATGACTTACCAAATAAATCTATCATAGCATTTAATCATTTTGCATACATGTTTTTAACACACTTCTCCATCAATATCAATGACAAGATATCATATGCCCGAGTTTCACAGTTGAAACAAAAGTCAAATGAAATTATTACAAAATATGTCTTATGATACAAGACTATATTAGCTAAATTGACTATCCCCATGGCAAACAAAGATCTTCAACACATATTTAAACATAGTCTTTCACCAGCGTTACACAAAGTTATCTTGTTTAATAAGTTTCCTACATTCACAGACTTGTGCCACACAATAAAACAAAGAGAGGCCAAGCTTTCATCAATGGGAAAACTAAAGTATACTAATGGATCAGAATCAATTATTAAGAGTTCAAATAAACATCCATATAAGTTAAGGCCCACAAACATCAACAGTGATTAAAAGGCCACAATCAACGTAGTTTCCAAGCCTTTTCTTAGATTGGTTTTATACACTCCTCAGCACCAAATCTTCACCAACCTTCAAGAGTCATAGCATGGGTTTTACAGTAGCTCTTGGAATGCAATGTCATATCTCTCCCTCTTATTAAAGAGGTTGATATGACATGGAATCTTCCAAATAACTATGATTATAATGTTTTCTACGAGTATCATAGGGAACCAAGCCATACAATTAATAGATGCATAAAACTAAAACATAAGATCCAAGATTTGATTGAGGCTACCATTATTGATATGGGCATACCCATAGAGGCACAAAAAGAATATAAAATTTAATTTAAGGCATTAAATATATTTTCAAATCCATTTCTGAAGCACACAGTGAATGAGGGGGCACACATCAGGTGTTCACTACACATATTAGGCACATCCACCAATAGCTTCATATCATACTATTACAAAGGAGGCACACCCATTGCATAATATTATTGGTATGTAACATACTATAGTACCACCTATACCACTCATCACCTTCTCAAACTACGATATTTTTGATGAGGATACAAATTTACATGCACTCTTTATATGAGCATACATAGATCATCATCCTATTCAGAGTGTTATGGTTGACAATGGGTCATGTATTATCATGTGCACTATGAAACTTTTACAACATTTAGGGTACCCATATTAGGATATGTTCCCCACAAATATAGTCATTAGTGGTTTCAATGGTCATGTTCAGATCTCCATTAGGGAGATTGTGATTCCATTACAGGTTGGACAACACATATAGACACTCAATTCTTAGTAGTACCTAGTGCAGGGATGTTTGATATGTTATTAGGTAGTCCATGGTTAAAAAAGCTATGATACATCCCATATATAGTATATATATTCCTAAAATATATAAACACACATCAATTGGTCAAATTTGAGGGTCTCTCATATGAGTATCTTTTACCTATCACACAGGGAATTACAGCATAGTCACTAGTTATAGTTTTGACACCGTTACTAGATATAGCACATTTATCATTTATAGCTCAGAGTATAGTTCCTATGGATACATAATATACTTTAGTAGAGCCACCAGTGCAAGTGAGGTCTACTCCTACAATACTGACACATATGCATACTCTCCTATAGAGACCATTATTAGAGACACCCCTATGTTTGATATATGTCATAGATTTTGGAGGGCCTTTTTCCACTTAGTTTATGTTGAGATTAGTATCATTGGGTTCTCAAAGTTCTCAGTACAGGGCACCTATGTCACCTATAGCTTAATCTACCACATGGGTTCTTAAGACCCCTACATTTCCAAAGACACCACATTTAGAGCCACAAATTCATAACACCATTACATAGATAGATACAGATATAGATATAGATCACTCAGTATAGAAAAATATGGGATCATAGTTGCCCTTTCACCTAGCACACATAATCATAATTCCCCTATTTAAAAAAGATCATAGTGATAGTGAGTCTCCCATGAGACTTATCAGTTAGTATGGTTCCTGCCCTCTTGTATATACTTGTTGTCTCTCTTGCTCCTTGTACATATTTCATTTTCATGTTGCTTGTACATAACTTATTTTCATAAAATAAATTTAAAAAATAACATGCCAAAACACAAAAAAATTCAAACAATACTTAGAAAACACAAATTTATAGATTGTATGCATTGTTATGGTTACATTTCTTATATTTTTGAGACACTATATATGCTAGTTATCTTAGTATAGTTGGTTTTATCATTCTACATGCTTCACTTGTTCTTGTCAAGTGATTGCAGATTGCTTACAAGACTCATGTCCACTACACCAATTTAGACTTATTATTATCTACCCACTAGAGGCATATACATTGATTCACGATTATTCATTTGACACATTCACCCACTTGGAGGAATCCTATACACATTTTATATTACCATTTTATATCCTTACATTCTCTACATTCTAGTTTTAGCATTGTTACATATTAATATTGATCATTGCTCTCCATATTTAGATTTTTTTCTAGTTATTACTACTTTAGACTCAGCATATGTACATCATATCTCTTACACAGACTTGTATTGCATACTCATGTAGGATTTCATTTCTAGTTTATATAGCTTAGACTTGATTATATTTATATGTTTCTTCAATTCAAGGACATTTGAATATTCCATTATTATTTGGATCTATACCAATTAAATTCATAGTATGTATGCCTTGGACATGTGTACATGCCCTTTGTGTGTGCTTTACTGATCGTGTATGTGGACATTTAAACATGTCCTTTTATGTGGCTCTAAGCCAACTTGTTTGTTGCTTGTGTATGTGGACATTTGAACATGTCCTTATATGTCTTCCTTTCTCATATTTAGTGACTTTTTCCCATATCCCTAGTATTGTGGCCCTTTGGCTTACTTTGCATGCCTCATGTGTTTTGTATGTATGTTTTTTTGTATGTGTCATGGCCATGGCACTTGTTTTTATTTATTACACACACAAGTTTTAGATGACATGAGGGACCTCATGCATCTACCCTCCTACTTAGGTGTCATGATATAAATCATGCCCCATCCCCCTACGCAACTATTTTGTTTTACTTAGATTTTTTATTATATGCATTAATTACATCTATATTAACACCCTTGTGTAATGCTAGATATGACATACATTTTACATTATCTACTTATTCTCAAATTATCTTACATTATGATGTTATGTTTTCACATTATATTGGATTATCATGTAGTTATGATCCAAAACTCAAAAATCTTTGGTTGAAAGATAATTTAAAAATAAGAACAACACAATTCAAATAATGCTATCTCTGAGAAGAGATGTCTTATTGATCAAAATTGCAGACCCAAACATATGCTTATCTCTGAGAAGAGATGTTTGGATTCCATTTTAGTTTACATCTTCACTTATACAAGTTTTGAAGGTGTGGGGAGGATGTATAAGGTCACCAATATTAAGGAAGATGAATTGGTTCGACTTCCACGATTTACAACCATACAGAATTTGAGGAATTATTTTTTTTTAGAAAATTACTATTTTTAGACTGCACTACTAAAATTGAAATTTGGGACACTTTTGTTGGGTTTTATGGGTTCAAACTTCATCAATCAAAGCTCCATTCCATCTCATGATGTTCCTCTCATTATTATCTTTCCAATGGTTAAAATGGTGAGTCAATTGGAGCTACGGTGCAAAAGTTATGGCTCCCAGAAGTTTCATCATCAATTGAGGTGGACCCATCACCCGAATTGTCATCTAAATTATTGCCTAGATCATTCCTCCCTCCTTGAGAAGCAATGGTCCCCATTAAATTAATATTTTTCATCAATTGTGGTAGTTTTACTTTGATTTGATTCTTAATGCATACTTGGAAGGGACTGTGATTTATAAAACTATGCAGGGCCCGATTGTTCACCATTTCCATTTGACCATCACTCTGTGGATGGAAGGCCATGAACTTCTTTAGCTCGGTATCTATTTACTTCTATTGTTGTAATTTTTGTGTAGTCAGAGATGTAACATCAACCCTTTGATTCTTGTGGCTTGACCACAATGAGAACAAATTTCTTGGCACTAATTAGAGAGACAGATGTAGAAGGTGGTACCTCTGGTACCCTATAGCACCATGTTCCAAGAGTGAGAATGATCCTTCAAGTTCTTGATTCATAGATGCCATGTCATTCATACATGAATGGCTGACCAAAGAGTACATCACAAACATCTAGATTGACCACATCACATAAGACCTCATCTTGGAAAGGTTTTATTGCATATGAGAGAAGACATTGGTGGGTGACACGGAGGTTTCTCCCTGGACTCAACCATCCAATACTATATGGCTTTGGGTGAGACTTCATGGATAGATTTAAGCTTTTCACAACATTAGCAGAGATTAAATTCTTTTGACTTCCACTATCAAGAATGAAACGCAGAGGCTTACCTTTCACCCATAACTTAGAGTGAAACAACCTCTCCTTCTCATCTAGCATCTCATCGTGGGTCTGTGATGAAGCAATAATGGCTTAAAGATTAGCATCTATAATTTCTTCTTCAACCTCTTTGATTACAAGGTCTATATGAGGTAGAGCAGTAGATGTTGAGGATTGTGACTCAATGGCTCAACATTCTTCTTTGGAGATAGTTCCAGATTTGTGATAATCACGCCACTTCTCAGTCTTTCCTTCCTTTTGCTTCCAATTTTGGCCTCGTGTTTGACCTTATTTTACACTTTTCTATTTTGAAGACTGATTCTTTATATTCATTCTTCCATGCTTCTGCTCAATCTTCACTGCGAACTTGTATGCCTCACTGATGGTTTCTAAATTGAAGAGTTCCATTTCTCCCCATATGTACCATTATAGTCCACCACGACATTTGAGAACCTTATGTTTCTCACTTTCTTGGATGCCCAATCTCACAGATAGAGAATGAAAAATGTCAGTGTAATTTTGAACAAACTCTTCCTTACCTTGGCGAAGTTGTTGCCACTCTATATACAGATCATCATATGCTCCAATGGGGTAATATTATTCTTTTATAGCTTCTATGAAATCATCCCATGTAAGTTCTGTCTCAAGGCCAATATCATCTGCACTAAATCTCTTTTTGTACACTTCCCACCAATTTTTGGTAGGCAATGATGCTTTCAGAAGAGCAAAAGTAATCTTCTCTTTATCGGTGAATTTATTTATAAAAAAATAAGATGACAATTGATCCAACCAATTTTCTACTGCATCATTATTGATTTTACCTTCAAATGTAGGGATATCAAAATTCACCTGAACCTTGAAGGGTGTTGGGGCATTGAAAGGATGTGTGGGTGCAGATGAGGAGCTAGAATTTCCCATCAAAATTTGTTGGAGAATTTGAGTGGATTGTTGTAGCATCTATTCTTGCTATTGTTGGAGGGCTTCATTCACCATTTTCTTGAAAGGATCAGATGTCTTGGTGTTGTCCACCATTTGAAGTCATTTGGAGCAAATAGGTGGATAGTTTGTTGGTTCTATTTTCCACCCAAGCTTCCTATAATCTAACCTTGTCCTTGGGATCATATAATCTAAAGACAAACTGCTCTGATATAACTGATCCAAAACTCAAAAAGCTTTGGTTGAAAGATAATTCAAAAATAAGAACAACACAATTCAAATAATGTTATCTCTGAGAAGAAATGTCTTATTGATCAAAATTGTAGACCCAAACATATGCTTATCTCTGAGAAAAGATGTTTGATTTCAATTTTGGGTTACATCTTCATTTATACATGTTTAGAAAGTGTGGGGAGGATGTGGAAGGTCACCAATCTCGAGGGAGATGAATTGGTTCAACTTCCATGATTTATAACAATATTGAATTCAAAGAATTACTATTTTTAGAAACATACTCTTTTTAGACTACACTACTAAAATTGAATTTTAGAACACTTGAATTGGGTTTCATGGGTTCAAACTTCATCTATCAAATCTCCATGACATCTCATGACATTCCTCTCATTATTAGCTTTTTAATGATTAAAACGGTGAGTCAATTGGAGCTACGGTGAAAAAGTTATTGCTCCCAGAAGTTTCATCATCAATTGAGGTGGACCCATCACCTGAATTGTCATCTAAATTATTGCCCAGATCATTCCTCCCTCCTTGAGAAGTAATGGTCCCCATTGAATCAAGATTTGTCATCAAGTGTGGTAGTTATACTTTGATTTTATTTTTGATGCATACTTGGAAGGGACTGTGATTTATAGAACTGTCCAGGGCTCGATTGTTCACCATTTCTATCTAACCATCAGTCTGTGGATGAAAGGCCATGAATTTCATCAGCTCGATATCTATTTGCTTATGTTGTTGTGTTGTTTCTGTAGTCAGAGCTGTAACATCAACCCTTTTGGATTCTTTTGGCTTGACCACCATGAGAACAAATTTCTTGGCACTAATTAGAGAGATAGATGTAGAAGGTGGTACCTCTAGTACCCTGTAGCATCGTGTTCCAAGAGTGAGAGTGACCCTTCAAGTTCTTGATTCATAGGTGCCATGTCGATCATACATAAATGGCTAACCAAAGAGTGCATCACAAACATCTAGATTGACCACATCACATAAGACCTCATCTTGGAAATGTTTTATTGCATATGAGAGAAGACATTGGTGGGTGACACGGAGGTTTCTCCCTAGACTCAACCATCCAATACTGTATGGCTTTGGGTGAGGCTTCATGGATAGATTTAGGCTTTTCACAACATTAGTAGAGATTAAATTCTTTTGATTTCCACTATCAAGAATGAAATGTAGAGGCTTACCTTTCACCCATAACTTAGAGTGAAACAACCTTTCCTTGTCATCTAGCATCTCGTTATGGGTCTGTGATGAAGCAATAATGGCTTCAGGATCAGCATCTATAATTTCTTCTTCAACCTCTTCGACTGCAGGGTCTGTATGAGGTAGAGCAGTAGATGTTGAGGATTGTGACTTAGAAAGCAGTGACTTAATGGCTCGACATTCTTCTTTGGAGTGAGTTCTAGATTTGTGATAATCACACCACTTCCCAGTCTTTCCTTCCTTTTGCTTCTAATTTTGGCCTTGTGTTTGACCTTCTTTGTCACTTTTCCATTTTGAAGACTGATTCTTTATATTCATTCTTCCATGCTTCTGCTCAATCTTCCCTACGAACTTGTATGCCTCACCGATGGTTTCCAAATTGAAGAGTTTCATTTCTCCCCATATGTACCATTGTATTCCACCATGATATTTGAGAACCTTATGTTTCTCACTTTTTTGGATGCCCAATCTCACAGATAGAGAATGAAAAATGTCAGTGTAATCTTGAATAGACTATTCCTTACCTTAGCAAAGTTGTTGCCACTCTATATACAGATCGTCATATGCTCCAATGGGGTAGTATTCTTCCTTTATAGCTTCTATGAAATCATCCCATATAGGTTCTATCTCAAGACCAATATCATCTGCACTTAATCTCTTTTTGTACACTTCCCACAAATTTTTGATAGGAAATGATGCTTTCAGAAGAGCAAAAGTAATCTTCTCTTTATCGGTGAATTTATTTATAAAAAAATAAGATGATAATTGATCCAACCAATTTTTTACTACATCAGCATTGATTTTGACATCAAATGTAGGGATATCAAAATTCACCTGAACCTTGAAGGGTGTTGGGGAAATGAAAAGATGTGCAGGTGCGGATGAGGAGCCAAAATTTTTCATCAAAATTTGTTGGAGAATTTGAGCGAATTGTTGTAGCATCTGCGCCTGCTACTATTGGAGAGCTTCATTCACCATTTCCTTGAAAGGATTGGATGTCTTGGTGTTGTCCGCCATTTGAAGTCATTTAGAGCGAATAGGTAGATAGTCTGTTGGTTCTATTTTCCACCCAAGCTTCTTGTAATTTGACCTCATCCATGGGATCATACACTCTAAATAAAAACTGCTCTAATACCACTAATCCAAAACTTGAAAATCTTTGGTTGAAAGATAATTCAAAAATAAGAACAATACAATTCAAATAATGTTATCTCTTAGAAGAGATGTCTTATTAATCAAAATTGTAGACCCAAACATATGCTTATCTCTGAGAAGAGATGTTTGATTTCCACTTTGGGTTACATCTTAGTTTATACATGTTTTGAAGGTGTGGGGAGGATGTGGAAGGTCACCAATATCGAGGGAGATGAATTGGTTCCACCCAAGCTTCCTGTAATTTGACCTCATCCATGGGATCATACACTCTAAAGAAAAACCACTCTAATACCACTGATCCAAAACTTGAAAAGCTTTGGTTGAAAAATAATTTAGAAATAAGAACAATACAATTCAAATAATTCTATCTCTTAGAAGAGATGTCTTATTCATCAAAATTGTAGACCCAAACATATGCTTATCTCTGAGAAGAGATGTCTGATTTCCACTTCGGGTTACATCTTAATTTATACATGTTTTCAAGGTGTGGGGAGGATGTGGAAGGTCGCCAATATCGAGAGAGATGAATTGGTTTGACTTCCATGATTTACAACAATATAGAATTCAAGGAATTACTATTTTTAGAAACTTACTATTTTTAGACTACACTACTAAAATTGAAATTTGAGACACTTCCATTGAGTTTCAAGGGGTCAAAAAATATCAAGTAGAGATCCATGCCATCTCACAATGTTTCCCTCATTATTATCTTTCCAACGGTTCAAACGGAGAGTCAATTGGAGCTATGATGCAAAAGTTATGACTCCAATAAGTTTCATCATCAATTGGGGTGGACCCATCACCCGAATTGTCATCTGAATTGTTGCCTGGAACATTCCTCCCTCATTGAGAATCAATGGTTCCCATTTCATCAAGATTTGTCATCAAGTGTGGTAGTTGTACTTTTATTTGATTCTCAATGCATACTTGAAAGGGACTATGATTTATAGAACTGTGTAGGGCCTGATTGTTCACCATTTCTATCTAACCATCAGTCTGTAGACAGAAGGCCATGAACTATCAAGAATGAAATGTAGAGGCTTACCTTTCACCAATAACTTAGAGTGAAACAACATTTCTTTGTCATCTAACATCTCCTCGTGGGTCTGTGATGAAGTAATAATGGCTTCAGGATCAGCATCTACAATTTCTTCTTCAACCTCTTTGACTGCAGGGTCTGTGAGAGGTAGAGTAGTAGATGTTGAGGATTGTGATTCAGAAAGCAGTGACTTAATGGCTCGACATTTTTCTTTAGAGTGAGTTCCTAATTTTTGATAATCACATCACTTTGCAGTCTTTCCTTCCTTTTGCTTCCAATTTTGGCCTCATGTTTGACCTTCTTTGTCACTTTTCCATTTTGAAGACTGATTCTTTATATTCATTCTTCCATGCTTTTGCTCAATCTTCACTTCGAACTTGTATGCCTCACCGATGGTTTCAAAATCGAAGAGTTCCATTTCTCCTCGTATGTACCATTGTAGTCCACCAAGATATTTGAAAACCTTATGTTTCTCACTTTTTTGGATGCCCAATCTCGTAGATAGAGAATGAAAAATGTCAGTGTAATCTTAAACAGACTCTTCCTTACCTTGGTGAAGTTGTTGCCACTCTATATACAAATCATCATATGCTCTAATGGGGTATTATTATTTCTTTATAGCTTCTATGAAATCATCCCATGTAGGTTCTGTCTCAAGGCCAATATCATCTGCACTTAATCTCTTTTTGTACACTTCCCACCAGTTTTTGACAAGCAATGATGCTTTTAAAAGAGCAAAAGTAATCTTCTCTTTATCGATGAATTTATTTACAAAAAAATAAGATGACAATTGATCTAACCAATTTTCTAATGCATCAGCATTGATTTTGCCATCAAATGTAGGGATATCAAAATTCACCTAAACCTTGAAGGGTGTTGGGGCACTGAAAGGATGTATGGGTGCGGATGAGGAGCCAAAATTTCCCATCAAAATTTGTTGGAGAATTTGAGTGAATTGTTGTAGCATCTACAATTGCAGCTGTTGGAGGGCTTCATTCACCATTTCCTTAAAAAGATTGGATGTCTTGGTGTTGTCCTCCATTTGAAGTCATTTGGAACAAATAGGTGGATAGTCTGTTGGTTCTATTTTCCACTCAAGCTTGCTGTAATCTGACCTTGTCCTTAGGATCATACACTCTAAAGATAAAATGCTCTGATACCACTAATCCAAAACTCGAAAAGCTTTGGTTGAAAGATAACTTAGAAATAAGAACAACACAATTCAAATAATGCTATCTCTAAGAAGAGATGTCTTATTTACCAAAATTGTAGACCCAAACATATGCTTATCTCAGAGAAGAGATGTCTGATTTCCATTGCAAGTTACATATTCATTTATACATGTTTTGAAGTTGTGGGGAGGATGTGGAAGGTCACCAATCTCAAGGGAGATGAATTGGTTTGACTTCCATGATTTATAATAATACAAAATTTGAGGAATTATTATTTTTAGAAACTTACTATTTTTAGATTGCACTACTAAAATTGAAATTTGGGACACTTTCATTGGGTTTTATGGGGTCAAACTTCATCAAGTGGATATCCATGCCATCTCACGATGTTCCTCTCATTATTATATTTCCAACGGTTTAAGTGGTGAGTCAATTGGAACTATGGTGTAAAATTTATGGCTCTCAAAATTTGTCATCAATTGGGGTGGACCCATCACCCGAATTGTCATCTAAATTGTTGCCCGGATCATTCCTCCCTCCTTGAGAAGCAATGGTCCCTATTTCATCAAGATTTGTCATCAAGTGTGGTAGTTTTACTTTTATTTGATTCTTGATGCGTACTTGGAAGGGATTGTGATTTATAAAACTATGTAGGGCCCAATTGTTCACCATTTCTATCTGACCATTAGTCTGTGGACAGAAGGCCATGAACTTCTTCAGCTCAGTTTCTATTTGCTTTTGTTGTTGTGTTATTTGTGTAGTCAGGGTTGTAACATCAAACCTTTTGGATTCTTGTGGCTTGACCACCATGAGAACAAATTTCTTGGCACTAATTAGAGAGACAGATGTAGAAGGTGGTACTTATGGTACCCTATAGCACCTTGTTTCAAGAGTGAGAGTGATCCTTCGAGTTCTTGATTCATAGATGCCACGTCAATCATATATGAATGGCTGACCAAAGAGTACATCACAAACATCTAGATTTACCACATCACATAAGACCTCATCTTGGAAAGGCTTTATTGCATATGAGAGAAGACATTGGTGGGTGACACGGAGGTTTCTCCCTAGACTCAACCATCCAATACTGTATGGCTTTAGGTGAGGATTCATGGATAGATTTAGGATTTTCACAATATTAGCAGAGATTAAATTCTTTTGACTTCCACTATAAAGAATGAAATGCAGAGGCTTACCTTTCACCCATAACTTAGAGTGAAACAACCTTTCCTTGTCATCTAGCATCTCGTCATGGGTCTGTGATGAAGCAATAATGGCTTCAAGATCAACATCTACAATTTCTTCTTTAACCTCTACGATTGCAGGTTCTGCATGAGGTAGAGCAGTAGATGTTGAGGATTGTGACTCAGAAAGCAGTGACTTGATGGCTCGACATCCTTCTTTAGAGTGAGTTCCAGATTTGTGATAATCACACCACTTCTCAGTCTTACCTTCCTTTTGCTTCCAATTTTTGCCTCGTGTTTGACCTTCTTTTACACTTTTCTATTTTGAAGACTGATTCTTTATATTCATTCTTCCATGCTTCTGCTCAATCTTCACTGCGAACTTGTATGCCTCACCGATGGTTTCCAAATTGAAGAGTTGCATTTCTCCCTGTATGTACCATTATAGTCCACCACGATATTTGAGAACCTTATGTTTCTCACTTTCTTGGATGCCCAGTCTCGCAGATAGAGAATGAAAAATGTTAGTGTAATCTTGAATAGACTATTCCTTACCTTGGTGAAGTTGTTTCCACTCTATATACAGATCGGCATATGCTCCAATGGGGTAGTATTCTTCCTTTATAGCTTCTATGAAATCATCCCATGTAGGTTCTATCTCAAGGCCAATATCATCTGCACTGAATCTCTTTTTGTACACTTCCCACCAATTTTTGGTAGGCAATGATGCTTTCAGAAGAGAAAAATTAATCTTCTCTTTATAGGTGAATTTATTTACCGAAAAATAAGATGACAATTGATCTAACCAATTTTATACTGCATCAGCATTGATTTTGCCTTCAAATGTGGGGATATCAATGATCTGTAAATGCCACTGATAAACTCTAAGTGAAATTTTAAAAGTATGGATTTTGAATTTATCAACTTATAAGATGTTGGAATGATTAAATTTGAATAAAATCTGATCCAAATCAAGTTTCAAAATTGAAATAAATGTGAATTAATATATCACATCAAATATCCATTGACACCGTCAGATTTTTCAATATTCTCGATTTTATCTAATTTCCTATAAATGAGCAATTCATTAAATTTTTCATTTTGATTAAAAATCTGAATTTATAATCTGAATAATAACTTAAACTAAAATGCAAAAATGAATCCAAAGATCAAAACATAAAAAATTGTTTACAGGGTTCGGAATTCCTACGTCCTCGGGTTCGTATCGAACTGATCCATTAATTGTTGATAAATTTTCAAGCCAAAATAATACTTACAAACAACAAAAGATCATATCTCTATGCAATAATAGTGATCAGACCTTTGAAAAACCTTCGCTGACTTAGCTCGTCCTTCACCTTCCTAAATCACAAGCAAAGGCTTCTCCAAATCAAAATTGGCAACTTCTATAGCTCAAAATGGCATCACCAATTCTTCAAAATGGGCAAATAAATATACTTCACAGAGCATGTTAGAATTATAAACAACTTTGTATTTTACTCTGAGCTCTGACCAAATACTGTAAGCGGGTCTATAATCCCCAATACACAATCGGTGTCTGGTGTTTATTCAAGTAGATTTTCATCCCCTTTATAACACTTAGACCTCCATAGCTGAAGTGGTCAAGGCCTATCCATTTTGGGTGGCAGGTCAGGGGTTCAAAACTGCCACCCTCCTTTTTATGCGCCTAACATGAAGTTTGGAATCTTCTCCTCCTTGTTGGGCGCACTTTGACTTATTCATTATCCCACATTTGTTGGGAACAGTAGATTTCATGTTTTCAATAGCTTGGCACCTCCTTGGAATGTGCTAACGTCCCCTTTTGGAGGAGACTTAGGTGCTAATATTAAATCTACCATTGAATATTTCCTTGGGTGGTGTGATAGAACATGGCAAGGTGGCATGACAGGTTTGAAAATTTCTCAAATAACATGTGAAATAAAAACACCAAACCAAAATTTTTGCACCAAATTATTTTTTCACATGTCAAATGGCTATTGGCCCACTTTTAATATTTCAATAGTGCCACGTGTCGACCTCCAATAGGTCTAAATGTCAAAATAACCTCGAAACACGTGCCACATGTCGCAAGAGACATTTTTTGACCAATCTTCAAATGGCCATAACAGGAGCTCCCGAACTCGAATTTACGTTTCAAAAAATGTGTGACACCACTGAAACTCTAACTTGAAACCATTATTAGAACCCAAATTTTGAGCTTTGACTTGGCATGTCTATTTTCACGTTTTTGGGATGTGGCAGATGGATCACAAGCTATATGGCTCAGTAAAGTGGCTGGTTTCTCCCATGTGGCTGGGGCATGATATTACCAAAAAATTATCCCTCTTCATGTGGGATTTATATGGAATTGTAATTCCAAAACTACGGACTTGTGATTCCAAATCTATGGACTCCCAATTTCTGATCACACCTCCCCAATGGAAGGCTTTTGGTCTCCAAAAGTCCAATATCCCCTAAAATTGCAAACTAGTCTACTGCATCCATGAAAATAGACCCCAATCATAGCAAGAGGTATAAATAATTACATTAAACTGATTCACAATAAAACTAAAAAAATGCCTAGTCCAAAGGCATGAGTAAGTGAATCTACAACTGCCGAAGTGATTACAACATACCAAAACTGCCTGCCCAAATGTCACATCCTATAAAGCGGTGAATTGCCAAAAATTGAAACAACTCTCAATGTAACTGCAAGACAAGTTTATAATGCTGATAACATACAATAAATGTTGTGTACATGTTGCAATACAATGCCCTAGTATGGGACTTATATGCTAAGCAAATGCAAACAACCAAAAGTGTATGTTGCCTAACATCTAAACATGCCCATAGGGTCTTAAAAATGCATCTATACATCCATGTGCCAAAAATAGATACATTCAAAATAGTAGTCAAATAAGTGTTGTAAGTAATTAACTCAACCTACAACATGCATTCTGCTATTATCTCCAATTGATCAAATGAGTTCAAGTCCTCTAGACAACTCACACAGCATAAATAGCAGATTTAAAAACTAAGAAGAAAGAATTGGTTAAGTGGATTATCACTACATTCTTTTTTCAAAGCATGGTTAAGAATTCACCTAAGGGAATGAACAAGCTTTGATAGATGTAGATTAGAGTTGGTGGGAACACTTCAAGACAGGTTTATCATATGAATTTTTTCAATCCTCATTTTTTGATTGTCTCTGTGGATTTATTATCAATTGCATATTGTTGACTTAACCTCTTAAATGGATTTTCACTTGTAGATTTTACCTTATCCTAGGTTGTATTTTCAACTGCATTATGGATTGAATTAGTTTCATTAACCTTAGTGAGAGGTTTGTAAATCATCTTAGTTCTAACATTACTTGAATGTGAAGATGCATGAAGCTTAAAACATCTATCAATCCTATGTCCACTCACTTTACAATGAGTGCAAACATCCTTCTTAGGTGAGGGTCCCCTTTTGCCAATTCCCAAATTAACATGAGAATGGTCTTTCAAACATGCAATCTGCTTCAACAAAGCATTTCATTTCCAACATGTCTTAGCACTATGGTTATTCATCCCACAAAAAGTGCATGGAAATGATTGCATTATCTTCTGTACATTGTATCCAAACTTCTTAAAAGTATCAATTGGATCAGAATATTTAGTGTAAGAATTAGGAGGTGGAATCTCAATACCTCTTACCTTTACACTTTTGAACTAGTGGCCTAGAACCTTCGCTATTGGAAGCTCGTCTTCCTTTAGCCATGGAAGAAACTTCTCCATCATCCACTTGCACACTAGTATAACCCAAACCTGCATGAAGAGGTCTATGCTCAACCTAAAGTGGGTTAGTTATACCTTGGCTATCTCTACCAAGTCCTCCTCCATTATAACCCATTTTAAACAACAATTTAGATCCTATGCCCTTAGTGTATCTTTCAAAATCACCAAAAATAATATTACTAGAATCTGAATCTGAAATGGTAGAAGATGAAGATTCCTGTGGAGAAAAACTTACAGTGCACTCAGTCATAGTTTTTGCATCTGAAGTTGAAGGATTTACCTTTTCACACTCACCACATTGCAATCTAATCAAGAGCTCCTCCTTGGATTCGAGCTCTGATTTTAACTTTGCCAGTTGCAATTCAAGTGCAAATTTTTGGCATCTCAAGATTGTATTTTCATCTTTGATGACCTCAATCTGTGACAACTTTCCCATGGTTTCCCATAAACAATTGATTTCACACTACACACTGCAACATAATCAATCTGTAAACCAATAATCCAACTATTCTGGTTGCAACTGTCAATACACAACTAGAAGCAATCCCTGCATTCTAACTGCTCTAATACCAACTTGATCCCTCAACTCCATTGATAAACTCTAAGTTAAATTTTAAAAGTATGGATTATGAATTTCTCAATTTATAAGATGTTGGAATGATTAAATCTGATACAAATCAAGTTTCAAAATTGAAATAAAGGTGAATTAATAGAGAACATCAAATATCCATTGACACCGTAAGATTTTACAATATTCTCAATTTTATCCAATTTCCCGTAAATGATCAATTCATTAAATTTTGCATTCTGATTAAAATTTTTAATTTATAATCTAAATAATAACTAAAACTAAAATGCAAAAATGAATCCAAAGATCAAAACATAAAAAATTATTTACGGGGTTTAGAATTCCTACATCCCCAGGTTCTTATCGAATCGATCCATTAATTGTTGCTAAATTTGCAAGCCAAAATAATACTTACAAACAAAAAATGATCATATCTCTCTGCAATAATAGTGATCAGACCTTCGAAAGACCTTGGTTGACTCAACTCGTCCTTCACCTTCCTGAATCACAAGCAAAGGCTTTTCCAAATAAAAATTAAAAACTTCTATAGCTCAAAATGGCATCACCAATTCTCCAAGATGGGAAAATGAATATACTACATAGATCATATCAAAATTTTAAACAACTTTGTAGTTTACTCTGAGCTCTGATTCGGCCTCTAAGGGCTCCAAAATGACCAAATACTGTAAGCGGGTCTATAATCCCCAATACACAGTTGGCATCTAGTGTCTATTCAAGTAGATTTTCATCCCTTTTATAACACTTCAACCTCCGTAGCTGAGTTGGTCAAGGCCTATCCCTTTTGGGTGGTAGGTCAGGGGTTCAAAACTGCCACCCTCCTTTTTAGGCGCCTAGCATGAAGTTTGAAATCTTCTCCTCCTTGTTGGGCGCGCTTTGACTTATTCATTATCCCAAATTTGTTAGGAACAATAGATTTCATGCTTTAAATAGCTTGGAACCTCCTTGGAATGTGCTAACATCCCCTTTTGGAGGATACTTAGGTGCTAAGCTTAAATCCATCATTGAATATTTCCTTAGGTGGCGTGATAGAACATGGCAAGGTGGTGTGGTAGGTTTGAAAATTTCTCAAATAACATGTGAAATAAAAACACAAAACCAAAATTTTTGCACCAAATTATTTTGCCAGATGTCAAATGGCTATTGGCCCACTTGGAATATTTCAATAGTACCATGTGTCAACCTCTGATAGGTCTAAATGTTGAAACAACCTTGAAACACGTGCCACATGTTGCAAGAGACATCTTTTGACCAATCTTCAAATGGCCATAATAGGAGCTCCCAAACTTGGATTTACATTCTAAAAAATGCATCAAAAATCTCTCAAAGAGCTCTACAGTGTGATACCACTGAAACTCTTACTTGAAACCATTATAAGAACCCAAATTGTGAGCTTTGACTTGGCATGTCTATTCTCACGTTTCTAGGACGTGGCAGATGGATCACGAGCTATGTGGCTCGGTAAAGTGGATGGTTTCTCCCATGTGGCTGGGACATGATATTACCAAAAAATTATCCCTCTTCATGTGGGATTTCTATGGACTTGTAATTACAAAACTATGGACTTATGATTCCAAATCTATGGACTCCCAATTTCTGATCAATCAAAATTCACCTAAACCTTGGAGTGTGTTAGGGCACTTAAAGGATGTGGGGGTGAGGATGATGAGCCAAAATTTCCCATCATAATTTGTTGGAAAATTTGATTGAAGTATTGTAGCATCTTTTCTTTCTACTATTGGAGGGCTTCAATCACCATTTCCTTGAAAGGATCGGATGTCTTGGTGTTGTCCACCATTTGAAGTCATTTGGAGCGAATAGGTGGATAGTCTGCTAGTTCTATTTTCCACCCAAGCTTCATGTAATCTGACCTCATCCTTGGGATCACAAACTCTAAAGACAAACCACTCTGATACCACTAATCTAAAACTTGAAAAGCTTTGGTTGAAAGATAATTTAGAAATAAGAACAACACAATTTAAATAATGTTATCTCTGAGAAGAGATGTCTTATTTATCAATATTGCAGACCCAAACATATGCTTATCTCTGAGAAGAGATGTCTGATTTCAATTTTAAGTTACATATTTATTTATACATGTTTTTAAGGTGTGGGGAGGATGTGGAAGGTCACCAATCTCGAGGGAGATGAATTGGTTCAACTTCCACAATTTACAACAATACAGAATTCGAGGAATTACTATTTTTAGAAACTTACTATTTTTAGACTGCACTACTAAAATTGAAATTTGGCACATTTTTATTGGGTTTTAGGGTGTCAAACTTCATCCAATAAGGCTCAATGTCATCTCATGATGTTCCCCTAATTATTAGCTTTCCAACAGTTGAAACGGTGAATCAATTGGAGCTACGGTGTAAAAGTTATGGCTCCCAAAAGTTCCATCATCAATTGGGGTGGACCCATCACCTGAATTGTCATCTGATTTTTTACCTGGATCATTCCTTCCTCCTTGAGAAGAAATGGTCACCATTGCATCAATATTTCTTAAGTGTGGTAGTTTTACTTTGATTTGATTCTTGATGCATACATGGAAAGGATTGTGATTTATATAAATATGCAAGGCCCGATTGTTCACCATTTCTGTCTGACCATCAGTCTATGGATGGAAGGCCATGAACTTCTTCAGCTCAGTATCCATTTGCTTATGTTGTTGTGTAGTTTTTCTAGTCAGAGCTATAACATCAACCCTTTTGGATTCTTGTGGCTTGACCACCATGAGAACAAATTTCTTGGCATTAATTAGAGAGACAGATGTAAAAGGTGGTACCTCTAGTACCCTGTAGTGTTGTGTTCTAGGAGTGAGATTTATCCTTCGAGTTCTTGATTCATAGATGCCATATCGATCATACCTGAATGTCTGACTAAATAGTACATCACAAACATCTAGATTGACCACATCACATAAGACCTCATCTTAAAAAGGTTTTATTGCATATGAGAGATGACATTGGTGGGTGACACAGAGGTTTCTCCTTGGACTCAACCATCCAATACTGTATGGCTTTGGGTGAGGCTTCATGGATAGATTTAGTCTTTTCACAACATTAGCAGAGATTAAATTCTTTTGACTTCCACTATCAAGAATGAAATGCAGATGCTTACCTTTCACCCATAACTTAGAGTGAAACAACATTTCCTTGTCATCTAGCATCTCGTCGTAGGTCTGTGATGAAGTAATAATGGCTTCAAGATTAGCATCTACAATTTCCTCTTCAACCTCTTTGACTACAGGGTCTATATGAGGTAGAGCAGTAGATGTTGAGGATTATGACTCAGAAAGTAGTGACTCGATGGCTCGACATTCTTCTTTGAAGTGAGTTCCAGATTTGTGATAATCACACCACTTCCCAGTCTTTCATTTCTTTTGCTTCCAATTTTGGCCTCCTGTTTGACCTTCTTTATCACTTTTCCATTTTGAAGACTCATTCTTTATATTCATTCTTCCATGCTTCTGCTCAATCTTCACTACGAACTTGTATGCCTCATCGATGGTTTCCAAATTAAAGAGTTCCATTTCTTCCCATATGTAACATTGTAGTCCACCATGATATTTGAGAACCTTATGTTTCTCACTTTCTTAGATGCCCAATCTCGCAGATAGAGAATGAGAAATGTCAATGTAATCTTGAACAAATTGTTCCTTACCTTGGCAAAGTTGTTGCCACTCTATATATAGATCATCAGATGCTCCAATGGGGTAGTATTCTTCCTTTATAGCTTCTATGAAATTATCTCATGTAGGTTCTGCCTCAAGGCCAATATCATCTGCACTGAATCTCTTTTTGTACACTTCCCACCAATTTTTGATAGGCAATGATGCTTTCAAAAGAGCAAAAGTAATCTTCTCTTTATCGGTGAATTTATTTACAGAAAAATAAGATGGCAATTGATCCAACTAATTTTCTACTACATTAGCATTGATTTTGCCTTCAAATTTAGGGATATCAAAATTCACCTAAACCTTGAAGGGTGTTGGGGCACTGAAAGGATGTGTGGGTGCAGATGAGGAGCCAAAATTTCCCATCAAAATTTATTGGAGAATTTGAGTGAAGTGTTGTAGCATTTGCACTTACTACTATTGGAGGGCTTCATTCACCATTTCCTTGAAAGGATCAGATGTCTTGGTGTTATCTGCCATTTGAAGTCTTTAAGAGCAAATAGATAGATAGTCTGTTGGTTCTATTTTCCACCCAAGCTACTTGTTATCTGACCTTGTCCATGGGATCATACACTCTAAAGATAAACCGCTCTGATACCACCGATCCAAAACTCAAAAACTTTTAGTTGAAAGATAATTTAGAAATAAGAACAACACAATTCAAATAATGTTATCTCTGAGAAGAGATGTCTTATTCATCAAAATTGTAGACCCAAACATATGCTTATCTTTGAGAAGAGATGTTTGATTTCCATTTCAGGTTACATCTTCATTTATACATGTTTTGAATGTCTGCGGAGGATGTGGATGGTCACCAATCATGAGGGAGATGAATTGGTTTGACTTCCATGATTTACAACAATAAAGAATTTGAGAAATTACTATTTTTAGAAACATACTATTTTTAGACTACACTACTAAAATTGAAATTTAGAAACTTCCATTAGGTTTTATGGGTTCAAAATTCATCGAGTAAAGATCCATGCCATCTCATGATGTTCCCCTCATTATTAGCTTTCCAACGGTTCCAACAGTGAGTCAATTGAAGCTACGGTGCAAAAGTTATGGCTCTCAAAAGTTCCATCATCAATTAGGGTGGACCCATCACCCAAATTGTTATCTGAATTATTGCCCGGATCATTGCTCCCTCCTTGAGAAGCAATGGTCCCCATTACATCAATATTTGTCATCAAGTGTGGTAGTTCTACTTTGATTTGATTTTCGATGCATGCTTGGAAGGGACTGTGATTTATGGAACTGTGCAGATCCCGATTGTTCACCATTTTTGTCTGACCATCAGTTTATGGAAATAAGGCCATGAACTTCTTCATCTCGATATCTATTTGATTATGTTGTTGTGTTTTTTTTGTAGTCAAGGCTGTAACATCAACCCTTTTAGACTCTTGTGGCTTGACCACCATGAGAACAAATTTCTTGGCACTAATTAGAGAGACAGATGTAGAAGGTGGTACCTCTGGTACCCTGTAGCACCCTGTTCTAAGAGTGAGAGTGATCCTTTGAGTTCTTGATTCATAGATTCCATGTCGATCATACATGAATGGTTGACCAAAGAGTACATCACAAACATCTAGATTGATCACATCACATAAGACCTCATCTTGGAAAGGTTTTATTGCATATGAGACAAGACATTGGGGGGTGACACGGAGGTTTCTCCCTGGACTCAACCATCCAATACTTTATGGCTTTAGATGAGGCTTCATGGATAGATTTAGGCTTTTCACAACATTAACAGAGATTAAATTCTTTTGACTTTCACTATCAAGAATGAAATGCAGATGATTACCTTTCACCCATAACTCAAAGTGAAACAACATTTCCTTGTCATCTAGCATCTCATCATGGGTCTATAATGAAGAAATAATGGCTTCGGGATTAGCATCTACAATTTCTTCTTCAACCTCTTCAACTACAGGGTCTATATGAGGTAGAGCAGTAGATGTTGAGGATTGTGACTCAGAAAGCAGTGACTCGATGGCTCGACATTCTTCTTTGGAGTGAGTTCCAGATTTGTGATAATCACACCACTTCCCAGTCTTTCCTTCCTTTTGCTTCCAATGTTGGCCTCGTGTTTGACCTTCTTTGTCACTTTTCCATTTTTAAGACTGATTATTTATATTCATTCTTCCATGCTTCTTCTCAATCTTCACTTCGAACTTGTATGCCTCACTGATGGTTTTCAAATTGAAGAGTTCTATTTCTCCCCATATGTACCATTATAGTCCACCATGATATTTGATAACCTTATGTTTCTCACTTTCTTGGATGCCCAATCTCGCAGATAGAGAATGAAAAATGTCAGTGTAATCTTGAACAGATTGTTCCTTACCTTGGCAAAGTTGTTTCCACTCTATATACCGATCGTCATATGCTCCAATGGGGTAGTATTCTTTCTTTATAGCTTCTATGAAATCATCCCATGTAGGTTCTGTCTAAAGGCCAATATCATCTGCACTAAATCTCTTTTTGTACACTTCCCACCAATTTCTGACAGGCAATGATGCTTTCAAAAGAGCAAAAGTAATCTTCTCTTTATTGGTGAATTTACTTACAAAAAAATAAAATGACAATTGATCCAACCAATTGTCTATCGCATCAGCATTGATTTTTCCTTCAAATGTAGGGAAATCAAAATTCACCTGAACCTTGAAGGGTGTTGGGGCACTGAAAGGATGTACGGGTGCGGATGAGGATCCATAATTTTCCATCAAAATTTGTTGGAGAATTTGAGCGAATTGTTGTAGCATCTGTGCTTGTTGATATTGGAGGGTTTCATTCACCATTTCCTTGAAAGGATCATATGTCTTGGTGTTGTCTGTCATTTGAAGTCATTTAGAGCGAATAGGTGGATAGTCTATTGGTTCTATTTTCCACCTAAGCTTTTTGTAATTTGACCTCATCCTTGGGATCATACACTCTAAAGACAAACCACTCTGATACCACTAATCCAAAATTTGAAAAGATTTGGTTGAAAGATAATTCAAAAATAAGAACAACACAATTCAAATAATGCTATCTCTAAGAAGAGATGTCTTATTTATCAAAATTGCAAACCCAAACATATGCTTATCTCTGAGAAGAGATGTCTGATTTCCATTTCAGGTTACATATTTATTTATACATTTTTGAAGGTGTGGGGAGGATGTGGAAGGTCATCAATCTCAAGGGAGATGAATTGGTTTGACTTCCATGATTTACAACAATACAAAATTCAAGGAATTAATATTTTTAGAAACTTACTATTTTTAGACTGCACTACTAAAATTGAAATTTGGGACACTTTCATTTGGTTATAGGGGGTCAAAATTCATTGAGTGGAGATCCATGCCATCTCAAAATGTTCCCCTCATTATTAGCTTTCCAACTGTTCAAACGGGGAGTCAATTGGAGCTACGGTGTAAAATTTATGGCTCCTGGAACTTCTGTCATCAATTAGGGTGGACCCATCACCCAAATTGTCATCTGAATTGTTGCCCGAATCATTCCTCCATCCTTGAAAATAAACATTCCCCATTGCATCAATATTTTTCATCAAGTGTGGTATTTGTACTTTTATTTGATTCTCGATGCGTACTTGGAAGGGACTGTGATTTATAGAACTGTGCAGGGCCCGATTGTTCACCATTTATATTTGACCATCAGTATTTGGATGGAAGGCCATGAACTTCTTCAGCTCAGTATCTATTTGCTTCTATTGTTGTGTTATTTGTGTATTTAGGGCTATAACATCAACCATTTTGGATTCTTGTGGCTTGACCACCATGAGAACAAATTTCTTGGCACTAATTAGAGAGACAGATGTAGAAGGTGGTACCTCTAGTACCCTGTAGCATCGTGTTTCAAGAGTGAGAGTGATCCTTTGAGTTCTTGATTCATAGATGCCATGTCGATCATACATGAATGGCTAACCAAAGAGTACATCACAAACATCTAGATTGACCACATCACATAAGACCTCATCTTGGAAACGTTTAATTGCATGTGAGAGAAGACATTGGTGGGTGACACGGAGGTTTCTCCCTGGACTCAACCATCCAATACTGTATGGCTTTAGGTGAGGCTTCATGGATAGATTTAGACTTTTTAGAACATTAACAGAGATTAAATTATTTTAACTTCCACTATCAAGAATGAAATGCAGAGGCATAGCTTTCACCCATTACTTAGAGTGAAACAACCTTTCCTTGTCATCTAGCATCTTCTCATGGGTTTGTGATGAAGCAATAATGGTTTCAGGATTAGCATCTATAATTTATTCTTCAACCTCTTCGACTGCATGGTTTGTATGAGGTAGAATAGTAGATGTTGAGGATTGTGACTCAAAAAGTAGTGACTTGATGGCTCAACATCCTTCTTTAGAGTGAGTTCCAGATTTGTGATAATCACACCAATTCTTAGTCTTTTCTTCCTTTTGCTTCCAATTTTGGCCTTGGGTTTGACCTTCTTTGTCACTTTTCCATTTTGAAGATTGATTCTTTATATTCATTCTTCCATGCTTTTGCTCAATCTTCACTATGAACTTTTATGTCTCACTGATGGTTTCCAAATTGAAGAGTTCCATTTCTCCTCATATGTACCATTGTAGTCCACCATGATATTTGAGAACCTTATGTTTCTCACTTTCTTGGATGCCCAATCTCACAAATAGAGAATGAAAAATGTCACTGTAATCTTGAAAGATTGTTCCTTACCTTGGTGAAGTTGTTGCCACTCTATATACATATCATCATATGCTGCAATGGGGTAGTATTCTTCTTTTATCACTTATATGAAATCATCCCATGTAGGTTCTATCTCAAGGACAATATCATCTACACTGAATCTCTTTTTGTACACTTCCCACCAATTTTTGATAGGCAATGATGCTTTCAAAAGAGCAAAAGTAATCTTCTCTTTATCAGTGAATTTATTTTAAAAAAATAAGATAACGATTGATCCAACCAATTTTCTACTGCATTAGCATTGATTTTTCCTTCAAATGTAGGGATATCAAAATTCACTTGAACCTTGAAGGGTGTTGGGGCACTAAAAGGATGTGCGGGTGCGGATGAGGAGCTAGAATTTCCCATCAAATTTTTTTGTAGAATTTGAGAGAATTGTTGTAGCATCTACGCTTGCTACTATTGGAGGGATTTATTCACCATTTCCTTGAAAGGATCATATGTCTTGGTGTTGTCTACCATTTGAAGTTATTTAGATAGAATAGGTGGATAGTCTGTTGGTTCTATTTTGCACCCAAGTTTCCTGTAATCTGACCTCATCCTTAGGATCATACACTCTAAATACAAACCACTCTAATACCATTGATCTAAAACTTGAAAAGCTTTGGTTGAAAGATAATTCAGAAATAAGAATAACACAATTTAAATAATGTTATCTCTGAGAAGAGATGTCTTATTTATCAAAATTGTAGACCCAAACATATGCTTATCTCTGAGAAGAGATGGTTGATTTCCATTTCGGGTTACATCTTCATTTATACATGTTTTGAAGGTATGGGGAGGATGTGGAAGGTCACCAATCTTGAGGGAGATGAATTCGTTCAACTTTCACGATTTACAAAAATACAGAATTTGAAGAATTACTATTTTTAAAAACTTAATATTTTTAGACTACACTACTAAAATTGAAATTTGGGACACTTTCATTGAGTTTTATTGGTTCAAACTTCATCAATCATATCTCCATGCCATCTCATGATGTTCTCCTCATTATTATCTTTCCAATGGTTCAAACGGTGAGTCAATTAGAGCTACGGTGCAAAAGTTATGGCTCGCAAAAGTTTCGTCATCAATTGGGGTGGACCCATCACCCAATTTGTCATCTAAATTGTTGCCCAGATCATTCCTCCTTACTTGAGAACAAATGGTCCCCATTGCATCAAGATTTGTCATAAAGTGTGGTAGTTTTACATCTATTTGATTCTTGATTTGTACTTGGAATGGACTGTGATTTAGAGAACTGTGAAGGGCTCGATTGTTCACCATTTCTGTCTAACCAAGTCTGTGGATGGAAGGCCATGAACTTCTTCAGTTCAGTATCTATTTGCTTCTATTGTTGTGTTGTTTGTGTAGTCAGGGCTATAACATCAACCCTTTTGGATTCTTGTGGCTTGACCACCATGAGAATAAATTTCTTGGCACTAATTAGAGAGACAGATGTAGAAGGTGGTACCTCTAGTACCCTGTAGCGTCGTGTTCTAAGAGTGAGAGTGATCCTTCAAGTTCTTGATTCATATATGCCATATCGATCATACATGAATGTCTGACCAAAGAGTACATCACAAACATCTAGATTGACCACATCACATAAGACCTCATCTTAGAAAGGTTTTATTGCATATGAGACAAGAGATTGGTGGGTGACACAGAGGTTTCTCCTTGGACTCAACCATCCAATACTTTATGGTTTTGGGTGAGGCTTCATGGATAGATTTAGGCTTTTCACAACATTAGTAGAGATTAAATTCTTTTGACTTTCACTATCAAGAATGAAATGTAGATGCTTACCTTTCACCCATAACTCAAATTGAAACAACCTTTCCTTGTCATCTAGCATCTCGTCATGGGTCTATGATGAAGCAATAATGGTTTCAAGATCAGCGTCTATAATTTCTTCTTCAACATCTTCGACTACAGGGTCTGTATGAGGTAGAGTAGTAGATGTTGAGGATTATGACTCAGAAAGCAGTGACTTGATGGCTCGACATTCTTCTTTGGAGTGAGTTCCAAATTTGTGATAATCACACCACTTCTCAGTCTTTTCTTTCTTTTGCTTCCAATTTTGGCCTCGTGTTTGATCTTCTTTGTCACTTTTCCATTTTGAAGACTGATTCTTTATATTCATTCTTCCATGCTTCTGCTCAATCTTCACTACGAACTTGTATGCCTCACCAATGATTTCCAAATTGAAGAGTTTCATTTCTCCCCATATGTACCATTGTATTCCACCACGATATTTGAGAACCTTATGTTTCTCACTTTTTTGGATGCCCAATCTCACAGATAGAGAATGAAAAATGTCAGTGTAATCTTGAACAGACTATTCCTTACCTTAGCAAAGTTGTTGCCACTCTATATGCAAATCGTCATATGCTCTAATGGGGTAGTATTCTTCCTTTATAGCTTCTATGAAATCATCCCATATAGGTTCTATCTCAAGGCCAATATCATCTGCACTTAATCTCTTTTTGTACACTTCCCACCAATTTTTGACAGGCAATGATGCTTTCAGAAGAGCAAAAGTAATCTTCTCTTTATCGGTGAATTTCTTTATAAAAAAATAAGATAATTGATCCAACCAATTTTTTACTACATCAGCATTGATTTTGCCTTCAAATGTAGGGATATCAAAATTCAACTGAACCTTGAAGGGTGTTAGGGCACTAAAACGATGTGCGGGTGCGAATGAGGAGCTAGAATTTCCCATCAAAATTTGTTGGAGAATTTGAGTGAATTGTTGTAGCATCTGTACTTACTGCTGTTATAGGGCCTCATTTACCATTTCTTTGAAAGGATTGGATGTCTTGGTGTTGTCCACCATTTGAGGTCATTTGGAGTGAATAGGTGAATAGTTTGTTGGTTCTATTTTCCACCCAAGCTTCCTATAATCTGACCTCGTCCTTAAAATCATACACTCTAAAGACAAACCACTCTGATATCCCTTATCCAAAAATCAAAAAGATTTGGTTGAAAGATAATTCAAAAATAATAGCAACACAATTCAAATAACGCTATTTCTGGGAAGAGATGTCTTATTGATCAAAATTGCAGACCCAAACATATGCTTATCTCTAAGAAGAGACGTCTAATTTCTATTTTAGGTTACATCTTAATTTATACATGTTTTTAAGGTATGGGGAGGATGTGTAAGGTCACAAATCTTGAGGGAGATGAATTGGTTCTACTTCCACGATTTACAACAATACAAAATTCGAAGAATTACTATTTTTAGAAACTTACAACTTTTAAACTGCACTACTAAAAATGAAATTTGGGACACTTATATTGAGTTTTAAGGGATCAAAATTCATCAATAAAATATCCATTCCATCTTATGACATTCCCCTTGTTATTATCTTTCCAACGGTTCAAACGGCGAGTCAATTGGAGCTACGATGCAAAAGTTATGGCTCCCGGAAGTTCTATCATCAATTGGGGTGGACCCATCACCCGAATTGTCATCTGAATTGTTGCCCGGATCAAGTTATCATATATGTTATAGCTAACACACATTTTGAATATATTTTTATTTTGAGGGTATTTCTTGCACAGGTTCAACAACTACCTTCAAAAGAGGGGGAATTCACAAGGGTTTGTCATAGAGATCATGCTCCTACATTACATTCATAGAATATTTTTTAGCACATAGGCTTAGTGTCAAAAAATCAGACACAGGTAAACATAAATAAAAATTAGTGACTTAAAAAGTGGTAGAGTGACACAAATTTCAAACCAAAAAGACATTAATGCCCAAATAGGAATATTAATTCCACATGGCACTAATATCCAATATGTGGCACTACTATCTAGTAGGCCCAATTTTAGAATAGTTTGAATTAGCTAGAATAGTACATTAGGTACAGTAAAACTTTGCATAGATTTAGTTATAGGTTCACTATTTATGCTTAAATTTTGCTTATATTTACACTAGTTTAGCTCAGATTCATATCAATTTATTATATTGGAGTCATCATGCACATCACGGTCATTCTCATATTTAGTTCAGATACTTAGATATAGTTATTACAACTCAGTCTAAATTCAGTATACTTAGATATCATATTAGGGGTATGTGCGTAGAATATTATTTCCATATGCTCAGTTACACATAGGTTGATCAAATGGAATGGAAAACTCCATGTCATTCTCTGCATTGTATATGCTTGACATAATATTCAAATTTATCACTAGTTTCATGCCTTACTTCATCTATAGTGGTTGGCATTCTCAAGTGGCCTAGATCCACCTAATGTACCTGAGTGGACATAGAGCTGACATACACAGTTAGATATACTCAATTTGATGTTTCTAACATTTTGTGCACTGTAGTTTTAGATGCATATACAACACATGAGTGGGAAATGGTGGATTCATATCCTAATTAAATTCTTTAACCACCCACATGAGAGGGTGTAATCATATAAAATGTGAAAATTGATAGCTTGAGTGTGGCTTCTTACATTCAACCCATAGGTCTATTTTTCTTACTCTCATGACCCTTCTAAGCACCTTTTCACTGATTCTCAGTCATTTGTAGCCTTCCATATAGTGATCCCACCTCCTCCAAGTAGCTTTTCCTATGATAATTTCATCCCCCTAGGACTTGTACCTTCAAAATTGATCCAAAACTCAAAAGCTTTGGTTAAAAGATAATTCAAGAAATAAGAACAACACAATTGTAGTAATTCTATCTCTGAGAAGAGATGTTTTATTGATCAAATTTGTAGATCCAAACATATGCCTATCTCTGAGAAGAGATGTCTGATTTCTATTTTAGGTTACATCTTCATTTATACACATTTTAAAGGTAAGAGGATGTGGAAGGTCACCAATCTTGAGGAAGATTAAGTGGTTCGACTTCCACAATTTACAATAATACAAAATTTGAGGAATTACTATTTTTTTGAAACTTACTATTTTTAGACTGCACTACTAAAATCAAAATTTTGGATGCTTATATTTGGTTTTTAGGGGTCAAAACCCACTAAGTGGATCTTATTACAATCTCAAATTTTTCCCCTCATTCTTATCTTTCTAACGGTTCAAATGGGGAGTCAAATGAAACTATGGTGCAAAAGTTATGGCTCCCAGAAGCTCTACAACCAATTAGGATAGAACCGTCACCTAAATTATCGCTTGAAATATTGCTCAGATCATTCCTCCCTTCTTGAAAAGAAATGGTCCCCATTACATCAAGATTTTTCATCAAGTTTGGTAGTTTTATTTTGATTTGATTCCAGATGCATACTTGGAATGGACTGTGTTTTATGGAGTTGTGCTTTGTGGAGCTATGAAGAGCCTGATTGTTCAACATTTATGTTTGACCATCAGTCTGTGGATGGAAGGCCATAAACTTAATTAACTTGGTATTTATTTGATTTTATTATTGTGTTGTTTGTGTATTCAGGGATGTAACATCAACCTTTTTGGATTATTGTGGCTTGACCACCATGAGAATGAATTTCTTGGCACTAATCAAGGAGACAAATGTAGCAAGTGGTACCTCTTGTACCCTGTAGTTTCATGTTCCAAGAGTGAGAGTGATCCTTCAAGTTCTTGATTCATAGATGCCATGTCAATCATACATGAATGGTTGACCAAATAGTACATCACAAACATCCAGATTGACCACATCACATAAGACCTCATCTTAGAAAGGTTTTATTGCATATGAGAGAAGACATTGGTGGGTGACATAGAGGTTTCTCCCTGGACTCAGCCATCCAATACTATATGGCTTTGGGTGAGGATTCATGGACAAATTTAGGCTTTTCACAACATTAAAGAGATTGAATTCTTTTGGCTCCCACTATCAAGAATGAAATGCAGAGGTTTACCTTTCACCCATAAATTAGAGTGAAACAACCTTTCCTTATCATCTGGCCTCTCTTCATGGGTTCGTAATGAAGGCATTGGGCTTAGCATCTATAATCTCTTCTTCATCCTCTTCAACTATAGGTTGTGTATGAGGCAGAGTAGTAGATGTTGAGGATTGTAACTCAGAAAGAAGGGACTTGATGGCTCAACATTCTTCTTTGGAATGTGTTCCATATTTGTGGTAATCATACCATTTTTTAGTATTCCCTTCCTTTTGCTTATAATTTTGGCCTCATGTTTGACCTTCTTTGTCACTTTTCCATTTTGTAAGCTGACTCTTTATATTCATTCTTCAATGCTTCTGCTTAATCTTCACCGTGAACTTGTACACCTCATCGAGGGTTTCCAGATTGAAGAGTTCCATCTCCCCTCATATATACCATTATAGTCCACCATGATATTTGAGAACCTTGTGTTTCTCACTTTTTTGGATGCCCAATCTCATAGATAGAGAATGAAAAATGTCAGTGTAATCTTAAACAGATTGTTTCTAACCTTGAAAAAATTATTGCCACTCTATATACAGATCATCATATGCTTTAATGGGGTAGTATTCTTCCTTTACAGCTTCTATGAAATCATCTCAGGTAGGTTCTACCTCAAGTCCAATATCATCCATACTGAATCTCTTCTTGTATACTTCCCACTAATTTTTGATAGGCAATGATGCTTTCAAAAGAGCAAAAGTGATCTTCTCTTTATCGATGAATTTATTTTAAAAAAATAGGAAGATAATTTATCCAACCAATTTTATATTGTATTAGCATTTATTCTACCTTCAAATGTAGGGAAATCAAAATTCACCTGAACCTTGAAGGGTGTTAAGGCACTAAAAGGATGTGGGGGTGCAGATGAGGAGCCAAAATTTTCCATCAAGATTTGTTGGAGAATTTGGGCAAATTATTGTAGCATCTGTGCTTGCTACTGTTGGAGGGATTCATTCACCATTTTTTTGAAAGGATTAGATGTCTCAGTGTTGTCTACCATTTGAGGTCATTTAGAGTGAATAGGTGGATAGTTTATAAGCTCTATTGTTTTCCACCCAAGCTTCTTGTAGCCTGATCTCATCCTTGAGATCATACACTCTCAATACAAACTACTCTGATACCACTGATCCAAAACTTAGAAGTTTTGGTTGAAAGATAATTCAATAAACAAGAACAACACAATTATAATAATGTTATCTCTTAGAAGAGATGTTTTATTGATCAAATTTGCAGACCCAAACATATGCCTATCTTTGAGAAGAAATGTCTGATTTCCATTTTGGGTTATATCTTCATTTATACATATTTTAAAGGTAGGAGGAGGATGTAGAAGGTCACCAATATTGAGGGAGATTAAGTGGTTCGACTTCCATGATTTAAAACAATATAGAATTTGAGGAATTACTATTTTTTGAAACTTACTATTTTTAGACTACACTACTAAAATTAAAATTTGGGGTACTTCCATTTGGTTTTCAAGGGTCAAAACCCACTGAACATATCTCTATGTCATCTCACAGTGTTCCCCTCATTCTTAGCTTTCCAACGATTCAAATGGGGAGTCAAACGAAGCTATGGTGCAAAAGTTATGGATCCCAAAAGTTTAACCACCAATTGGAATAGAACCATCACCTGAATTGTCACCTGAAATATTGCTCGGATCAAAAACAATAGCATCCAACTAGGACTATAGCATTGGACCCTAGGGTGTCCATTTTTGGCACTCCTATCTAATTACATTTTTACCCCCAATGGTCATTTCCTTCTGGTTCATATCCCTCTTCTTGTCATCCTAACATGAATACATTCGACCCATGACCAATAGATCTCTATAAAATCCCAATCAAAGCTAATTTAGAAGAGATTAGAAATTATCACAAAGCAAGCAAGAATACAAGTAAGACCATTAAGGCAAACTTCCCTATTCTCTGCATACAGCCATTTAATACAACCACAAGCATATCCAAATATTCACACCAGTCTCTAACCACCTCAATCACACTCAATTTAGTATTTTACATCTTCATATACACTATTGCACAAAGCACGTCAATTGGGAGAACTGAAAATGTCTTGATCCCTCTTCAGAGTATTGGTATGTAGGCAGCATGCCCACATAATGGGTGTAGATACATGTTCAGTGCATCTTACACACACTAACCCCCCTCTTCTTTCTCAAAGTTTATTAAAGCACAATGGAGTCTAGGGTTTGAAGACTAAATCATCTCTATAGGGAGTTACGCAGACATCTAGAATCCAAAATTTTATAGGAAGGTTCACACGAAGATAGCAAAAAAAAGCCTAAAAATCTCAGGTCTCCTAAACAATAATGGTAAAAGAGGACTATAGTACCAGACCCTAGGGTGTCCTATTTTGGTGCTCCTATCCTTTCATAAAAGGAAAACTAGATCCTGATTTGTGACATTGTCCTAATCCTTTACAACAAATTCTAAACCTTGCAATAATTGTCTCAATTTGTTTCCAACTAAGTCTTATTTTATCCACATTTATTACTATTTTTAGAAAACTTCAAATTATAATCAAATTACATAAATTAATAGCTTAATTATTTTAATATTATTTACTAGTTTAATTTAACTCAGAGCCTTAACTAAATTAGGAATAATACTCTAATATTTCTAAATTAGTTAAATCATTTGGTGAACCCGACTTCTTTTGCGTATAAAAATCCCAGAAACCCTAGGGTAAATTCCTTACTAATTTTTCCAATATTTTTTTGATTTTTTACTTTCATATTTAAATCATAAATTCATATTAATTTTTAAAATTCCATGGTAATTTTAAAAATAATTTCATTCAAACCCTAGTTGCCTATACTAGGTCCCAGTATTTTTATAATATTTTTTTTATTTTTTACCTACATATTTAAATCAAAATTTCACATTAATTTTTTAAATTACATAGTAATTTTTAAAATAATTTCATTCAAACCCTTGTTGCTTATACTAGGCCCTGGTATTTTTCCAATATTTTTCTAATTTTTTACCTACATATTTAAATCAAAAATTCACTTTTAATTTTTAAAATTTCATAGCAATTTTAAAACAATCATTTTTCAAAACCCTAGTTGAATTTACTAGGTCCCTTTGTTTGCTTGAGGTATCAGCTTACATCTAAAATCAGATTCCACATAAAAACAAAAATGGATCTTACTTATTTACACATATTTCTTGCATTTTTTGCAAATAATGAGGACATACTCGGTCTTATCATGTACATGAATGATGAAGTTTACCATATGTTACTACAAAGCATCATTCTTTGCATTTCATGCTTAATTTTCATAATATGGGATGATATTAAAAAAGTTATTATATTGTTAAACATAGTAAGATCCCTCTCCTTCAAAGCAATGTTTACTTGTCTTTAATACAACGTTTCATTACTTACTTTTTATCTCTCATATGGAAAAAATTTCAAGTTTATCTTGTTAAACATATTATAAATATCATATCACATATCATAATTATTTCTACATTAATGCACAATTGCACACTCTCTACCCCTTTCTTTTTATCTCTCATATGAAAAAAAATTTAATTTTATCTTACTAAACATATTAGAAATATCATATCACATATCAAAGTTCCTTATGCATTAATGCACAATTCCATGCTCCATATCCCTTATTTTTTATCTCTCATTTGGAATGCTCTTTATAAACATATTGCTATACAAATTCTAACTCAAATGTCATGCATTTAATTTCACATACATGATTTATACCTAGATGCATATAATGCTTTTGTTACTTCTATGTTCAAATTATAATAATATAAATGAAATCGAATAAAATTTCTAATGCATAGTTCAAATGATCAATCTCATGTTTTTAGCTCTACTTTATCATCTCAAACAATGACAAAAGAATGTCTAAATGATAACTCTCTTACTCTTACTTCTCATATTACAAATGAAAATAATGCATGCACTCCATTCAAGGATAACATAGATGCACATAGTATTCCAATTTCACATGACAATTTATTGCATATTAGGAAAGAATTTCCTTCTCCTCCTCTCCCCCAAGAGGGTGATAGTTATTTTCCCTCTAACCAGGTCCATGTTATCACCCCTCCCAAAGGTGAGGTAGCCTATACTATTATTCATAATGCATACATTCAGCCTATAGCTTCTTCAAACCATCTTCAACATATGTGCTTACATGTTCAATCGACAACAACTAGAGTTTGCACTTGTGAGACTCTAAGGGATCAAATCACAAACATGAGCAAGTTAATTTCAGATTTACAAATGTAGAATCAGCTATTACATGACAAGATCACAACATTGAAAAATTAAATTATAATAGAAAATCCTCAAAGGCATCCTAGTGCCAATCATGTATATCCACCTTCACCTAGTTAATTGGTTACAAGCAATGTTACATATCAAAATAAGAAGTCACAACAAAGTAACTCCACAACTAGTGATTCAAAAATCATTCAAAGATAAAATAATATTTCAAGTGAGGTACTAAAGGAAATGATTAAATCTAAGTTGATCAAACTACCTCCTCTACATCTAGTGAGAAGATCCAGATATTATTGTGCATATCATAGAATGCATGGGAATCACACAGATTCATGTTTGGAATTGAATAAACATATACAATAGATAATTGCTAATAAGGACCCTATACAAATTAAATTAGTCAAGAAATCCACGGTGACATAGGGACACATTTACAAAGGGTCAAATTCAAAAATATTACAAAAGTGGTTACCAAAGCATAACTCAGAATATTAAAAGGATCAAAAATCAAAATTAGAGCAATAAATAGTACCATAAGCATAGGTAAAGCATGAAAAATATTCAAATATACCTCTCCAAAATGAGGCTCAACTTTTAAATACGTATGGGTTTGGTCAAAAATATCTATAACAGTTTGATTATCAAGGTCAAGGGTTGGGCAAGTAGGCTCAAGGCATCACTACTCCTATTCTAGTAGTTGATATTTTTTGTCACCAAGGTTTAGTATTTATTGAACATCCTAAGGCAAATGATTCATAGACACAATTTATCAAAGGAAAAGATTCAGATATAATAAAAGTCAACACTAGCATTCCATTGGTTCAAAATCAAGATGATAATGATGAGTGGAACAATACAGGTTATTATGATTTTCAGGATACCGACAATCAATTCAAATATCCATAATCATATTTGTAATTATTCCCTCATGCTTCACAATCATGCATGATTCTTTTGTTTGATATAGGACACCATGATAGGGAGTCTCTCATGAGACTCATCGGTTAGTATCATTTCTTCTCAGTCTTGATTGTACATAGCTTCTTTTCAATTACTTGTACATAATCTTATTATGATTGATTGCACATAGCAATATTCCAAAAATAGAAAAAAGAATATAAAATTTTAAATTACAAAAACATTCAAATATTTCAAAATACCAAAAATAATATAAAATTTCAAAAATCAAAAACATTCAAATAGTTCAAAAATGCCAAAAACATTCACATATTCTAAAATACCAAAAACATTCAAATATGTCAAAATAGTAAAACATTCAAATATGTCAAAATAAAAAAACATTCAAATATGTCAAAATACAAAACCTTCAAATATTCAAAAATTTAAAACTTTTCAATTTATGCATTATTCATGCTTTACATTTCTACTACTATGCTAGACTTACATTTTGTTGTTTTATGTTGTTGTTTGTAGATTTATCTACATTACCATGTTTCACTTCATCTTGTTTAAGTGTGGGTAGTGATAATCAGATCCTTGATTGCTTCACTCTACCTAGTGAGAGGGCATCTTACTTCTACATTCAAAACATACATAGATATATCTACCTACTAGGTGCATCTTCTACATGACTACACCGTCTAGGTTATGTCATTCCTACACCACAAACTCTAGTTATCATGTTGATGTACATGATTTATTAGCTTGCACAGATTACTCTATCGACATTTCACTAGTATATATCACTTGTGTATTTCCTAACATATACCTAGTCTTATACTACATGTATTGCATACTTTCACTTCTTGCTTTGATTATTTAAATGTGATTGTATTTCTAGTATTTACATGCTTTCATTTCTCTTTTTACGTAGCTAAATGTGATTGTATTTCTCAATTCTTGTTTGTCTCCTGTATATGTCTTAGGACATTTGCCAATGTCCTAAGACATATACAGGAGACAAACAAGAATTGAGAAATACAATCACATTTAGCTACGTAAACTGCCTCAGGACATTTGCCAATGTCATTTGCTTATAATCTTTTATGTGTGTGTGGCCCATGTGCCAAATTTGCTTGTTTCTAATTGTATGTGTATGTGTATGTGGCATTTGAACATGCCTTATATGCTTGCTTTCCAATTTGAGTGGCATGTGCCCATGTTCCTTGTTTGCTTGGCCCTTTGGCCACTCTTGTATGCTCCTGCTTCTTATCTTACATGTTTGTCACTTTTTTTCTTCTCAATTATTTGCAATGCCATGATCCACATTATGAATTATCTTGATTTCTTGGATGCCATGATGGACATCATGCTCCATCCCTCACTAAAAACTAAATAGACTTTCAATTTTAGCTTACTATATTGCACATGCTATTACATTGTTGTATCTATCTACGCATACCCCTGTTGATCTAATAATCTCCCATTACAAACCATGATATATCTTGAGATATCCTTGTTGGCTGAATATTTTGTCACCAGGTAACTGATGGAAAAAATAAGTGTTTCAACCACAGCATAGGGAGATTTATCAGCCAAATGTGTAGGTCGACCACATCAAAAGGGGACAAATCTCTACTCTCATTAAGGGGAGGTTTTCTATAACTATGAGGTGTTATATACTATATATATAAGCAAAAAATAACACTCAAGGGTAAGATAACACAATCCATCTCTCTTTTTTTAGAGATGATGTTCAAAAATTAAAGGAGAAATCTAGTGAAAATGCTGAAGGCAGTTTTCTTCTTTCAAAAGTGGTCTGCAGTAAACAGCAAAAATTCTCTTTGGTAGTGACAAGTAAATGTAATAGGGTGCAATAACCAGCAAAATGAGGTGTATCACAAAGTCTCCACCTCAACTACCAAAGAGTCAAATACGAAGGACAATGGGGGTCACAAAGTCATCCCAAGATCCTTTAAACAGAAATAAAAAATAAACACACTAAAGACAATTGTGGCAGCACAAAGTCTATCCACAGTCGGCTTTAGGACACCTTTTTAGTTACTTCCACTAGTTTTACTTATATAATTAAATGGACAAGAGCACATTTAGGAAACAGACATAAGAACAATTCCCTCAACAACACAAGCTATTCTAGCACAAAGCCTGAAAGGTCACTTGCTTCCTCATTTAGATAACAAAATATGATTAACAATTTGAGCTCAAAGTCTCAGTAATGCCTTTCAATTTGGGCAGAGTTTTGCTTATGATAACAAAATGATCTCCTTAAAATAATAAGAGAGATTACAATATATAGTGCTCCAAGAAAGACTTGGGTGCTTTGTTTCATGGAAATGGCCCATGTTGCATTCAATGCCTTGAATGCATTTTCAATTATGTCAAGGGGCCATGATGGAACAGGGCATCAGCCTTAACTGTGGTATGTCAATTCATCTCAAATATCTCCTTTTAAAGTATGGGTTGCATGATCCTTTTCCTAATATGCATGTAGCTTTCCACTTCGCCTTTACTCTATGGAGAAAAATAGGCCGCGTCCTTGAGTGCTCGTGCTCTCTAAAGTCCACCTGGTGGACTATTTCACCTACTGGAATAACTTCTACACAAATATTTTTGGTCTTTCTACATCATTCCCTCTTTCATCTCCACATCTTATCTTTCATTGGTGATCTGAGCTCTCTGGCTATCTTCTCGCTTTATGTTGGCTCTTTCAACTTCTTCTTCAACTGGTCATTGAGTTTGTTCTCAAGTTCGTGCCATATTTGAAAATAAATGGGCATTTTATTACCTTAAATTTGACATCCACGAGGACGTCATTGGTCACTTGGTCACTTGAACCACATTGAACCTTTAACCTTTGAACCATGAGATTTCATCAATTCAATGGTTCAATGGTTCAAACGATCCTATTGGCTCCTTGGTTCAATCGGATCCTTGGTTCAATCGGTTGAACCATCTCTTCAAACTTATCTCTAGAATCTTCCACTTCCTTCCTTCGCTCGAAGCTTCCTTTCAAATTTTGAAATTCCTTGAACCTTTGAACCTTTGAATTCTGAACCATTTTGGTTCAAGGTTCAATGGTTCATTTTCTTTCTTTGAATCTTCTGGTCCTTCGAACTTTCTAGATCCTTTTCTTTTCTGTTGAACTCATTGAACCTTTGAACTTTGAACTCTTTGAGATTCAACAGTTCAATGGTTCATTCTTTGTTCTTCGAATCTTTTTTTTTGGTAAGTCTCTTGAACTTTATTGAACTCATTGAACCTTTGAACTTTGAACTCTTTTGGTTCAAGGCTCAACGATTCAATATTTCTTCTTTGAAGTCTTCTTTTGTTTAAGTCTTTTAATCTTATTAACTCGTTGAACCTTTGAACTCATTGAACCATTTTGGTTCAAGGTTCAATGGTTCAACAATTCAACTTTTATTCTTTGAAGCTTTGTTTTCTTTAAGTCCACTAAACTTATTCAACTTTTGAACCCATTGAACCTTTGAACCTTTGGAGGTGGGGTTCAATGGTTCAATCTTTTGTTTAAAGCCTGTTGATGGACCTTCCAGTTGAACCTCGGTGTTGAACCAACCTTGAAATTGTCTAAGTGTTTGAAAGTTATTCCTTTATGAGATCTCGCATGTTGAAGTTGTTGAACCCATTGAACTTGCGAGTCCCTTGACTGAAAATGCTTGAATAATTGAAGAACTTGGATGCTCAGGACATTTTAGAAAAAGGAAAGGGAGAATTTTGGTCTGCAGGACTGAAATATTTGATATGTTGTCCCCAAATATAAGTGAAAAATTTTGGGAACAACAACTAGCTCCAATTGGGGAACTTCCATCGATTGTTAAAACAATCGAAGGGAGTAGAATTCAGAATCTCTAGTGCCTTCATGTATGACATTGGGCTACGGAGTCATGCTACCCAAAAACAAAGGTTTCAAAAATTAAAAAACATGAACAACACAAAACAAGCTAAAGACTATACAAAAATTATACATGTGTACAAGCTGATCTTATCTAATACTTCAAAGATTGTAGTGCTTTAGATGTCACCCACTGTGAGATAGTGAAAATGGCATTCTATCTTGATATATCAGCAAGAAACCATTTTCTCCCCAGAAGCGATGATTGGCAAATTGACCTCTCTACCAGGAATCAATTTTTTTGTACTTTCTTTTTGGTTCTCTCCTCTTACCCCATAGTAAGACTTGATTTCAAATCTGAAAATCATGAATCCTTATTCTCTTGCAAAAGAGTTTCTTTACCTAATTTTGATGCGCAGTAGTATGGTCCATTATCATAGTTCGTTGCTCTTCTTGTCTAGTAAAGCACATGATTTGATTGTCAGCATCAAACTCCTGCCAATGGTTAGCATTATCAGGTAAACTTGATTGAAAGACCAGTTTGATAGTGTAACTGTGCTCTTTAAAGTCTTTGTGAGAAACCATGAGGGTTGCAGAGATAGGCAATGAATCTGCATGATCATGAATCTCTCTGGGCACTACAAAAATATTAAAAGCATCAAAACTTTCAAGGCAGTCCCATACCTGATTGTGGTAATGGCACAATATTTTATTCTTGGTTTGATACAGGTTTCTTACCTGACAAACCACTAGCTCAGCATCTCCTTTGGTATGAAGGAGTTTGATGCCTCTATTTTGAGAGGCCTTCAATCCAAGCAGCAACGATTCTTATTCAGCAGTATTGTTGGTGTTGTTGAAATGCAACTTGTATGAAGAAGGAAAAATATCTCCTTAAGGAGATATCAACACAATATTGGCTCCAAAATCGGTAGAGGAACAACTACCATCAAATTCCAGAATCTAGACATCATCAAAAACCATGTTTTCCTTAGATTTTTCTTCATTTGGAGGGGAGGATTCCTCTGGGCTTGCACTATGCTCTATTAAGTCTTCTACTATTTTATCTGAACCAATTTTTAGATTGTCATTTTTAGAAGTTTCATCTATTGTAATAGAAACGTCTCCAGTAGATAAAAAATATTTACCCCTGCCTGAAGACTCAAACAAAATTTGGGCTTCAAGCTCTAATGTTTGAGTGATAACATATTTTGCCTCCTTTTCAGGGACCAGCCTCTGCATGATGCCTTTGACTGGGATCCTTGCTTCAAATAGGGCCATACTTAACTTGCCACCAACATCCTTGCAAACATTTCACCCAAGAAGAATGTCATATAAGGCTGGGACGTTGGCCACCAGGACTGTCATCTTAATTCTCTTGTCTGGGAATGCCACAAATACAAATTGGGCATCTTTGATTTGTCCTAGTAGTGGCACTTGTTTATAATCCATGGAGAAACATCTCCTAAATGTCTTGGTCAGTGTGAGACCAAGGGATTCAGCTGCTTTGATGGGCATGACATTGTCAGATGCACCTGAGTCTATGATGTAGTTTCTTAGCTTGTGACCGTTTATCAACAGGGAAACATAAAAAGGCTCTATTTTCCCAGGGGCAGCAGGAGGAGTAATGACAAGGTTATTTTTGGTGGATGTGGAAGTCACCTTTGGAACAGCTGGTCCTACAAGGACAATTTTAACTCTTTACACATTAAACTAACTTATCCAACTATTCAGGGTTAGATTGCAGGA
This sequence comes from Torreya grandis, assembly GCA_037957365.1. Classification (NCBI taxonomy): domain Eukaryota; kingdom Viridiplantae; phylum Streptophyta; class Pinopsida; order Cupressales; family Taxaceae; genus Torreya; species Torreya grandis. Next base: position 2,346,285 of record JARHVA010000947.1, read on the forward strand.
ATTCAAATTTAGACATTCAAAATTTTGGTTTTCTTGACATGATCGATTATATCAAATGTCTAAAATGAATTAATAATAGGGGAAGGCAGTTCATCCTCTAGTTTTTAGGAGGGGTCATACTGGTCTACAAATTTGAAGTTGAAGATGAAGGAATGCTTGATGTACTTAACGTTTTAGTGATCATCGGGTCCTTTGATTGAAAAGGCAGAGTGATTTCTCGCTTAGCAATTGAAATTGCTAGTTGAGAATGTTCCTCTATCTTTTTCTTATCAGCTTGCTGGGCTGACTAGTTCTGGGACCGGGTGAATACAATGTATGATCCATTAACTGTTTCACCTTTACTTTTGGGTTCATCCTGGTAATTCAAGAAACCAATGTTGGAGTCACCAGCTGATTCTTCTTAGTCTTCTGCAAAAATATCAGTGTCATTTTCTTGGTTCAATTCAGGCTGAAAAGAGAAATTAGATTCTATTTCAAGATATCCAACTGCTGAATTGGTTGGAGATGCTTCAATGGCAAGCTTCCCCTGTGAGGGACGAAGGCAATTTGGTTGCCCTTGATTCCTAGTAGCATTGCCTTGGTATGACTGATTGGGAAAAGTCCTCTTTGGTATATCTCTATATGAAGGAGCAAAAGACATCCCTTGCGCTATTTGCTTTCTTAGAGCTAGCAGCTCATTTGCCATCTTCTACACCATTGGATTAGTGGTGCCTATAGATGGATATTCAGAGGATGAAGAAGATTTACCTATGTTAGGATCTCTCATATCTTACTCACCAAGATGAGATCATCTTCCACCTCAGTAGCCAAATCATAAGCAATAGCAAGGTCTATGTGGCCAACTCGTCTCAGAAAAAAACTCACTTTTGGAAGCTGAAAATTGATGAAAAAACATTTAAGGTTCTCAGTTGTTGATTGAGCAATGGTAGGAATCTTGTTCTTCATCTTGTCAAACTTGGCTATGAAGTCCCTCATAGGTTCATGAGGCTCTTTCATTTGTGTGAGTTGGGCCAGCAGGGCATGCACATCTTCTATAAGTTTGAACTTGGCTTTGAATTTGGCTTTGAGGGTGTTCTATTCAGTCACAGTCTGGACCTACAGATGATAAAACTAGTCTACAACAGTGCCTTATAATGTTTCCACAAATATCCTGACTGCTACGTCTTCATACTCCACACCTATCATGCCACAGGCTATGCTGAAGGCTGTAATATATTCATCAAGATGAACTCTCCCATCACTAAATAATTTAGGGAAATTCTTCCTTGAACTATGTGGTAGCTCAGTTCGAGGTGGAGTTAAATTGAGTGGGCCAAAAGAGTTATCCCAAGGGCCTTGAACTACCATTGAATGACTATGGAAAAGGGGATAACAAATCTGGGTGGGGTATGTATGGGCAAAGCTCTTCTAGCAGAGAAAGAAGAAGCTCTATCTTGTATTGGTGACCTAGTGTTGGTAGGAGGAAAACTCCTAGTTCATTAAAGGTGAGGTTATGGAGGAAACAAGTCAAAATTGCTCTGCTGGACCAACTCAAAAACAAGGTCAACAACACCTTGAGCTTTCTGACTTCTTGTATAGCATGGAGCTGCTAGATTGTAGAATAAAAATGGAAAATAATTGGAATGGATTCAATGTGAAGCTTGAGGCTTCAAACTGCGCATTCTTCCCCAGTTGGCATAGAGCTGCTAGAGAATTGACTTTTGAAATGAAATGCTTGATCTTCAACATCTTTAGTTTCACAGCTCAGAGTATATAATGGAAATGGATAAGGCTATAATGATAATGGATAAGACACAGGTGATTCTTCAATTTGAATCTTGAGGCTTCAAATTGTGTAAAATTACTATGTCCCTAATAGAGTCACCAAAAATTGTTGGGTGAATATTTTGTCACCAATTAACTAATGGAGAAAATAGGTGTTTCAACCATAGCATAGGGAGATTTATCACCCAAATGTGCAAGTTGACCACATCAAAAGGGGACAAATCTCTCCTCTCATCAAGGGGAGGTTCCCTATAACTATGAAGTGTTTTATATATATATATATATATATATATATATATATATATATATATATATATATATATATATATATATAAGCAGAAAATAACACTCAGGAGTAGGATCACACCATCCATCTCTCCTTTTTCAGAGATGATGTTTATAAATCAAAAGAAAAATATGGTGAAAACACTAAAGGCACTTCTCTTCTTTCAGAAGTGGTCTACAGCAAACAGTAGGAATTCTTTCTGATAGTGACAAGTAAATGTAATAGGGTGCAATAACTAGCAGAATGAGGTGTAGCACAAAGTCTCCACCTCAACTACCAAAGAGTGAAATACAAAGGACAATGGGGGGCACAAAGTCATCCCAAGATGCTTTAAATAGAAATAGAAAATAAACAAACTAAAAACAATTGTGGCAGCACAAAGTCTCTCCACAGTTGGCTTTAGGACACCTTTTTAGTTGCTTCCACTAGTTCTGCTTATTTAATTAAATGGACAAGATCGCATTCAAGAAATAGATATGAGAACAATTTCCTCAACAACACAAGCTATTCCAGAACAAAGTCTGAAAGGTCACTTGCTTTCTCACTTAGATAATGAAATATAATTAACAATTTGAGCTCAATGTCTCAATAATGCCTTTCAATTTGGGCAGAGTTTTGCTTCTGATAACAAAAAGAACTCTTTAAAACAATAAGAGAGATTATAGTATATAGCGCTCCAAGAAAGATTTGGGCACTTTGTTTCATGGAAATGGACCATGCTGCATTCAATGCCTTGAATGCATTTTCAATTTTGTCAGGGGGCCATGCTAGAACAAGGCATCGACCTTAACTGTGGCATGTCAATTCATCTCAAATGTCTTCTTTTGAAGTATGGGCCACCTAGTCCTTTTCCTGATATGCATGCAGCTGTCCACTTTGCCTTACTCGATGGAGAAAAATAGCCCGTGTCCTTGAGTGCTCACGTTCTCTGATGTCCACCTAGTGGATTGTTTCACCTACTGGAATAACTTTTGCACAGATATTTTTGGTCTTTCTACATCATTCCCTCTTTCATCACCACGTCTTGTCCTTCATTAGCGATATGAGCTTTTTGGCTATCTTCTCGCTTTCTATTGGCTCTTTCAGCTTCTTCTTCATCTAGTCATTGAGTTTGTTCTCAGGTCCGCGCCACATTTAAAATTAAATGAGCATTTTATTACCTTGAATTTGACATCCATAAGGACATCATTAGTCACTTGGTCACTTGAACCACATTGAACCTTGAACCTTTGAACCATGAGAGTTCATTGGTTCAATGGTTTAATAGTTTGGGTGGTCCTATCGGCTCCTAGGTTCAATCAGCTCCTTGGTTCAATCAATTGAACCATCTCTTCGAACTTATCTCTGGAATCTTTTGCTTCCTTCCTTCGCTTGAAGCTTCCTTTCAAATTTTGAAATTCTTTGAACCTTTGAATTTTTAACCATTTTGGTTCAAGGTTCAATGGTTCATTTTCTTTCTTTGAATCTTTTGGTCCTTTGAACTTTCTAGATCCTTTTCTTTTCTGTTGAACTCATTGAACCTTTGAACTTTGAACTCTTTTGGTTCAAGGATCAACGGTTCATTCTTTGTTCTTTGAATCATTTTTTTTTGTAAGTCTCTCAAACTTTATTGAACTCATTGCACCTTTAAACTTTGAACTCTTTAGATTCAAGGTTCAATGGTTCAATCTTTCTTCTTCGAAGTCTTCTTTTGTTTAAGTCTTTTAATCTTATTAAACTCGTTAAACCTTTAAACTCATTGAACCATTTTGGTTCAAGGTTCAATGGTTCAATAGTTCAACCTTTATTCTTCAAAACCTTCTTTTCTTTAAGTCTGCCAAAATTATTAAACTTTTCAACCGATTGAACCTTTGAACCTTTAGAGGTGGGGTTCAATGGTTCAATGGTTCAATCTTTTGTTTGAAGCCGGCCAATGGACCTTTCAGTTGAACCTCGGCATCGAACCAACCTTGAAATTGCCTAAGTGTTTGGAAGTTGTTCTTTTATGAGAGCTCGCCTGTTGAAGTTGTTGAACTCATTGAACCTGTGAGTCCCTTGACTGAAAATGCTTGAATAATTGAAGAACTTGGATGCTCAGGACATTTTTTAAAAAGGAAAGAGAGAATTTTGGCCTACAAGACCAAAATAGTTGATATATTATCCCTAAAAATAAGTGGCAAATTTTGGGAACAACAGATGGCTCCAGTTGGGGAACTTCCATCGATTGTAAAAATAATCGAAGAGAGTAGAATCCAGAATCTCCAGTGCCTTCATGTATACCATTGGGCTACAGAGTCATGTTACCCAAAAAGAAAGGTGCCAAAAACAAACAAAAATGAATAACACAAAACAAGCTAAAGACTATACAAAATTTATACATATGTACAAGCTAATCTTATCTAATACTTCAAAGATTGAAGTGTTTCAGATGCCACCCACTGTGAGACAGTGAAAATGGTATTATGTCTTAATATATCAGCAAGAAACCATTTTCTCCCTAGAAGTGATGATTGGCAAATGGACCTCTCCACCAAGAAGCAAATTTTCTATGCATTCCTTTTAGTTCTCTCCTCCTGCCCCACAACAAGACTTGATTTCAAATCTAAAAATCATGAATCCTTGTTCTCTTGCAAAAGAGTTTCTTTACCTAATTTTGATGTGCAACAGTATGGTCTATTATAATAGTTCATTGCTCTTCTAGTCTAGTGAAGCACATGATTTTATTGTCAGCATCAAACTCCTACCAATGGTTGGCATTATCAAGTACACTTGGTCGAAAAACAAGTTTGATAGTGTAATTGTGCTCTTCAAAGTCTTTGTGAGGAACCATAAGGGTTGCAGAGACAGCGAATGAATCTGCATGATTATGAAACTCTCTGGGCACTACAGAAATATTAAAAGCATCAAAACTTTCAAGGTAGTCCCATACCTGATTGTGATAATGGCACAATCTTTTGTTCTTGGTTTGATATAGGTTTCTCACCTGACAAACCACTAGCTCAGCATCTCCTTTGGCATGAAGGAGTTTGATGCCCTTGTCTTGAGCAGCCTTTAATCTGAGTAGCAGTGATTCTTATTTTTTAGTATTGTTGGTGTTGTTGAACTACAATTTGTATGAAGAAAGAAAAATAACTCCTTGAGGAGATATCAACACAATCCTGGCTCTAGAACCGGTAGAGGAATAGCTGCCATCAAATTCTAGAATCTAGACATGATCAGAAACTAATTTTTCCTTAGATTTTTCTTCATTTGGAGGGGAAGATTCCTCTAGGCTTGCACTGTGCTCTATTAAGTCTTTTGCTATTTTGTCTGAACCAATTTTTAGATCGTCATTTTCAAAAGTTTCATCTACTGTAATAGGAACATCTTCAGTAGATAAAAAATAATTACTCCTACCTAAAGACTCAAACAAAATTTGGGCTTTAGACGATGATGTTTGATTGATAACATATTTTACCTCCTTTTCAGGGAGCAGCCTCTGCATGATGCCTTTGACTGGGATCCTTGCTTCAAAAAGGTCCAGACTTAACTTGCCACCAACATCTTTACAAAAAATTTGCCCAAGAAGAATGTCGTATGAGGCTGGGACGTTAGCCACCAAGACTGTCATCTTAATTCTCTCTTCCGGGATTGTCACAAATGCAAATTAGGCATCCTTGATTTGTCCCAATAGTGGCACTTATTTATTCTCCATGGAGAAACATCTCCTAAATGTCTTGGTCAGTGTGAGACCAAGGAATTCAACTACTTTGATGGGCATGACATTGTCAGATGCACCTGAGTCTATGACACAATTACTCAGCTTGTGATCGTTTATCAATAGGGAAACATAGAAAGGATCTATTTTTCCAAGGGTAGCAAGAGGAGTAATGACAAGGTTATTTCTAGTGGATGTGGGAGTCACCTTTGGAACATTTAGTCTTGTAGGGACAGTTTTACTCTTTACACATTAAACCAACTTATCCAACTGTTCAAGGTTGGATTGCAGGAATTCAAATTCAGACATTTAAATTTTAGTTTTCTTGACATGGTCAATTATATCAAATGTTTGAAATGAATTAAGAATGGGGGAAGGTAGTTCATCCTTCTAGTTCTTAGGAGGGGTGGTACTGGTCTACAAATTTGAAGTTGAAGATAAAGGAATGCTTGATGTACTTACCTTTTTAGTGATCACCGGGTCCTTTGAATGAAAAGGCAGAGTGGTTCCCCGCTTAGCAATTGAAATTGTTGGTTGAGAATGTTCCTTTATCTTTTTCTTATCAGCTTGTTGGGCTGATAAGTTCTAGAACTAGGTGAATATAGCGTATGATCCATCAACTGCTTCACCTTTACTTCTGGGTTCATCTTGGTAATTCAGGAAACCAATGTTGGAGTCGCCAGCTGATTCTTCTTAGTCTTCTGCAAAGAGATCAGCGTCATTTTCTTCATTCAATTCAGTCTGAAAAGAGAAATTAGATTCTATTTCAAGATATCCAACTACTAAATTGGTTGGATATGCTTCAATGGCAAGCTTCCCATGTGGTGGACGAAGGCGATTTGGTTGCCCTTGATTCCTAGCAGCATTGCCTTGGTATGACTAATTGGAGAAAGTCCTCCTTGGTATATCTCTGTATGAAGGAAAAGAAGACATCCCTTGCACCATTTTCTTCTTGAGAGCTAGCAGCTCATTTGCTAGCATCTACACCATTGGATTAGTGGTGCCTGTAGATAGATATTCATAGGATGAAGAATATTTACCTCTGTTAGGATCTCTCCTTATTTTCTTCACCAAAATGAGATCATCTTCCACCTCAGTAGCCAAATCCTGAGCAGTAGCAAGGTCTATGTGCCCAACCTGCCTCAGCAAAAAATTCACTTTTGGAAGCTGAGAATTGATGAAAAAACATTTAAGATTCTCAGTTGTTGGTTGAGCAATGGTAGGAATCTTGTTCCTTAGCTTGTTGAACTTGGCTATGAAGTCCCTCATAGGTTCATGAGGCTCCTTCATCTGTGTGAGTTGGGCTAGTAGGGCGTGCGCATATTTTGCAAGTTTGAACTTGGATTTAAATTTGGCTTTGAGGGTGTTTTATTCAGTCACAGTCTGGGCCTATAGATGATAAAACTAGTCTATAGCAGTACCTTGCAATGTTTCCACAAATAGCCTGACTGCTACGTCTTCATACTCCACACCTATCACACCACAGGCTATGCTGAAGGCTAAAATATCTTCATCAGGATGAACTCTCCCATCACCAAAGAATTTGAGGAAATTCTTTCTTGAACTATGTGGTAGCTCATGTCGAGATGGAGTTAAGTTGAGTGAGCCAAAAGAGTTACCCCAGGGGCCTTGAACTGTCATTGTATGACTATGAAAAGGGGGGATAAAAAATCTAGGTGGGGTATGTATGGACAAAGCTCTACTAGCAGAGGAAAAAAAAGCTCTATCTTATATTGGTGACTTGGTGTTGGTAGGAAGAAGACTCCTAGTTCATTGAAGGTTAGGTTGTGGAGAAAACAAATCAAAATTGCTTTGCTGGACCAACTCAAAAACAAGGTCAACAACACCTTGAGCTTTTTGACTTCTTATATAGTGTGGAGCTACCAGATTGTAGAATAAAAATGGAAAAGAATTGGAATGGCTTCAATTTGAAGATTGAGGCCTCAAACTGTGCATTCTTCCCCAGTTGGCATAGAGCTGCTAGAGAATTGACTTTTGAAATGAAACACTCGATCTTCAGCGTCTCTGGTTTCACAGCTCAGAGTATATAATGGAAATGGATAAGACTATAATGATAATGGATAAGACATAGGTGATGCTTCAATCTGAAGCTTGAGGCTTCAAATTGTGTAAAATTGTTGTGTCCCCAGTAGAGTCACTAAAAATTATTGGGTGAATATTTTGTCACCAGCTAATTGATGGGAAAAATAGGTGTTTCAACCACAACATAGGGAGATTTATCAGCCAAATGTGCAGGTCGACCACATCAAAAGGGGACAAATCTCCCCTCTCATCAAGGGGAGGTTCCTTGTAACTATGAGGTGATATATACTATATATATATATAAGCAGAAAATAACACTCAGGGGTAGGATAACACCATCCATCTCTCTTTTTTCAGAGATGATGTTCATAAATCAAAAGAGAAATATGGTGAAAACACTAAAGGCACTTCTCTTCTTTCAGAAGTGGTCTGCAGCAAACAATAGGAATTCTCTCTGATAGTGACAAGTAAAAGTAATAGGGCGCAATAACCAGCAGAATGAGGTGTAGCACAAAGTCTCCACCTCAACTACCAAAGAGTGAAATACAAAGGACAATGGGGGGCACAAAGTCATCCCAAGATGATTTAAATAGAAATAAAAAATAAACACACTAAAGACAATTGTGGCAGCATAAAGTCTCTTCACAGTTGGCTTTAGGACACCTTTTTAGTTGCTTCCACTAGTTCTGCTTATTTAATTAAATGGACAAGATCGCATTCAAGAAATAGATATAAGAACAATTTCCTCAACAACACAAGCTATTACATCACAAAGTCTGAAAGGTCACTTGCTTTCTCATTCAGATAATGAAATATGATTAACAATATGATCTCAAAGTCTCAGTAATGCCTTTCAATTTGGGTAGAGTTTTGCTTTTGATAACAAAAAGATCTCCTTAAAATAATAAGAGAGATTACAATATATAATGCTCCAAAAAAGACTTGGGCACTTTATTTCATGGAAATGGCCCATGCTGCATTCAATGGTTTGAATGCATTTTTAGTTATATCAAGGGGCCATGCTGGAACAGGGCATCAACCTTAACTGTGGTGTGTCAATTCATCTCAAATGTCTCCTTTTGAAGTATGGCATGCCTAGTCCTTTTCCTGATATGTGCATAGTTGTCCACTTCACCTTTACTCGATGGAGAAAAATAGGCCACGTCTTTGAGTGCTCATGCTCTCTGATGTCCATCTAGTGAACTATTTCACCTACTGGAATAACTTTTGCACAGATATTTCTAGTCTTTCTACATCATTCCTTCTTTCATTGCCACATCTTGTCCTTCATTAGCGATCTGAGCTCTCAAGCTATCTTCTCACTTTCTACTAGCTCTTTCGGCTTCTTCTTCAGTTGGTCACTGAATTTGTTCTCAGGTCTACACCACATTTGAACATAAATGAGCATTTTATTACCTTGAATTTGACATCCACAGGGACGTCATTGGTCACTTGGTCACTTGAACCACATTGAACCTTGAACCTTTAAACCATAAGAGTTCATTGGTTCAATGGTTCAATAGTTCAGGCGGTCCTATCAGCTCCTTGATTCAATCGGCTCCTTAGTTCAATCGGTTGAACCATCTCTTCAAACTTGTCTCTGGAATCTTCCACTTCCTTCCTTCACTCGAAGCTTCCTTTCAAATTTTGAAATTCCTTAAACCTTTGAACCTTTGAGTTTTAAACCATTTTGGTTCAAGGTTCAATGGTTCATTTTTTTTCTTTGAATCTTTTGGTCCTTCGAACTTTCTGGATCTTTTTCTTTTCTGTTGAACTCGTTGAACCTTTGAACTTTGAACTCTTTTCGTTCAAGGTTCAACAGTTCAATGGTTCATTCTTTGTTCTTCGAATCATTTGTTTTTATATGTCTCTCAAACTTTATTAAACTCATTGAACCTTTGAACTCTTTTGGTTCAAGGTTCAATGGTTCAACGATTCAATCTTTCTTCTTTGAAGTCTTCTTTTGTTTAAGTCTTTTAATCTTATTGAACTCATTGAACCATTTTGGTTCAAGTTTCAACAGTTCAACCTTTATTCTTTGAAGCCTTCTTTTCTTTAAGTCTGCCAAACTTATTGAACTTTTGAACCCATTGAACCTTTGAACCTTTGGAGGCGGGGTTCAATGGTTCAATGGTTCAATCTTTTGTTTGAAGCCTATCGATGGACCTTTCGGTTGAACCTCGGCATTGAACCAACCTTGAGATTGCCTAAGTGTTTGGAAGTTGTTCCTTTATGAGAGCCTGCCTATTTAAGTTGTTGAACCTGTGAGTCCCTTGATTGAAAACGCTTGAATAATTGAAGAACTTGGATGATCATGATATTTTTGAAAAAGAAAAGGGAGAATTTTGGCCTGGAGGACCAAAATAGTTGATATTTTGTCCCCGAAAACAAGTGACAGATTCTGGGAACAACAAGTTGTCAATTATCATTATTATATCATGTATCTTTGGAGCATAACCCACTTGTAGAGTTATTTCTTCTGAGAGCAGTCATTACAGGGTCTTTATTCCTATGCTCAAAAGAGGGGGCAATAAATAGAGGTTTTGTCACAGAGATCAAAGATCCTATCAGTCAAAAAATTAGTTTTCATAACACCTATAACGGTATCCAGACTTCAAACTAGGCAAAAAAACCAAGTAGACAGTGACAATTTTAAAACAGTCATCAAAATTAACCCAAGATAAGAGTGCCAAGATTGGACTACAATGTTGAATAGTAGGGCGTCTATTTTTTATGCTTCCATCCAAATAGCAAAAAAAAAATATTTTATAGAAATAGATAGAAAAGTAAGTACAATTATAGTTTTGTCAGTAATAGTTCAATTCAGAATCAATAGTTTCAATACATTTTTTCTTAGAGAACCTAGATATAGGGGGAATCATGCATGGTATGATGGCTCTTGCTTCTAGTTTCAGATTAGGCAGTTGGAATAACTTCCAAATCAGAATTCATGTTTCAAACACAAGTGATTGGGGGTAGTGTGTGCAACACATTTGACTTCCTTTCTTTTTGATTTTAGTACATTACCCAGGTATTCTCAACAGTTGTGTGCCTTATTCCATCTAGAAGTGGTTGGCATCATTTCTGAGTGGATTCCACATAAGCCTATTGCCCAATTTTGGAGTGGATTTCATATAATCTTAATCTTCACCTTTTCTAAGTGATGAAGAGTGGTCTAGTTTCTAACACACATTCGACTATCCCCACCACATTGTCAGATTAAAAAATATTCATGGGATTCAAGTTCCATCTCATATGACACACATTTCATACTGATATCAGTTCATAGCTTCACTTCATGAGGAAATGATGGAGCCAAAGGACTAGATAGCCTTTGTCTTCTTGATCCACCTACTCAGAGGGATTGGACACACAATCCAAATATTGATTATCACATGAATGATCCCATAGATTCACTTAGTGGGATATGATGGAGCCAAAGGGCCATCCTTTGCATTCTTGATCCACTCTCAAGGAATTGAGCACTCAGCTCCATTCATGATATTACTCTTGGTACAACACATACCTAGCATTACTCAACATCATCCAACATCACTCAACATCACAATAAGTTTTGTATTGGTTCACGTACTCAGTGAGGTGTATTCATTCATTTCTCTTTCTCTCTCTTTTACCCAGCTTTGTACATTCTTATTTTAGATAGAGCATATCTTTTAAGAATTGATCTACTCTTTGTTTTTATCTTATAGATTTCCACTTCATGATGGGATCTCTTTATGCACACTCAGCATCACATAGCTTCATGATCTTCACCCTTGTAAGTAAGTTTAGGTACGCTTTCAATTTTTCTTTTATCCTAGTATTTTGTTTTTCTGCATCACTACAATAAAGGGGGGGTAAATGTAGTCATATAAAATGTGAAAATTGGTAACTTGAGTGTGGCTTGTGACATCCAACCCATAGGTCCCTTTTGTTTACTCTCATAACCCTTCTAGGCACCTTTTCACTGATTCCCAATCATCTATAGCCTTCTAGACAGTGACTCCACCTCCTCTAGGTAGATTTTCCTATGATGATTCCATCCCCTCAAGTCCCATACCTTTCGGACAATAGTGCCCAACTTGGACTATAGTGTCAGACTTTAGGGTGTTCATTTTTGGTGCTCCTATCTAATAGAATTTACACCCTTAATAGTTATTTCCTTCTAGTTCCTATCCCTCTTCTTGTCAACCTAATGTGAATATATTCGACCCATGACCAACAAATTTTTATAAAATCACATTTAAAGTTCATTTAGAAGAGGTTGGCAATTATCAAAAAGCAAGCAACAATACAAGCAAGACCATTGAGGCAAACCTACCTATTCTCTACATACAACCATCCAATATAGCCATAAGCATATATAAATATTTACACCAGTCCCTAGCCACCTCAAGCACACCTAGTTTAGCATTTTGCATCTTCATATACATTATTTCACAAAGCACATCAAGTGGGAGAACTACATATGGCTTGATACCTCTTCAGAGTATTGGTATGTAGGCAGTGTGCCCACACAAAGGGTGTGGATACATGTTCAGTGCATCTTACACACACTAACCCCTCCCTCTTTCTCAAAGTTTATCAAAGAACAATGGAGTCTAGGGTTTGAAGATTAAATCAGCTCTATAGGGAGTTCCATAAACATCTAGCATCTAAAATTTTACAAACAGGCTCACATAAGGACAATGAACAAAACCCAAAAATCTGAGGTCTCTTGGATAATAATATGAAAAGAGGACTATAGCACCAGACCCCAGGATGTCCTATTTCAGTGCTCCTATCCTTTCATAGAATAAAAGCTAGATCCTAATTTGTGACACTATCCCAGTCATGCACAACAAATTTTAGACCATACAACAATTGTCTCAGTCTGTTTCTAGGTAAGTCTTATTTTCTCCACATTTATTACAATTTTTAGAAAGGTTCAAATTACAATCAAATTAAATAAATTAGTAGCTTAATTATTGTAATATTATTTATTGATTTAATTAACTCAGAACCTTAACTAAATTAGGAATAATACTCTAATATTCCCAAAATAGTTAAATCAGAGGGTTAGACACACTATCAGTCCAATCCAAGCTATTCATAGATTATGATCCACTGAGTAGGGGTGGGCAATGATGGAGTCAAAACCAGATTTAGTTATTGATCCACCCACACATGAATATTGAGAAAGCTATCAACTCAATCCAATATATTCAATGATATATCACTATGCACACACACACACAAAATTTATCACCAAGTTTATGCATTTGTTCATGTACCCAATGAGGTGTATTCATTCATTTCCTCTTTCCTATCTCTTTACTCAATTTTACTCAGTTACTTCTTTATTCAACATAATCTTTTGATTTTAACATCTCTTAAGTAAAGACTAATTTACGTACATTTCATTTATAGGTCATACTTTGGATCATGCTTCACAAACACAAACCCAACTTCACATACTCAGACTCAGCTTCCTAGGATTCACTTCCCAGATAAGTCCAAGTACACTTTTTTTTATTTATACTAGTCATTTTGATTTGTTGCATTTCTAGCATAAAGGAGGGGCATATGTAATCACTTAAAATTAGTATTTGAGTGCTAAGAGTGCTACTTGAGACTACTTATTCCTATCTTAGTCTTAGACCTATCTGAGCTTATTATCACAATTTTCCTACTTTTGTGTAGACCACAGGCATCTTTAGTCAGCTTAAATGTAGTCTCAGAGCCTCATTTCTCAATATTGGCCCTTCATGCCTAGAATTCTACTGGTTGGACATTAACGCCACATTAAGGACACTAGAGCCATGTGGTGCTAGTATCCCCAAAATGGTGCCTTTTTCCTTTACCCTATCTTTCTCAAATGAATATATTTTCAAAGGTAAAACCCTCTTAAAGTTAGCCTAAGCATCTTTTATTGTTTGCATAAGCTAAAAAACACTATAAATACATGACTTTCAAACCTCTATCCACTAAATAGAAATTAGATGCAAAATACCTATTCAAACATGAAATAAGTTGAGAAAAATCAAGATTATTAATCCCTATTCTGCCCTACTTCTACATATTATCATCTACGGCTGCCCTAAGCTTTAATTTTTTATAATTCCAATCTCAAGCACACTCAATGTATTCAAGACCATTATCATTCTGCCATCACTTGCACTTGTACCAACACTTAGGTGGAGAGAACTACACCAGTCTTCATCCCTCCTTAGAGTATTGGTATGTAGGCAACTCTCTCCACAATGGGGTGTTGAGGATAGCCAACCTATCCTACTAATGAACACACTTTCATCTCATGCCTTAATTATAAGGAGGATTAGAATTTACATTATAAATCAACTATTACAAGCATAATACAAAGTTTCAAGCTTCGTGCACGTAGGAACAGAACCTAGAAACATAGATGCATGTGCACCTAGAAGTTTAGAGCGGTCCTGCACAAAGGACACTAGTACCATTATCAGGACACTAGAGCCACATAGCGCCTATGTCCAAATGTGGTGCTACTATAAAAGAGGGGTTCTAATATAAGGATCCAATTGATGACACTTATACCTAATCATATCTCAGTTTCTAACACTCAAATCATATGTATCATGTGTTTTTGAGATAAGTCTTTATTTCTACAAAATTATTACTATTTTTAGAAATTCAAAGCTAGTTAAAATATGTAACAAGTCAGTAGTTATTTTATGCATATTATTTCACTAATTTAGATTACTTAGCCCTTTAATCAAACATAGGATTTACATTAGTAAAACCCTAAAAGGTTAAAACAATAGACAAAATAATATATCTTTATGAAAAAGAGAATGTCAGATTATCAAAACTATAAAAAAGGTCACCAAACTAAATTTGTTCAATTGCATGAAATAAAATATGTGGTGTACCAAGGATTAGCAAGGGACATGACACCTATATAAGTAATATAGACACCACACACACATCCCAAAAATATTGAATGGGTGGAGTGACGGAAAAAATATGTATGAGTGGTACAAAACCAACTACTTGAACATAAAAATACTGACAGAGTCTAATACAAAACTATTTGTTTCTCACAACATGAAGATGGTCATGTTGTCAATGGAAGTGTCAAAGATACATGTAAAATATCTCTCAAGAGGATGGCCCTAGTGGTGATAGGATATTCTAACATATTCAAATTTAATAAAATAATGCTTAGAATAGAGCGCACATGCATGAAGGTATATTAGGCTGCAACAACAAACCCTCCATGGCTTTGTAGACTTAGTGTGACTATAAAATGATCTCATAAAACAAAAAAATAACCAAATGACATAATAAACTCCATAATTATGTCAATTTGTATAAGATGCCATCACAAATCATGAGAGTTTCTCCTAAAACAAAGGAGCAATGTGCGGATGAAGAAAATGAATAGTGTAGGAACCATGTTGGTATAATCCTTCCAAATAATGTTGATGATGAAACCAAAATTGATTTTAAATCCATCCTAGATGGATAAGGATGGTGGATGATGATGCCTTCATGTGATTAGGTGTGAAGTGCGCAAATGGTACATGCAAAAAACCATCAATTATTGTGTTGGGATGATTTTGCATGACTAAAACAATCTCAAGACTCTCAAGCTTGAGTGAAGGTGCAACAGATGTCACGTGTTGCTCAACATACTCATGAAAAGTGAAGAAAATAAAAATTAGAGTTTTGTCATCAAATTACCCCAATGAAAATGAAATGTGTCAAACCAATGTTGTGATGAGAAATTTAATAAATAACTTAGATAGGAGAAATGATGCCTTACAAATGTTTATCAATGCCTCCAGGCAGTAGTATGTTTCTCAACAGAATCAAGCACATATATAGGTGGATCTGGAGTGGGTTGTGTAGAAGGAATAACAAAGGGCATATCATATACAATAGGTGACTCACAATCTAGTAGGTCACAATCTAAAAGTGCATCAAGTGGATGTGTACAAAATTCATGAATAGGATTTGAATCACTCGATGGACTAGGCTCAAAAGAATGTAATTCCAATATATTAATCTAATATTGCAAAGTAGAAATCATGTTTTTTAATGTGTGTATGAGGGCATCTTTTTCGTAAATTAGTGAGAGAATAATTGTATTATTTCTTGAGTTTCCTATTCTCTTCTACTTATTTAACCATATCTTCATGAAGTGAACATATTTAAAATAATAACATTTCATTTTTTGATTGTAAGTTATTATTGACCTAGATGATAGTATGGAGATCGTTGCATAAAACCATTACAATAAAGAAAAAGAAAACCTTAAAATGAATCTCAATAAAAAATAGCACACTTACTAAGATACAAAACAACCCCATAACTTCTTATAATTACATAATTTTGTACAATGTTTTGGCACAATATAATAATTGGTACAAAATCAAGATGAAAAGGCCCTCTCACAATTAATACGCACTAAAACATAGAAAAAAGATCCCCTAATAGAAATAAGATGGCATGTTATAAATAATACATTTACAGTAAACTTTTCAAACATAAATGAAGGAAAACTAAACAAATATAATTCTTATGTAGAATGAAATCGATCTAAAAGTATCATTTTAAAAAAAAACATGCATTTTCAAAAAAAAAATTATTTGAATTTTTCAAACCAAATAAAAATTTGAATATATAAATTGAAACCTTTTCTTTTGTTTCATTGCCAATATTACTTTATTTTTCATTGTACCTTGTCATATTGATCTTTACAGTCGTATGGCCTTGCATAAAAAACCAGAACCCTAAAAAAAAAAATTTGGGCAAAGTTTTCAAAATTGGATGAATTGAGTGTATTTATGGGTTTTGGGGCATTCTAGACTCAACAGTAAGGTTCGTTTTTTCTTAAAATATTTTTACAATTATATCAATAATTTTTTTTTTTAAATTCTCTCAAGTTTTATAAAATAAATGGAAAATAAATAGAGAAACAAAGACCAAAATATCACTGAATAATGGTTGTAAAAAGTAGATTTGATATCATATCGGAGTTATAAACTCATCTCTAAGTTTATCATCATAGTGAAGAGAATCAAAGTTATAAAAAACTCAACCATACAAAACTAAGATTATGCACATATGAATATTATGATAAAAGTTATAAAGCATTAAATTCTGAGATTAATTTATTTGTTTATTATTTATCTTATCTCAATCATGTACAATCTACATAATTATCTTCGACTAATCAAAATATATAGGAGTATCCACTTAAATACCTAGGTGTTGTTTCACTCTTACCACTTAATTATTGTGAACATTCTATAAAATAAGAGAATCAACTATTTGTATGTGCACATAAAAATCATTACTCCAACAATATACATAACAACTCAAACCACTCCAAAACCTCTCTTATTTAATCTTAACTCTAGTTGTAATGTGAACTAAGACTTAATCAAACCCATTAGGAAAAATCCACTCCTAACCTAGTGTGAGCATGTCAACACCAATAGTAGTAGATATTCCTAATGCATTCAATTTATTTTTAAACAGAGTTTTTCAATAGTTGTAAATGGGTATGTAGTTATTGGTTTTGCACACATGGTTATGATGGGAAGAATTTCTAGTCAAATCATAATTGAGTGACAACCCAAAATGAAATATATGATTACCAAATATAATCAACAAAATTAAAATGCTAAGGTATTGGCCACAAACATAGGTTTCTATATTTTGAGCACAAATGAATGGATCCCACATAAGAATTAAGGACATACATTTGATGGAATCTGGACTCTATATGTTGGTAGGGCCAAATCAAATCAAGGATCAAACATGTGTATTATTGAATAACCCTAATAGTAATAAATGTTTTGTTTCTTACAAGTTTTAATTTCTTTCTACAAATAATCTTATATAGTATGAAGTTTTAGTTTTGGGATTGCAATTTTCCATTGAATGTAAGGTGAAAATGTTAAAGTTTGAGTTGTGGCCTTATGTGGTTCAAAGAGTTGAGAAAAAAATCTCCTTTTGGATCACCAAATCATTGACTTTTGCTGGGAAGTTCCAGATCTATTCTAAGGTGTTCACTATCACTCATGTTTACTACTCATCTTGTTGGGCTCTTTCCAATGCCTCTTATGCAAAGCTAAAAAAGATCTTGAGATAATTTATATGGGCCAATTATGAAGGGTACCATGGTTTTCACCGAGTCTCTTGGGCTATTTATTGTCACCGTAAAGAAGTTGGTGAACTTGGGCTCTTTGATATTAAGCTTCAAGGGGTTTCTCTCGGTGTTAAATGTATCATCAGAATCTTAAAAGGGGATGAGGTCTGGAATATCTTATTGAGGCATTACATCTCTCAAGGTTATCTGCTTGGCAGAAAGCCTTGGCAAAGGATTAGTTTGCACAGTATTCTCATCACTCCTATGTCAGTTAATATAAGGGGTACTTTTGTCTTGCAAAGCATCTAGAAGGCTTGGGAAAAACTCAAACATCACCTCATTTGGGTGGGGGAAGCGTTTATAAATGGTCTTTCTCTTAATTCTCAATCCCTATGGTAGTTTCCCACATTGAATTTCCACATTATCCCTTTTGCCATGGCCTCTTAGGCCAAAAGCTTAAGACTATTAAAAAGGGTATTCACATGATTGGATACCTCTTCTATAAGGTCATTTAGGACTGGGTTCCTTAGAATATGAGAAAAGTCTAATTTAAATCTAAATAAGGAAGATAAAAAATCCATTTATAAACTACAGATTTCCATACTTGAAGAGAACTTACACAAAATTAAAGTTTCCACTCTTACACCATGGTGGAAGGATTGGTTTGGCCTATAACTACGTCGTGTTGTCACTATTCCCCTAGGCTAAGTTACAATTTTTTGACCCCTTAGAATATTGATATTGAATCCCTCAATCATCAGTGGTCCCTTAAATCTCTCCATCGTGTTTGGGTTTGGATGTTTGATAATGTTTGGGCAGCTTGTACTGAGCCTAAAAACCCCATTTCCTTTGGTGTATTATTTATCAAGGTCTATCTATGGGAGACCAACTCAAACACATAAGAGTTTTGAATCTCACTTTCCTACCTTTTCACCAACTAGAAACCATTAAGCATCTCTTTTGGTTTTTCCTTCATGCATGGTCTACCTAGAGATGGATTCATATCCTTTTCAAACCCTTAAGGCCTGAAATGTTCACTTGGAAGATGGATCTCCTAGGGGATTCCTCCCTATTTATTGTAATATATAAATAAAATTGGTAGATTTTTTGTACTAATATCCTTTTATAGATTTTAAAATCTAAATATAAATCATGTTTTAATAATAAAGATATGGAAAAAAGTTTTTCTATAACTAATAAAGTTGTGATTGTTAATGTTACCCTTTAAATTCTGAGTCAAACAGATAAGGTTCAGTTTGAGCTTCACCATCTACAGATCATCCTATACCATTGGAGTAATGTTCCTTTTATAATCAGTCATGAGCCTCCTGATCCCTCTCCCGACAATTCCCCCTAGGGTCATGGGCATGGGGGACGACATCACTAATCTTGTAGTCGGTGGTCTCGAAGCTAGAAGAGCACCTCTCCTCATTCTTGTTGGTCATATCTTCGATGAGGATCTGATAGGGGTAATAAAGATAGTGGTTTTAGGGGAGAAGTAGTTGGAGGTCCCCTCCATAGGATAAGTTATGGCTAGCATTGGCCATTTCTCCTTCCAGACAAGATTCTAAGAAACATAATGATATTGAAATTAACCAGTAGTCTGATGGTTGGGACCTTGTCCCAGTTGATGAAGATCCTCAGTTAGGGGGTGGGGGGACCCTTGGGATCATCCACCTCACTTGTCACCATGTTTAATTCTACTACTTAATGAAATGCTTTTTATTTGTGTTTTATCTTTTTTTTTTATTGATGTGCACTTGAGTTAGTTTAACTATGATTTTTTAGGTCGTGTCATGCCCTTTTATGGACTATGTTCTTCCTAAGGCTTTTTTAGCTTGGTTTAGTTATTTTGGAGACTTTTCCATCCATATTTTTAATATGATTAGTGATGTGTTATATCTTGTTATATTATTTTTAGATTAATGTCAGGGTTGAAGGGTCCTTATCCCAAAAAACATATATATCAAAAGAACCCAATAGGTTTGGATTAACAATAAACATTGTTAAGGCATATAACCTTCCAAAAAGACATAATACCAGAAGTTTTCTTAAAAAATTACAACTAATATTTAAAACTGATAACAAAACAAAAAAATGATTACATAGATAACCTTCTTACTTATTTGCTGCTTACAGATCAAAAAACTAGAAATTAATCTAGAATGATTAATTCTACCACCTTACCATCACTGATCATCATTTTTCCAAAAGATAACATCTTGGCTTTCTTTTTTGAACTAGAAACAAGCAACTCTTGGACTTTATCTCCTGAGACTAAGACAACCAACACCATCTCTTGACCTGTTAGACAGCCCACTACCTCCTTCGACTGCATAAAATTCAACCTCCTCTTACTGCTTCCCTATTCCAATTATACTTTGCCTTTACCTTTCCACCAAGGCGGTTCCTTGAATAGACCCCTCACAACTCTTTTTTCCAACCATTTTATAGCTTATAATCACTCTAGAATCCATCTCTAAGCATGCCATTCTTTCATTTGTGGTATAGGTAGTAAAATATCCTCAATAACAGGCATCATAATGCCCTTTTATCCACCTTTCTTCTACTCATTAGAGAATACCTCATCTACTTCCTATGTAAAATTAACTTGAGCCAAAAATTTGGCTTCTAATAGCTAAAAAAAGGACAATAGAATGAAACCCAAATTATCTTTACCTGAAAATATCATAGTTGAGAAAGCACCTAAAGGAAGAGAGTCAATTTTTGACATGAGACCCACTCTATGCTCTAGCCAGACAAAGAAGTCAATCAATTTTTTGATCTGATCTATGTTCATCATTACCATGCAAATATTATTGGCAAATAATGAAGCCAGGTATAAATTAGCATACACCCACCTGTTGATTGCAAAATCTTAAAAAAGGGCGGGGGGGGGGGGGGGGGGGGGTAAAGAAATTCGTATAGTTTAGACTTTCAGAGTTTGTGACCAGTAATATCATTTGCACTTGTCTCAATTTTATTTAGTTGTAAGGTTGATATAATCATGCATGTTTCTGTGCCCTTTATGTGGTTGAATGAATTAAGGAAATTTGAGATCCATGCCTTGGTTGGTGTTGTATGTGTCATTTGCAAAGTAGTCTATACTATAGATTTTCTAGTGTTGTGATTAGAAATGTTATTTACTTTTGTCTCATTTTTTGGAGTCTGAAGTTCTACATAACTGTGCGTGACTTCTAGGCCTCTTATGTGATTGGAGGATTCTACTAAGAAGATAGAACACTATGCCTTTGTTGACAATTCCTGTATCTCAGCAAAAGACTCCCCTATTGTGAGCCTCTGTTTCTGTTATTCCAATCTTTTACATTTATCATGCACTTGTCTACTCTTAAATGTAATAGAATCATATAATAGCCTCATTGTGCTTAGCTTAGGATTAGGATTACGCTCACATGCATCACCATAGATAGGTTTTAATTCCTACATTTTGCATTTATGTTTAGTCTCCTATCCATTTTCCCCAACACCTATAAAATAGAAGAGACCAGCTTCTTTAAAACTTGGAGGTTGTTTCAAGCCGCATCATCCCACAACTTAAAACTTCTCATTGTTGATTGGCTAGGATCTAGCATAATTTTATGCCATCAACAGTTTTTGGCATGCCCGGTGGGACCAGTCTTGAAGTTTCTTTCAAGACTGCATGAACCAAAGAGCTACGAGGAGTCAGATCTGTGGACCAGTCACCAGATCACAAACTACTGCAAATTCAGGTATTCTTTTGTCACCTCTGGTAATTAGTCCAAGAAGAAGGGTTAACCAATTTTTGCCAGTGCCAAATATGGGAGCCAACGTCCCCCCAAGAAATTATGCAAGTCAGAACACTGGTAGCCCCTTAATCCTCCCAACACCACCAGCTGTTTGGGATCCTATTCCAGGAAATGCTCTAAAAGCTCTGCCCAAATTTAGTGGGCAAGACTCAAAAACACCTATGGAACATTTTCAAGATATGTCAGATGTATGTGCCATACATGGTGTCAAATCAAAATGTGGCCCTAAGGTTGTTAGTAGCCTCATTCAAAGGGAAGGCTTTAGAATGGTATCGGTCTTTGACCCCAAATACCATATCCACATGGGACCAGCTTAGAGATCTATTTTTTGAAATATTTGTAGAAAAGGGTGATAAGTCCTCTTTATTACAGCAGTTGATCACCATTAAAAGGGGACCACAAGAAGACATGACTGACTTCAACTCCAAATTCCAAAAAACTTGGGACAAAATCCCTATTGCAGCTAAACCACCCCATGGTATGGCCATTGTATTTTATCTCAAAGCTTTAAATTTAGATATATTTTTTATGATTCAGTCATTGGGAGGGCACACTTTGCCAGCGGCTTATGACCTTGCGATCAGAGCTAAGAACCATTTAATTGATGCTAGAAAGCTACATCCAATGCCTCCCATGCCTATGTTCCCAGAGATCTCCTTACCTTTACCTCAAGAGGTTCCTAAAGCTGTAAGCCCCCTATGTCTATGTATACTTACCCTTCATCATTTGTGAAGCAGTCGGTCCCTGCTCAGTCATCCGAGATGGATGATATCAAAAGTATGCTAAGGACATTCTCCAATGAGCTGATTAATATGAAGAGGCAGCAGAACACTTTCCCTAAGCCACCTTATCAAGGCTATCAAGGGAATAGGTTTTCATCCCAACTAAACTAGTATCAAGGCCCTCCAAGGCAAACCAACAATCAAATAGCAAATCAATTAGTTGTTGTTCCAACACCCTCATAGACCATTCCTCCCAACTCAAATAGGGAGATGGTTCTAGGTCAGAATAATTATGTGGATGATACTAATGCTTGGTGTTCCCTTGCAATGATGCTCACACCCCCAGAGATTGTCCTAGATGCAATCTACAATAAAGAGTGGCCGAGCAGAGAAGAATGGATGGTCAGTTTGCCAATACCAGTAGCAATCAAGCCTACCAATCTCCCGGCATGCAAAATTCAATACTAGTGGCTCAGATGCAAGGAATGTCCTTACAATAGGAGGAAGAAATAGCCCCAGAACACACTTTGTTCTCATGGGTTGAGGATGAGGAAGCAATTTTCTTGAATGAAGCATCCACCTCCCAAAGGCCAGTAGTACAATCTGATTACTACACTAGATCGAAGAGGAGAATGGTGGAGCAACTCGAGATTGCAAGGGTCAAGAATAATCCTCCATCTCAAGGGCAAAGGAATGTTGTTGTTAGACAAGAAGTGCCATATCCGGTACAAGATCAAGGGATCCCTGTCCAGATTTAAGAAAAGATGAGGTATCCTTATTTCCAAAAAACTCAGCCTTTGGGACCGATGAATATTGTAGACCAATTAAAGAAAACTCTAGCACAAGTGTCGATATGGGATGTTTTGGCAATTCCTAAACAAAAGACACTACTAAAAGAAGCTCTGCAAGGGCAAGGGGCACCTGAAGGTGTTGTTACCAAGGGAGGGCCTACTGGAAAGGAAAAGCTCAAAGATACGATTCCTCCAACGACAACAGCCTTTGTGAACAATGCAGTACAAGTAAGTAAATCCAAGCCAGAGCCTTTCTATTTTAATTTGATAGTTGGAAAGAAACTCCTGTATAATGCATTGATAGATTCAAGAGCTAGTACCACTGTGCCCAAGCAAATATCTGATGCCTTAGAAATAAAATATGAACCCCTTGCAAAGGGAGTTATGCAGTTAGACAGCAAAATAGTGCAAACCATAGGGAGAATCAAACAACTCCCCTTGCAGTTATACACATGTCCCAATATAATTGTTAACCAAGATATAGTTGTCATAGACATCCCTCCCATCTTTGGTTTGTGTTTATCCAGAGACTTTACAGCAAAAATAGGAGGGTATATATCTCTTGACTGGTCTCACCTCATTTTGAGAACCAGATATGGTACAAAGATGAAAATTCTATCTGAACCACTGTCCAAAGACCATATCACCAATGAACCAACAACAAAATTACAAGAAGATCATGTCATGTTTAATAAAGAAGAAATAAATTTTGTTGAAGAGCTAGGAGACTGGACTGAACATGATCAAGAAGAAGAAAACAACCAGTTGTTGGCTATGATGCATAGCGACCCGTATGGGAACTATGACTCTACTAGTTTGGGCATGTATGTCATTTTTGATGAGGATTAGGTGATCCCAAATGTTATAAGAGAAGAGGCACCTATTTCTCAAGATTCATATCTCTAGACTTTGAATTTTGATGGGGCCAGAAGTAAACTTGGTGCTGGAGCAGGGATTTGTCTTACTGCTCCAAATGGTGATAGAATTTTAAGAGCTATCCGATTCCAATTTGCTTGCACTAATAATGATGCAGAATATGAATCTTTAGTACATGGGCTCCTATTAGCCTAGAAAAAGGGAATAAAGAACCTAAGAGTAAAAGGAGCCTCAGAGTTAGTGGTGAAGCAAATACGGGAAAAGGCAACGGCCAAGAATGTGAGAATGAGATCCTATAGGCATAGGATTTGGGATTTGATAGAAAATTTTGAAGCTTTAATTATTGAGATAATCCTTAGAAATCAAAACTCTGAGGCTGATAGGATGGCTCAGATTGGCTCATAGTTTAACCCAGTAACTGGCCTATTGGTTAATAATGAGTCAGTAAAAGTTATAGTAAAGCCAACCATCCCAGACAATGATGAGAATTGGCAAGTGTTTGAAAATGATGCTCAGGTAGTCTCTTTCTTGCAGCGATCAGATGAGTTTGCAAATCAGTTGAAAACTAAAATTGAAGAGGCATATGGTGATCAAATTATTCAATTAAGGACCAATAAGCTCCCTAAAGGATTGATCACCTTAGAAAATTTGTTCGACCCAGAAGATGTAAGCCTGGGAAAGAAAAGGTTCTAGATAGATAAGGTAGACTATTCTAAAGTGGAGGTGAGCGATGGAAAAAGACTAAAGGTCAAAAATTCCACAACTCCAAAAGAAAAGGAAAGATTGATCGAGTTGTGCCAAAAGTATAACAAAGTCATAGCCTAGAGCTATGAAGACCTTCACGAATACAACAGAGACATTATCCAGCATACCATAGAATTGACTGAGGGATCCAAACCCATTAGATAGAAATAGAGACTAGTAAATCCAAGGATAGAGCCACTAATGGTAGATGAGTTGCAGAAACTTCTAGATTCTAAAATAATATTTCCAATCAAACACTCAACCTAGGTATCAAATCTAGTCCTGGTTAGAAAAAAGAATGGAGATGTAAGGCTATGTGTGGATTTCAGAGATCTAAATAGAGCATCTCTGAAGGACCACTATCCCTTACCCTCCATGGAATAAATTCTGCAAATTGTGGCTGGATCAGAGAGGTTTTCTCTGCTTGATGGTTTCTCTAGGTATAATCAGATCTGGCTCACTGAGGAAGACCAGTATAAAACTGCTTTCGCTACCAAATGAGGGACATTTGCCTATGCAAAGATACCATTTAGCTTATCAAATGCAGGATCCACCTTTCAATGAGCTATGGATATAGCTTTTGGTGAACTTATAAATAAGGATATCCTGGTCTATTTGGATGACCTCACTATTTTCTTGAAAAATGTTGATGATCATTTGGAGTCTATCTTCAAGAAATGTCAAGATTTTGGGATATCATTGAATACCAAGAAATGTATATTTGTTGTACCTCAGGGTAAACTATTGGGGCACATAGTATCTAAGGAAGGAGTTTTTATAGATCTTGAGAGGATCACAGCTATAATGGACTTACCCTTTCCAGCAAATAAAAAGGTAGTCCAATCCTTTTTAGGGAAAATCAATTTTGTCAGTAAAATCATATATGATTTTGCAGGCTTGGTTAGACCAACGACACTCTTGCTAAAAAAGGACATGACCTTCAAGTGGTCAACAAAAAGGAAACAAGCTTTTGAGGGGATCAAGAAGGCCATCTCAGCAGCCCTAGTGCTCAGGAACCCAGATTTTTCCAAGCCCTTCGTGATGTATGTCTATGGAGGGGAATCAAGTATTGTTGTTGTCCTAACTCAAAAGAATGATAGGCTGGAGGGGGAGCACCCAATAGCCTTTTTCTCAAGAACTCTCAGAGATTATGAGACTAGGTACAATTTTGTGGAAAGACAAGCCTATGCCATGGTGAAAGCCCTCAAGAAATTCAGGCATCTGATATCAGGGAACAAAATTTTGATACTTGTAGCTCACTCTAGTGTCAAGGAATACATCATGGAAGGGGAAATTATTAAGAAAAGATCCAATTGGATCACCAAGATCCTTTAATATGATGTAGAGGTCAGACCCACCAAGCTGGTCAAAGGTAGGGGACTGTGTCAATATATAACCCAAGAGCTTGAAAAGCTGTTACCTGAGGGAGCAGATTCAGAAGGAGAGCTAAAGATGGTGTTAAAGTTACAAGAGATTGATCCAGAATATTGGGTCACAAATAGGATTCAATTTATGAAAAATGGGGTTTATCCGAGAGAACTCCCTTGAAACAAGAGGAGGTATTACAAGATACAGGGAGTTCATTTTGTCTTAATTAAACAAGTCCTTTTCAAAAGAAATTATGATGGGAAATTATTAAGATGTGTAAACATGCTGAAGCCAAAAGGATACTACACAAAATGCATTATGGAACATCAAGAGGACATTTTTCTGCAAAGACCACAGCCATAAAGATAAGTGAGGTAGGATATTTCTGGCCTACTTTATTTGCATATTATTATCAATTGGTTAGAAAATGTCAATCCTGCCAGTATTATACAGGGATGCAGAGGAATGCAGCCATGCCCCTTAGTCCAATAGTTGTGGATGAACCTTTTGCTCAGTGGGGTCTTGACTTTATTGGGATGATAAATCCAGTGTCTAGCATGGGTCACAAATGGATATTAACTGCTACGGACTATTTCACCAGATGGACCGAGGCAATCCCACTTAAGGAAGCAATAGAGAATGTGATCCTAGATTTTCTAGGAGGTATCACTACTTGCTTTGGGGCGACTCGCACCATCATTTCAGATAATACTAAAGCATTCTTGGGGTCTAAGGTATCTGACTTTGCCCTGAGACATGGAATATATCTGAAAACCTCATCTAACTATTACTCTCAAGGTAATGGTCTGGCAGAGTCAACCAACAAGAACCTAATAAGACTCATCAAAAGAGCGGGGGTGGATCATCATAAAGAGTGGCACAAAGTGCTTAATCTAGCACTATGGGCTGATAGGATCACGCCCAAGTAGGTGATCAAAATGTCTCCATATCAATTGGTGTATGGAAAGTCTGACGTGATTCCCCTAAGTTTGGAAATTCCTACTCTTTAGCTGATTAAGCAAATTGAGATCGAAGAAAATGGCCCCATGCAGGTCAGACTCACAGAACTTCTAGAAGTTCAAGAAAAGAGGGACAGGGCTCATGATTCATTGATCAAGCACTAGGTAATGATTAAAAATTATTTTGACAAAAGGACTTCAAATTCTAATTTTGAAGTGGGCTCGATTGTTCTGAAATGGGATGCAAGGGCCGCTAAGCCAGGTCAGCATACCAAATTTGAAACACTATGGACTGGTCCATATAGAATTCATGTGTGCAAGCAAAAGAATTTTTTTGAGCTAGAGTCGATGGAAGGAGAACCTGAAGAGATTCTTGTAAATGAAATCTATTTAAAACATTTTAATTGACTTAGGTCTCTCATGTATTATAGTTAAATAATTTCCCCTTCTTGTTTTCTCTTTGTTTTCCCTGCTTTGCTTTTAATAAGTGATTTAAACATTTGTTGACGGCTCTTTAAAGCTATAATTTTCACAATTTTGATCGAGCGAGAGGTGGAGTTTCTTTTTGAGTAGGCTTAAAAGTCCTGAGGGTCGTCAGTAACTGTAGAATAATTTTTACTCTACGTTGTTTTCAAATTTTTAGTCGAGCACTACAATTTTGGTTCTTCGAGCAGAGCCACAGGGTTTTGGAGTAGAGGACGGGTTCATTTTGCCCAAGTATTGAAACATAGTGGAAGTTGCTAAGTGTCATCTTTAGAGCACAATCCCTTTTTGCCTTTCTTGTTCTTTTCATTTCAATTTTGGCCTAAGTATTGGATTCAAGCGAAAGCGGCCATGTGTCGGCCTCCGAGAGATGAAGATGGACAACTGGCGACTTCCAAGGACCTTGTTGTAACCTTCCAAAGAACCACAAAATTCACCACGTGTTAGCATCCATGTATCATAAGGGGCACCCGTGGTTCCCTTTTTGACAAGACTTCCAACGAGCTAAGCAACAAAGAGAGCAAAAAGTGCCAGGTGGAAACAGCAGAGGCCCTAAACTACCTTTTGAAGAAGCTCGGAGGTCACCATGTGTCAATGTCTGAGGGACTTTGGTTCAACGCCGGGGTCCAATGCTTTCATTCAACGCATAAAGGCATCATTTAATTTTGCCCAAGTGCCATAAAGTAGTGGATGCTGCCAAGTGTCACTCTCTGAGTTCCTTGCTTACTCCATCCCTAAAAAAGCAGAGGGCACCACATAAACCTATAAGGAGAAGCGAAAGATGCCACGTAACTTCCTAGAAGCCGTGGAAGCCTCCACGCGTCATCGCCTGAGAGATCATCTTCGAGTGTCATCACTGAATAAAGATTGTGGTGGGCCTCAGGAGTTACTTCAAAATCCATGGAAGTCGCTAGGTGTCTCCATCCGTAAGAGCTTGTTATGAGTCTCGAAATGGAGGTAAAATTGATTGGAATTAATTCAAGTAGATGGAACAGTTCATCTGGTAGATTTTTGGAGCCCCCCACAGCATTTAAGGTACCGTCTATTTGTCCCCTGTGAGCAAAGGATGGAGAAGATTGCGCGGGAAAGGGGATGATGAAAGGAGTGATCCAAGGCTATTTAAGCAAGATTGCAAAATCTAAAAAAAGGTGGGGGGGGAATAAATTCTTATAGTTTAGACTTTTAGAGTCTGTGACCAGTAATATCATTTGCTCTTGTCTCAATTTTATTGAGTTGTAAGGTTGATATAATCGTGCATGTTTATGTGCCCTTTATGTGGCTGAATGAATTAAGGAAATTTGAGCTCCATGCCTTGATTGGTGTTGTCTGTGTCATTTGCAAAGTAGTATATACTATAGATTTTCTAGTGTTGTGATTGGAAATATTATTTGCTTTTGTCTCATTTTTCGGAGTCTGAAGTTCTACATAACTGTGCGTGACTTTTGTGCCTCTTATGTGATTGGAGGATTCTACTAAGAAGATAAAACACTACGTCTTTGTTGACAATTCCTGTATCTCAACAAAAGACTCCCCTGTCATGAGCCTCTGTTTCTATTATTCCAATCTTTTACATTGATCATGCACTTGTCTTCTCTTAAATGTAATAGAATCATATAATAGCCTCACTGTGCTCAGGTTAGGATTAGGATTATGCTCAGGTGCATTGCCATAGATAGGTCTTAATTCCTCCATTTTGCATTTCTGTTTAGTCTCCTATCCCTTTTCCCCAACACCTATAAAATAGAAGAGACCAGCTTCTTTAAAACCTAGAGGTTTTTTCAAGCCGCATCATCCCACAGCTTGAAACTTCCCATTGTTGATTGGCTAGGATCTAGCGCAATTTTACGCCATCAACAATAACCATTTTCCTTTCCAGGTGATAAGGTGAACCTTAAACCTCTCTAGCAAATCTTTCCATAATCTACCCTTAATAGCTCCTTTGAATAGAGGAACCCCTAGATATTTTCTATGAAGTTTATCGATCTTAAGACCTAAGATCCTACCTAAATTGGATTCTTCTAGAGGCATACAATTGATAAAATAAATTTTAGACTTACCTTCATTTATTCTTTGCCCAGAATCTTCTTCATAAACTTTCAAGATTCTTTTAAACTCCAATGCTTCCTCGACCACTGCCTTCCCAAAAAAGAAAGGTATCATCTGAAAATTGATGATGTGTGAGAATTTCAATATTATCCACAATTTGAAGACCTTGTAGCTTGCCCCTTGCTTGAGCCTCTCACATTGTTCTTCCCAGGGCTTCCACCATCAAAATGAAAAGGAAAGGGGATAGGGGATCCCCTTTCCTTAAGCCTATATAAATATAGAATAAACCAGATGGATAGCCATTAACTAGCACCAAAAACTTAGGATTTGAAATACAACTGAAGGCCCACTCACAACAATCTCTACTAAAACCAAATTTTAAAAGTATCTTGAACAAAAACATCCAATTCACCCTATCATAAGCTTTACCTATCTCCAACTTCACCAACATACCTTTTTGATGATTATGTAACAGGGAATGAGTAATCTCATTTGCTTCAATAATCCCTTCTTGAATACTCCTTCCCAGTACAAACCTCACTTACTCACTATAAATTAATCTCTCAAGAAAAGGTTTCATTCTAAAAGCAATAGCTTTTGAAATAATCTTGTAAAATGTATTACATAGAGCCACTAGTCTAAAATCAAAGAAAGAAGATGAGGATTCACCTTTCAAAAACAAAGATAAGAAAGTCATATTCGAATTTGGTATCACTTTCTTCTTCAATCTGGATTCTTCCACTATCTTCCAAACATCAACTCCCACAACTTCTCAGAAGAATTGAAAAAAGGTTGTTGGGAAACCATCTGGATCAGAAGCTTTATCCTTAGCCATAGAAAATACTACCCTCTTTGCTTTTTCCATCGATAAGGGGGCCATAAGCTTTTCAGTCATACCTTGAGTGATCAATTCTGGGATGAGAGGAAAAAATTCATTAGGAGTATTCCCATCTAAAAATACTTCTTCATTTAAATGCGTCTAGAGAATCCAAGACCACCCCCTACCTAGACTGAATATTGGCAATCCTAGTTACTTTTATTTTAGCTTTTACTGGGAGATGAAAAAAAGTTAAATTTTTATCACCGTCCTTAAGCCAATTCTCCCTAGACTTTTGTTTCCAAAAAACTTATTCTCTACATAAAATTTATTCATAATCACAAAGTAATGCTTTTTCAAGATTATAAGCTTATACATCCATTCCCCATTTTTTAAAAATTCCATTCAGCTTATGAAGCTCATATTTGATCCATACATTTTCCTGAAAAAAAATGTTCTTGAAATGCTCTTGGTTCCAAATCTTAAGCTTTCCTTTCATAAATTTCAACCTCTTACTCATTTGATACATTCTGGATCTAAGAGGTACCAACAGTGATCCCACCAATCCTTAACAAGTTCAAACAAAGAAGACTATTGGATCCACATTAATTCAAATTTGAATGGGCATCTTTTAGGGGGGAATCATAATCAATTTTTAGTGAAATAGACCAATGATCAAACCCTGTTTACGGTAATACCCTACAATCCATTTTTTTATTGTTTTGACTCCATAAGGAAGAGATTAAAAATCTATCTAGTCTCTCTAGGATATTATTTGATCTTAGATGCCTATTGTTCCATGTAAACCAACTAGATTTGGGTTCAATATCTTCCATCTCATTTTGTGCGACAAATAAACAAAAGTCTTGAATAATCTGAGATTCAGATATCACACCCCCTTGTTTTTTTTTGAGATTCAAAATGGCATTGAAATTTGCCTCTAAAATAACCTTTTCTACCTAAATTTTATTTAAAAAGTTAGAGATTTCTTCCCAAAGAATATTTTTCAAATAAGCCCCCTAAGGACCATAAATGTTCATCAAAAGGAACTGTTAATCTGAGTGAAAACTACAAATTTTACCCACTTGCCAATTTTGACCCAAATCAATCGATTTCACTTTAGTAGAAAAGGGAGACTAGAGAAGAGCCAAGCAATCAGGATTTCCAATTGCTTCCACAAAAACCCCTTGAATGCATTAACAAAGAGAACTCAAAAAACCTTTTTATTCTTCCCTATTTAGTTTAGTTTCTTGAAGCATTAAAAGATCCAGTTTCTCTACATCAATCAAATGCTTTATCAAGTGTCTCTTGTTAGGGGATTTCAAACCCCTAACATTCCAAGAGATAACCTTCATGATTTCAAAGGAGGATTTTCCACCCCCCATCTTGCAACATCCAAAAACTCTTCTAAAGTATCATGTTTACCCACTAGAACTTCCCCTACAATGAGATCTTTTTTGGTTTTCCTTCCCCACCTACTTTTAGAACCCCAATTTGGATGGGAAATTTTACTCTGAGTCTAATAAATAGAGAGAATTTCCTTAGAATTTAATTCCCCTTCTGAATCTTCTTTCAAATCCTCTTTTGATCCTAACCCCTCCTTATCTAAACCAAACACCTCCTTATCTGCTACCTCTAAAATCTTCAAACTATTTCTAGTCTCAAAATTTAGTTGTTTTTTAAGAACCAATGATCTAATGGATTAAGATTCTTGTTCAATGAATTCATAGCTCTTAATCACTGAGGTTGGATAAATAACATTTGTTGTCCCTAATTTAATAAGCAAATCTTCTATTTCACCTATCTTTTGAGATTAATATTTCTAAGCAGCCTCATCCCCCTTAGTTTGAACTACCTTCTGCTCAAAAGCCTTCTTACGCCTATTTATCCCCTTTTGAAACTTCTTCGGTCTCCATTGGGAAACCATCTAAACTGGTTTGGTTTGAGGAGAGTTCCTACCTTTTTTACATAACTTCTGTATATGATCTGGTTGGTGACATTTGTAACATCTGAAAGGAACATTTTCCACATCAATTCTTTGATTCTAAATTCTTCCATATATCTTAATAATCACAAATTATAGAATACATTGATCCAAATCAAGTGTAACCCTAACACGAGCATAAGTTGCTCTTTCACCTTTGAGATAGGATTCATCCACTTCCATTATCAGGCCCACCAATCCTCCCATTGTATCCAAACAATATTCATTCTAATATTCTATGGGTAGACCGTAGAATCTTATCCACACCAGATAACTTCCCTTCCTAGCTTTTAAAGGGTCAAAATTAGGGCTATAATTTTGAATCCATAAACCCACACCATTAAAAGACCAAGATTTTTTTTTAATACCTTTACTTTCTCCTCTTTAATTGAAAGACTGCAACAAAAAAACCTTTAGGCATAAATCTTACCAACACTAAGGATCCACAATGCTCCTTAATCCAAAGTTCAACTGCTCCCACCGCTAGCCATTTTCCCATGCACTTGCAAATAAGGGCACAATATGTCAATTGGTTAATCTTTGAAATAAAAGGATCTGATATCCATTCCAAAATCCTAGCTTCACCAATATTCACCCCATCTCCCAAAGATTCCAAACTCTTATCCAAAGATTCTTCTAAATTTTGATCTTCTCCAGTCACCTTCGAAGTATTATCTAATTCCTTCAGATCAATTTCTACTTCTTCCCTATTTAAAACTTAGGACTTTGGATTACCCTCAATCTTCTCCAAACTCAAGTCGTGATTCCTTGCCAATTTTCCTTTCTAACTTACACCTATTTTGCTCAATTTTGCTTCTTCATCCCACCAATCTCTATCTTCCTTAATAACCACCACCAAAACATTTTTGTGATCTTTCTTGCTGTGATTACCCATTATTTTTCCCCTGTAAATTAGAAGATTTGAAACTTGGAAGAGTGTTTGTCCCTGGCTGTGACACCACAATCCTCCCTTTTGTTCACTGAGGCTCCTTCTCCTTCATGCTTTCCTTCTCTTGATCCCTGATGAGCACCATTTTTTACCTTATAATAATGACAATATACTCAATTTTTCTTTATATCTTGTTATATTAATAATAGTACATTTTTCAATTTAAAAAAATGTTAAAGTTCATTAAAAAAATGTTAAAGGTCATTAGTGACACTAAATTCATTGTTAATCTGGTAAAGATTGTTTTTCACTGCAATTCTTGAATATTAATAGATATAAGTATAGAGTTTGGGACCTCTTCAAACATTTTATAACATTTAACATTCATAGTGTTTTTAAAGTGTAAAATTAGTTAGTTGAATCTTTAATGTCATTTACAAGGGGAAAAAACTCTTTTGGATAAAACAAAATTAAGAAAAAAATTAATCAAAATAATTTCATATCCTTCAATTCTTAATATCATTGATTATTTTCCAAAAAAAAAAGATGAAAAAAAAAAATTATACTTTATTACTAAATATGATATGTTTGAAAATCAAATTGAATGATAAATATCATAGATATTTAATGCATGGAGAAAGAGAAATCAAATTAAAAATGAACAATATACACCAAGGTATGATTTCCATTAAAGAATTATTTAACCTAAATATTAATAAATCTAAATCTTTTTGAATAAATAAGAGGATCTGAAAGAGAAATATTATATGCATAAAATTTTGGAAACATTAGAAAATTATCAAATGATGAATATTGATAAATATCTATTAAATGTAAAAAAAAAAATTATTGATGGGATTCAAGGAAATACTAGCGTGTTATTATGAATACTTAAATGTCTTTAATGTGAAAATCATGATCCATATTATTCTTCTAAAACTAAATGTCAAACATTTCAAACAATTCCAAAGACATATGAATCCCTTGTTAGATCCCATTATTTATAAATAAGTTTATAAAGTGTTTCTCATAAATTTATTTTCCTTATAAAACACTCTACATTGGTGGAAAACTTGGTTCTAGTAAGAGAAACAATTGGGTAATTAGATTGTCTAAATTTTAGATATTTTAATAAATTTTCAATAAAGATAATTATTATTTTCCTTCTCTTGATTAATTTTTATAGATAGTGATTAGTTCTAAAATTATGTCTCTTTTGGATGGATAATTAAGTTATAACTAAGTTTTAATCGATAAGAAGATCGATTTAAGACAAGGTTTGCTATGAAATGGGAAACATTTAATTATAAATGCATGTATTTCAATTTAATTCAGACCAAACTTTCATTAATACCCCTCCAGTACCATTACAATCATTAATGGTTTAATTTGGCCAATTGATTATAGCCTGAAAATTAGTCAAAACATAAGAAATTTCTATTAGTATGAGATTAATCTTGTAGAACAACCCCCAAAACCAACTACTTTTGTTTCCTAATCTAATATTAATCTACCTAATTTAATGTGCATAAATATAATTTTAAAAAGGAAAAGAGTTAAAAAATACATAAAATTAAATAATAAAACATCAAAAGAAAGTGGGAGGATCTCATATCTATATGAATATGGTGTTATGAGTATGCAAGGATTGAAATAAACAAAACAAATAAAAATAGAGTGCAAAGTGAAAGGTATAACTCATATATAAATTTTTAGTATCAAGACAAAATCTAAGGAATAGACAACAAGAATCAAAATATCTTTTAATACTTGTAGGAAATATGAACAATCACATTCTATTTTAAAAAGGGTTTGAGATTTTTTTACATAACAAAATATCAAAAACTCATATATAAATTGCATAATTCATTAGACTTGGAATGTCCATAAAACTAACAATTTGCTCAAATGAGCTCATTTACATATATAGAATAGAGAAGGGAAGAAAAGAGAAAGAAACATTAAAAGTTTCTTTCCCATTACTTAAATGAAAGGTAATTGAATGAAATTCTAAATTTATTTTATACTACCCAACTTTGTTCATCTTTATTTGTTACAACTTTTTTTATTTTAAATGGCTCATAAAATCTTCCCCATGATACCCACAATTTCTTACATACTCATCCTACCAAGCTTTGCATTTAGCTCCTTCCATACTATATAAAAAGAAGAAAAAACTTTTTTTTTTAATAGTATTTAAACAGTGGTGGAGTTCCCCTTTTTCTTTATTGTAGTTTCCATTTTATCTCATAGTTTTGAAATACATGGGCTCCTTTAAAAAATAAACTCTTATTTAAATAAATGGAGTGAGTCCATTATTTAAATATAATTTTAAATTTAAAGCATAAATGGATCTATTTAAACCTAAAAATTAGAGCTTACATTCTTAAGTTAAAATTTTGATTAAGTTTGGTGTGAGAATTTTAAAACATTTTAGAAACTCTAAAAGAGAGTTTAGATGTTAAGTGTCAAGCTTAGAATCTCAATATCCATTAGGTAAGGAGTTAATAAAATTGTAGCTTTGTCCAACACAATTTTCCCATCAAGTTTTTATTTTGGATTTAAAATTTAAAATATGGGGTCTAGGGGTGTAATTGTTTTATTTGTGATCTCAAAATTTTATCTCAATCAAACATTTTATTTTATTTGTTACCCATCTCTAGAATGATCAGAAAATGTTAAATCTCACACTTTTTTTATATCATTTGTAGCTGCATTTTCTTTGTTATAACTCAAGCTCAATATTTTTTCTAAAGTTTCATTTCACACCCACTTAAGCTTTGTTTATTTTATCTGTTGGAAGTCGGTTGTGCAAATTTTTCACTCCATTCTCTTTTAACTATTGGATAGCTATAGATTAACATGATTTAACTTCATCTAATATCCTAATGTGTTTCTCAGGATATGATGTCAGTGACCTTTTCAAAATTTGCTCATGTCGCTTTATGTAAATAAGATCAATGACTTGAGATCTAGTTGGAGCCCTAGCTAATTTTTATCGTTGTTCTTTTGGGCCTTTTAAGAATAATGAACTAAGATCATGTACTTGATTTAACAGATGGATAGGATTTTGACTTTTCAAACATGTTGAGTGGGCCTTAATTTGAATTCCTTTTATAATTTTAAGTCGTTTCTTCAAAATCAAATATGACTGATGGAGATTCAAACAATGAATCTAACACCTTGAAATTAATCTTCCATCATCATGACTGATGGAGATTCAAACAATGGATCTAACACCTTGAAATTAATCTTCCATCATCAAGATAGCTCGAGGGTGCCAAGTTTCATCTCCTAGATTTAGCTCATGGCTCAAATATGACCTATGAATTTATAATTTTTATTAAAGCTTTAGCTCTTCATGATGGAAATCAATGGCTAGTTAGGATTTGTCTAATCAAACAACTTGAAGGAATCTATAAATATGACATTAGAAATTTTTTAAAATCTATCTCATGCCATTGGATCTTAAAAAGTTATTATGATTGTGTGAGAGGATCGTGAGCTTCTTCATAAAATTTTATTTAGCCATTTTTTATTTATAAAAGGCTTTGAATGTATAAGTGGGCTCCACCATTTATTCCTCAGTCAATGTCATTGCTCCTTTTTACCATAAATCCGACGGTAGGAGATGCTTCTATCTTTATCAAATAACTCGATGCTAATGCCTATCATTGACTTTCAACCCATGGCCCACAAAATTTTCTAAGGCTCACACCATAGCAATGGCTCGAGATCATTTTCTTCTAATATAAATTCATGAGGGGATTCTCCTAAATGACATCATCTTGACTTTTAAAATAGGCTCACACCATTATATTTTAAGAAGATCAACAGTGTGAAGGCATTCTTAACTTTCAAAATAAAAAATCCAACCGAAAATGAAATATTTTCCTCATCGGAATGAGCATTTTTTACCATTAATTTTTCCTTCATTCTTTGCTTTTAGGTGAAGCTTTACTAATTTGAGCTTTTAATTTCAGCTCTGATGATCCTTTTGAAAATTTATTCGTTTATAAAAATGTATCAAACTTCAAGCATGTGCCTTTCCACATTAAAGTCAACGACCTTCAAATGTCAAATTCCTTGTTATTTGTCCTCTCGATGTTCTTAAATTCATTCATTCTCTTGAAGACACAATAAAATAAATGTTGAGCCTAGAAATTTTCACTTATATAGCTTCCTCTCAAAGGTGCTTTGCTCTAAAAATTGACCCAAAAATTATGTACATAAAATAAACACACACATTTCAAGTGAAATATGCAGGATGATGCAAGAGGCATCTTATTATGTTGAAAATGGAAATCCTATTCTAATCTCTCTGGTGGAATTTGTCTCAAAAAAATACATTCACAAGAATGGAGAATGGAGAAATAGCTAACCTTTTTAATTATAATGTGCAATGAACTAAGGACTTTAACAGCTACCACGAAGAAGAGCCTCCTCTTATTCTATAATAAGTGGTTCCTCTTCTTTTTATAGGGTGAATTCATGTGTTGGATCTTGATCACTTCATCCATCTATCATTGTACACACTCAGTGATCTTTGAAATGTTTGACTCCAGCTCATGTTGCTCTCTAGATTCCAAGTGAGCCGGAAACCTTATAAGACACTGATCCTTCACATGAAATCTTTGTAATTTTTATCCAGAGTGGGTTCCTATATATTGTGAGCAATGTTGGTACCTTCAAGATGATCTTCTTCAAAATGAATATAAAGATTCATGGTATGGTTAGAAAAATCAGATTCATCAAAATAAGATAAATAAGAATTAATTGAGGATGAATCCTCCAAATCTTCCCTTTCATATATTCCTAAAATAGAGCATGGCTTTTCAATAGCTTCCTCAAAAAGAGACTCAAGCTCTAGATTAAATGCACTCTCTTCAAAGATTTCCTCTTTAGTAAGAATATCAAAATGTGGATCTTTGACTGAATTATCACTCTCAAGTTCCATTGATTCCTCAAGTATCTTCAGCCAATTGAGTTCTTCAAGCAGAGGCATCTCTTCATCTTCATAATTGTTCACTATTGCAGTCAAGAACTCCAAATATTTTTATTCTTCTCTTAGCTCTCTCTTGATATGTGCATGGTTCATCCTCTCAGCATCCTCCAATGGTTATTTTTGCTCACTATGCTCTTCCTCTTCATTATGACGGAAAAAAATATAGTCATCTTTCATTATTTCTATAGTCTCAGCATCAAATATTGTTGAAAATATTTTCAATTTACATGAAGCCTCTCTTTCTTGTTTTAAAAAATATTGATGGGATTTTTGCACTTTTTTGGGTTGGGGATAATACATTGGAGCACTTACGATAGCTAATTTTTCTTGGCACTTTTCTATATTTAATAGATGCCTGAAATCCAAGACCTCATTTGAAACTTATATTAGCAAGGTTATAATATCAGTGATGGACTGATCTTGGGATGGTTGGAGTGGACTAGGGATTTGTATGGCAGGTTTTTGGTAAAAATGGGGAACATCATCCAAATAAATAAAAAGTGAGGATATAGGTCTTGGGGAAAGAACATTGACCTTCACAAGATTTATATCAATAGTAATAACAATTTGATAAACCTTTATTAGTGTTCTTCCACCTATAGCTTATAACATGACAATAATATCAGGATGCAATGCTCTTAGTACAAATATATACTTGGTTGGTAAGAGCCTAAATTCAGCAAGGGATCCTTTTCCAAGTCTTCTCAAATATGAGACTAAAATATGTCATGTGCTCCATAGCATCCTTCTTGATTGTGGCCAATTTCTCAATGAGATAAAGTACATCCACATCCTTTTTAAATTACTTACATAATTTTTCACCAAACTCGTCACAGCTAAATATGGAATGAGAAACTAAACATCAAAACCAATCTAAAGCTTTGCCTCTAAGAGAAGAAGCAAGTAGCTTGAGAGCTACATCTAGTTCTGTGATATTATGGACTGTGTAGATGTTTGCTACATATTTGATATTATCTGATGAAGTTTTGGATTAATCTCTAGTGAATTTTGGTAGGGCTTTGAACACTAATTTAGGGATGCAATTCCATTATTACAGATGTAGTGGACTCTTATAATTACATGATATAAAGGGAAGGGATCTTAGGTTGCCCATAACAATTTAATTTCATTACAACAGCAAAGGAAATATTAAATAAATTTAAACAATACCTAATTTTTTTTTTAGAATTTAAAATCAAGTTCTACTCTTCTTTGAATATGGGTTCCTTCGACCAGAAAAATCACAAGGTGATTATGTTCACCTAAAAAAAAATTCAAATTATTACCAAAATCTCAAATTATGTGTGATTCAAGTGGATTTGTTTGAACATTATCAAATTTAAAAAAAAAAAAACTCGTCCCAGAGGGCGTGCCAAAATTGTTAACGGTCTAATTTGTATGATTGATTGTAGCCTACAAATCGGACAAAACATGGGAAGCTATGATAGTATAGAACTATTTTTTAACGTATTTTGGATTAATTGTCTAAACAAGATGAAACTTAAGATAATTCATATTTTATAAGATGTGTCTAAATTAAGCAAATACAAATTCTACAAATAGATTTTCAACTACAATTTACTATTTATGGAAATCGTTGAGAAGATTAGGGTACTTAGCTTGCTATTGATCTATTTTGGTATGAGACTCTATGCAGAGGATAGAGAGAAATAAAAATGGATCTAGATTTTCTTTGTTCTAGGAACTGATTGTTTGGCCCTGTCTAGATGAAGTCGGTAGCAACCAGATGCCTATCTTAGACATAGGCATCTAAATCCTTATGGAAATGTCTATGTGACCTATGTGTTATTATTTTGCCACAAATTGTTGTACCTACATGTCAAGTGTCATCTTATACAATATCATAAGCTCATTTTGTGTGCAAGTCCATAAAACCTATCTACTTTATTTTGAAACTCTAGTTCCACTTTCAACGCTAGGTTTGGGCCTGTAAAATGGTAATAAATATTGGTTGATTTGACCTTAACTGCTCTCTATGGAGTGATTGAGCACTACCTACATTTTCAATACTCCGAAGAGAGATCAATTTGCACATGATTCTCCTTGTTAGGTGTATGTGTACAATAATGTTTATTTTGTATAGATATAACCTATAATCTAGCTTTTGGCATGTGACAATGACAAACTTGACTTGGCCCAGGTGTTTAAGACTTGTTTAAAGTTTGCTCCTTGTGATTGATTTCTAATTAATAATATTTAGGATAGTCATTCTCAATGTACAAGTGATTGATATATGTTGTTTGATACTTTCTAGATGAGTTCCAACCCATATGCATAGACCTATTGTGTATAAATAGATGAGGCTTTGGATAACTTCTCATGCCATTGACATATGAAATGACAGTTGTTAGGCACGTGAACAAGTTTGACACATGGACATGTTCAAAAATATAGAGTTGTTTAAGTATGACCAGAGACATCCAGAAAGACAAGAATAGTGATTTGATAATAAGGAAACAATCTGATTAAAATAATAAGCAAACTAAGCATAGACTAGGGAATTCATAAAGGTGACTGATAATAAATTGAGAAGGTCAGGCCCATAGTAATTAAACGTATAGGAGAGAAGGGTGACAAGAGCCATATGTTTATGCATAAGTCATGTAAGGTAAATATATGTTAAAACTAATATTGTCAAGTCTCTAATACCATATTTTAGTGTCTACAAATGCTCTTTTTTTTATTTTAGTATTGAAAATGTTAAGAGTAAAAGGATAAATAAATTGTGTGTTTTAGTGTGTAAACACACTTTGTTTGTGGAATAAAGCTCCAAGTGTCCAGCTTGCTCCATGCAAACCTACAATAGAACATGCAATAATCAATGTCCATATATGATATAAAATTTGAAGTAAAAATAAGTCAAAAAAACATTTACAATTAGAATAACAAGGAAGGTATACACCTATAAGTGGGCGAACCATGTTTCCTTTTAAAGCCTTGGAGATTGAGGTGATTATTCTCCAATAAAAATTCCATGGGGTGATTATGCCCCAAGACAAGTGTAATTTGTTAGAACCATGGGTTGGAAAGATAAATGCCCCAACCCTCATGAATAAGGAGTAGTGTTAGGCCATTGAGTGACATATGACCTCAACCACACTACTCATTTAATTGATCTTGAACATCAAGATGGCACGTGAAACCCCTTACTAGGCTCGTATATAAACTGAAACAACCATTGTAGACAAATTTTATATTAAAATGTTACTTATAGTGATTTCAATACCAACTTGAAAATAGAAAAGTGTGTGAATGAACACCATTTTTGACTCATAATCTGATCAATTTTCTCAATATAATTTAGAATTACCATAAATCAATGTCATTTTCCCCCCAATATGACAAATCTGACAACTTGTCATGCATGTACCTATAAAAATCTCTATATATACCCCCCAAATTTATCTCAATCTATAAATGTATATCCCATAATCTAAACCAAACTGATAATTTGACCCAATATGTACCCTCTGAATTATGTAATTCGTCCCAAAATATGAATTTTTTATGTATGTAAGCTTGAATCTCTATGACAAGCCTACTAATATGCCTTCTTTGGAGATGAGGAATTATCTTGTGAATTAATCATCTCAAAATAAAATAGTTAACTACATCATGTTATATAGAAATATGCAATCATTTAAAGTATGTACTAACATGTGGAGAATATGTTAACATTATATATATAGATCATCAAAGTGTATATGAAACATGTATCCTAAGGAAACAAATGTCATGTCAAGATAGATATAACAATTAGGCATGCAGTAATAATCATTATAGATATAAGTATTTAATAGTAACTCACACAGGAAGGTGAATGATATAAATCATGGCACTACACATAAGTAGAAAGGTATGTGATATGAATCATGATACCACAAGCTCAACAAACAATCCTATATGTATCCACTCATAAGTACACAATGTCATGGCTACGACACACACAATATCACTCAATGTCATGCAGAGTAAAAGTCACAAATAGTATATTCAATGAACACGCAATGTCACACGAGGCAAGAGCCACACATAATGAACAATCAACACTACACTATGAATAATTAATGTCACATGACAAGGCAAGGGTCACATAAAGAAAGACTCATATAATGATACACTCAATCAATAAATGTCTCACACTAAGGCAAGAGCCACACAAAACATAATCAATGATTAGCCTATATGAAATGAAATAGTGATAGTGAACCATAAAACAAGTCAAGCTAGTCTACACCATCAATCCATGTCAAAGTCAGCATAAAAAAATAGTATATCCATGAAATGTAGCACTATAAATAATATAATCAAGAGCAAGGGATATGTAAGCAATCAATGTATCCTAACATAATATATGAAAAGGTCATAGAAAGATATAATAATGTAACCTATGGGATGAGATGCCCTCAGCATTGGCGTGGTCTTAGGTATAGAAATGTCTCGCATCTATACACCCATATATCATGTATAACATATATGTCCTGCACCTCACTCATGTAGAATTTGAAATTCATGTGTGTATGAAAAAAGATTATGTTCCTACTAACCAACAATCTCATTAACAAGTTGCTCACATGTAAGTCGTGTATCAAACATGGGCATGGTGACATCTCATGGGCAACTAGTCCTATGTATCTGTATCTTAATCCGAGAGGTGATATCGCATTGTAACATCTATTATTATCATCATGACTCATAAGATCATGTGTATGATGGGTATCTCTAATAACCATAGCATCATGTAGAATTTTTTGTATAGTAGAAACTTGTGTTTGTATTCACTATGGAACACATAGAACTATTTGTAACATGATCTTAGGATGCAAAGGAGAGGATAATTGATGTCATGAGTCCTAAATAAACATCTAATGTAATGGGTGTTGAAGCACTAATTGTCTTGGAAATTCAACTACCTTTCTCTGAACTATATGCATATAATTAACCCAAATAGATTATGCAATTGACTATGGTGGTGGTGGGGGTGTAGTAGGTAATGCCTCTTGATGAATATGATACTCATACGGGATCATAATAAATTTAACCACCCTATTTCCATGTATACAATTCATACATCTATGTGTTGAAGATGGTACTACACATAGCTTATGTATCCAAGGACGTCATAACAATATGTTGAATTCCCTTGTATTGGGTA
This sequence comes from Torreya grandis, assembly GCA_037957365.1. NCBI lineage: Eukaryota > Viridiplantae > Streptophyta > Pinopsida > Cupressales > Taxaceae > Torreya > Torreya grandis. The sequence continues at coordinate 2,389,822 of JARHVA010000947.1, forward strand.
AAACCAAGAATGGAGAAACAACAATAATAGGACCCACCTTGACTACTAACACAATACTCCCAAAAGTGTTATGCCTCTTTTTGTTGAATCCGTTAACTATCCTAGTTATATCCATCATAATATATATATATATATATATATATATATATATATATATATATATATATATATATATATATATATCCAAGACTCATAAGGAGTGTCATAGTGCAAATGTTTTCATTTGAACCATTGTCTACGATGACATTGTTTATGGGTTTTGAATCAATGTAGGCATGTACAAATAATGATGTGTAACTAGATTAACATCCACAATCTCACTATCATCCTATATAGTTGTAAGAAGTTGTATAGATATGCTTGTAAGTATACCAATAATATCATCCAATGGATGCTCATATGTCGACAAAGGAAATTATGTATTATATGTCATATGTACCTCAAGATTAACCTTAGTTTTTTTAATACATGATTATGGTGTTCAGTACCTATTTTTTTATCTTCATTTAGCTATATGGATTTTGATTCATGCATCGGATTTAGATGTTATTTTTCAAAATGGATGTTTTTCCATGCTCTTCACAACTATGGTTTCATATTTATTCCATTATGTTTCAAGATTGAACTTTCCCAGAGTGTTTGTATATCTTTAATTTTAAATCAATCTGTTAATGCACTATTTATAAAGTCTCATTTATTTTTGTTCGGAAGATCCGCTTTTTTATATTTTGATGTGTATTATAAATTCGAGTGGGGGCAAGGCTATTTCATCTTAGTTTTTTGTGTCAATCATTGTATTGTGCCAAAACATTATTAAAATGACATAATTATAAGTAGTTTGAGGAGTTTTTCGTCTTTTTGAGTGTGATTAGTTTGAAGTTCATTCCAAGGCCTTTTTTGCCTCATTGTAATGGCTTTGAACAAAGACATATGCACCTTCACATAGTCCAATAATAACCTATAGTGATAAAATGTTTCATTTTATTTGAATTATGTGCACTTCAAGAGAACATGGTAAAAATAGATGAGAATAAGAAAAACAAAAAATAAAAGTGAGATTTATAACCAATAGAGACTATAACCTTGCTCTGATACCAAATAATGCAGTCATAATTATGGATCTCAATTAAGAGATGTCTTAGACCATTCGGCCCTCTTAATGCACAAATAGAATATGCAATAAAAGCATCAACACAACAAAAATATCTATTATATTTCAATTGCAGGGATTATAATAGGTACATAAAACAAACAACAATCCTTCACTATCTCAAATGAGATGTGTTACAACACTAGATCCGTAGATCTTTGCTTGCTAACTCACTGTCTTTGCAAGTATTACTATCTCAGAAAAAATACTGTGATCTATCCTCAAACTCACTGAGTCTTTTAACTTAAAAGTATTGGCATGCTTATAAATGTGCAAGACCCACCTACTTCCAATAATGTTCAACAACTCATTAACATCATTTAATACACCTTAATGTGTCACAAATATTAAATGTCAGACACAATTCCAATACACCATAGCACGTTACAGCGTAATGCATCATGGCTTACTACATCACATGAAATATTAAATGAATCATTTACAACTTCCCATGAACCAAGGATTTAAATGTAACTACTCATCCTCATAACATGTTACAAAAATATATGCACTCAACCAAGTTGTGCATGAAACAAGTCGCATGAAAGTTACAACCTATAAATGCAGTGAAAACCTAATGAAACCAAAAACTATCAAGACAAAAAAATACCAATAGGCAAAGCTTCTAAAAAATAAATTGTATTGATTTGTATTGAATGCTCTGAAATAATTACAACCCAAACCATACTTAAATAAGCCTCAACTAAGAATTATATTTGACATGCAAAATTCAAAAAAAAAACTTTTATGTTTAACAGTTGTTATTTTTACTAAGTTTCGCATGCAAGCGCGCGTAATTCTAAAAATATCCAAAAATACTCTAAACACTAAAATTAGCCTATTGAACGAATTTCAAATGAAGTTCACATCCGATCATAAAAATATACAATTTCTGAAAATACAAAAATTCAATAAACTGCAATTTTGGACCCTCAGATGACCATTTGGCCTTTGAAAAAAATTTAAAATGTCTTTAGAAGAAAGATTGACTTAGGGAAGCAACTAACTTTTTGAGACAGTCATTTTAGTGCGTGAAAAAAATCAGAGTGATGGAACAAAATTTATGGCCTTTGGAAGTTGGCCTATTTTTTTTGTATCGTTCTCCTCTGGGTGAAAACAACTTAACTCCCGTGAATTGCCCTGATTGTATTGCTGCCACTTTTATTTGTCAATCTTATTTAGCTCTCATTCTATGATCTAATTTTTGTTTTCTTGTTGCCATCCTTCCCACTTGACCAAATCCCTGTTATAATTTCCTTACCTTGTGCTTACTGTCTTCATATCCAAAACCTGCACTATCTTTTCCTTCTTCTTTGGAACTTGTTGTTGCCAATTTACTTTCTCATATTCGTCACCTTCACTATCTTCTCCATGGAATTCATATAAATATGAAACATTAAATACTAGAGAGATGTCAAAATTATGTGGTAAACTCATCTCATAAACATTATCATTGATTTTCTTCACAATTATGAATGGACCAATTTTTTTGTGCTTCAACTTGTTTTACGTGCCTTTTAAAAATATTTATTTCCTCAAGTAAACCATTACCAATTCTCCTTAAAACACCTTGGATCTTCTTCTAACATCTGTTGATGCTTTATATGTCTCATTACTTTGTTGTAACTTTCTTTTTACTCTTTACAACTACTGCATATGCTCTACAAATGCTTCTGCATCATCACTAATTCGATCTGCAATTGGTAATTGTATCAAATCTAAAATACCCATAGAATCTCCCATAAATAATTTGAAATGATGATTTCCCTGTTGATCTATTCACTGAAATGTTATATGCAAACTCAACTTGTGGTAAAGCCAAGGCCCATTGCTTGGGCTTCTCTCCCACTATGCATTTCAACAAATTTTTCAAGCTCATATTCACAACTTATGTATGTCCATCTATTTGTGGGTGATATGCACTGTTGATTGTAGCTTAGTACCCATCTTCTTCCACAAAGTCTTTCAAAAATGACTTAGAAATTTTGTGTCCCTATTTAAAGTAATAGTTTTTGGAACACCATGCAATCTCACAATATCCTTAAAAAATAATTTTGCAACTCTAGTGGCATCATTGGTTTTATTACATGCAATGAAATGAACCATTTTTAAAAATTTGTCTACACTAACAAAAATTGAATCATTACCTCTCTGTGTGTTTGGTAATCTCAACACAAAATTCATACTCAAATCTGTCTATGGTCCTCTTAGAACAGGTAATGGTATGTATAGCCTAGTATTTTGTGCATTTCCTTTAGCCACCTTACATATCCTACACCTTGAAACATACCTTGTCACATCTCTCTTCATCTTTAGCCAAAAATATTTTTCCTCCCCCAAAGCTATTGTCTTCGTCTTACCAAAATGTCCAGTCAAACCTCCACTATGTAATTCTCTTATTATATTGTCTCGTAAAGACCCAACTGGAATGCATAATTGTTTCCCTTTGAAGAGATAACCTTCTTGTATAAGATACCATGATTAATTTATGTCCCAACTATTAATGGGTTTTTGCATTGTTCAACTACCTTGTTAAAATATGGATCAATATCATATAATTTTTTGATAGCTTCAAATCCAACTACTTCACTCACCATAGTAGTTAATAATGTTACCCTCTTGTTCAATGCATCAGCTACTTGATTATGTTTTCTTAATTTATGTTTCAACACAAAAGTATACCTCTGCAAGAAAGAAACTCACTTTTCATGTCTACTATTCAACTTCTTTTGTGTATTCACAGACTTCAAAGACTCATGATCTGTAAATAGGATAAACTCTTTAGGCACCAGGTAATGCCTTCAATGTATTAATGCTTGTACAATTGCATAAAATTCAACATCATAAATAGAATACTTTGTTCTTACCTCGTTCAATTTTTCACCGAAATACGCTATTGGCTTTCTTTCCTGACTTAGCACAGCACCAATTCCCACAAATGAAGCATCACAATCAACCTCAAACACTTTGTTAAAATTTGGTAATGCTAAAATTGATCTTTTTGTAATCTTCTTCAAAAATTCAAAGCTTTATGTGGCTACTCTAGTCCATGTAAATTATTTCCCTCTCATGCAATATGTTATTGGTGCCACAATACTAATAAATTTTTTAATAAATTTTTCGTAAAATGTTGTTAAACCATGGAAACTTCTTACCTCTATAATGTTTTTTGGAATAGGCCACTAAACAATTGTTTTTATCTTTTCTTTATCTATTCTCACACCATCTGTTGAAACTACAAATCCCAAAAATACCAAATTGTTTTGCATAAACCTGCACTTCTTCAAATTTGCATATAATTTATCTTTTTTTAACAAATCCAATACCATTCTCAAATGTTGTAAGTGTTCTTCTTTAGTTTTACTGAATATCAAAATATCATCAAAATAAACAACCACAAACTTACCAATATATTCTTCTTTCACTGAATTCATCATCCTCATAAATGTGTTAAGTGTATTAAATAATTCGAAGGGCATCACCATCCACTCATATAAGTCATCCATAGTTTTGAATACAGTTTTTCACTCATCTCCTTCACGAATTCAAATATAATAATAACCACTCCTTAGATCAATCTTGGTAAAATATTTTGCTCCTGCAAGCACATCCATCATATCATCTAAACGAGTTATAATAAATCTATACTTAATTGTAATTTTATTAATTGTTCTACTATCCACACACATTCTCCATCCTTCATCTTTCTTTGGAGTTAGCAATGTTGGTGTTGCACATGGACTCATACTCTTCCTTACTAGCTTCTTTCTTAATAATTCAGTAATTTGTTTATTTAATTTTGCATGTTTTGTTGGGTTCATCCTATAAGTTGCTTGATTGGGTAGAGCTAATCCTGGAATCAAATCAATGTGATGGTGAATATCTCTTTTCGGTGGTAAACCATCTAGTAACTCATCAGAGATAACATCTATATATTCTTTCAACACTCTTGTTGCTTCTATTGGTATTTGCATCATTTTTTTGTCTTCATTATTTGCTACTAATACATAACAACCTGCTACCTTCATATTTTGGATAAATTATTTAGTAGAGAGCATGTTTTCTATCTTCTCTTTTTCTTTAAGAGGTAACAAAACTACCTTTGTACTGCATTTCCAAAAAGTGTATGTGTTCTTTGCTCCATCATAAATTATTTTTCTATCAAGCTATCACGGTCTCCCCAATAACAAATGGCATGCATCCGTCAGAATACCATCACACCATATTTCATCATTATAAATTTTTTTTATAGAAAACTTGATTAATCACCTTTTATCTACTATAACCTCGTTCCCTTTCTTAAACCATGAAATCCAATAAGGATTAGGGTATTTTTCACATTACAAATTTAGTTTCTCTATCATTTCTTTAGAAACCATATTTTCACAACTACCATCTATAATTACTGTGCATATATTTCCACCCGACGTACATTTTGTTCAAAAAATGTTTGATCGCAACCATGCATCACCACCTTTTTTATTCTGCACATGTTCTTTCCTTGGAGCAATCATTGTTCTTCTCATCATGAGATTCTCTCCAACATCTGTTGGTGCAACTTCAATATTTTGCTCTTCTATCTCAATCTCAACTAGATTCATTTTTGGGCGATCCTCTTGCCTCCTTTTTTGATCTTGATAATGCGGACATTCAAATCCTCAGTGCCCTTCTTCTCCACACCTATAACATACATACGATCTACGTTGATTCAGAGACCATCATCTAACACCACCATAACCTCGTCCTCTCTGAAACCCTCTTCCCCTTTATTGGTATTGAAATCCTTGCCTATTTTCATCTTGTCTTTCTTCACCATATGATGATTCAACTCTATTAGTATTAAACCCACCTCGTCCCCTTATTAGAGGGGATCCGCCTCTTCTTGGACCAAAAGACGTTCTTCTAAAATTTTGTCTATTTTGTTTTTCTTTTGCCTTCAAAGTTAATTGATAAGCTTCCTCCATGTTAAGTATTCTATGCATGCTTAATTCATCTTGAATAGTAAATTTCAAACCATTTGCATATCTTGCAATCATCTGCTCTTTTGTTTCATTATGCTCCACTCGTATGGAAAGCTTATAAAACTCATCTGTATACTATGATCTTTTTATCTTGAATTCCGACATCTTCTGTATAAGGTTTGTGCATAATCCACAGGAAAAAAATTCTCCCTTAGTTTCTTCTCCATCTTTTTGCATGAATTAATCTTCTCTTTACTTTTTCTTTGTCTCTTTTTCTGCAATTGATCCCACCAAATCATTTCATGACCTTTCAATTTAATGCATGCAAACTTTACATTTGTGTCTTCTCTCATAGTCTTCCACTCGAAAAACTTCTCCATATTATTCATTCAATCTATCAACTCCTCTGGTTTTTAACGGCCTCCATAATCTAGAACATCAACCTTGATTCTTTCATTTCTTCTTTTTAAAGCTCGAACTATCCTCTCTTCCATCGATGGTGACTGATCTTGATCTTCTTCTTGCTGAATTTCTTCATCACGATCTGTCTTCCTCAGCTTCATCACCACCTTGTCTTCTCTAATTGGCGATAACCTTTGTTAATTGTTGCACTTGCCTCTACAACGCTTGTATAGTCCGATTCATCTGCGTAATACCACCTCGTCCTCTCACCACTTCTTACTCCTTCAAGATTCATCCTTGCTCTAATACCAGATAATGAAACTGAAAACTATCAAGACAAGAAAATACCAATAAGCAAAGCTTCTGAAAAATAACTTGTATTGATTCATATTGAATGCCTTGAAATAGTTACAACCCAAACCATGCTTAAATAAGCCTCAACTCGAAATTATAGTTGACATGCAAAATTCGAAAAAAAAACTAAAATCTAAAAAAGAAACTTTTATTTTTAGTAGCTGATATTTTTAGTAAGTTTCGCATGCAAGCGTGTGCAACTCTAAAAATATTTTGAAATACTCTAAACACTAAAATTAGCCTATTGGACGAATTTCAACTGAAGTTCATGTTCGGTCATAAAAATATACAATTTCTAAAAATAGAAAAATCTCGAAAAAATCAATAAACTACAATTTTAGACTCTCAGATGTTCTTGTTTGGCCTCCGAAAATTTTTAAAAAAACACCTCTAAATGAAAAGAGCAGCTTAGGACAGAAATGAACTTTCCGAGACGATCATTTTGGTGCGTAGAAGAACTCAAACGAAGCTACGGATCAAAAGTTATGGCTTCCGGAAGTTGGCCTATTTTTTCTACATCAAAACCTTTACACTATGATCTTCAAATCTGTCAAGAACCTTCTCATACATTACTACAAGCTCTCCAAATGACTCGAAAATCATCTCAACGCTTGTGCAATGAAGAACCAACTTTTCTACGAACTATTACCAACTCTTCTATTTTTGTGGAAAATAACCAACCTATGTTGTGACCCAAAAGAAAGTTCTACTATCTAGAAGATGTTACAAACTTTTGAAATTGCTTTGCATAGCTTTGCAAGACTATGCTTGCATAAAATATCAACAACACTTCTAGTGCAAAGTTTCACAAGCTTATTTAGAAAAACATCAATTACAACTGCACGAAACCACACACACATGGATCGTTACAAACAACAAACTTATGAGTTCGCAAGCTACACAAAACAAGGGTGCACTCCAAGGTGGCACCAAAAAACATAGCAAGTCTTGTGGACAACTCAAGACTTGCTCAAACTTACAAACAAAGACATGCAATAAGATACTTGCACAAAACAACACGTAGTCCAATTTCCTAAACTAATATATTTTTTTGTTGATGCGTGATAGCACATGAACCCAAATGCCCCTGCATCAAGGGGTGTGATCCAAATTTTGAATCTAGTATGTTAGCGATGGAAGCTAACTAATTCTACCGTTCTCATCCATGTAACAAATGCTTATAAGACACTTCTTGAAAAAGTCTCGATTAGGAAAGTACATGAGGTTGCAAAGTTAGAGGACGGCTCGGAGTGATGGGAACAATCCTCTCTTTTGACACAAAAATGACGCTGTAATTTTTCAAAAAAGTCTACAACACTGACCCTGTTCAAAGAAATCTGCAACAAGACCGCAACTTATCAAAAAAATTGCACACCTCGACTCCGAAGAGTAACGATTGCAAATGTGGCTCATTTTTTAACTTTCTGAGAGTTCAATTCTTCTCTTAGTCATTTCATGTACCTCCTATTGCTGAGTTTTTATATATATACAAGCCCCTAGAATAGGAAGAGATATTCAATGGAAGATGGATTCAATAGTGCATTTGCAAATATTGAATCTATAAGTCGGAGTTCCATTGTTCTCCTAGTTAGTTTGATTGTTGGGTGGTGTTGTAATTGTGTCAATGACATATCGTACGAAAGCAAAACATTGTGCATGCTTTGAGCAAGTTGTGAATTGTATCTCTATCCATTTAGGCCATTTCATCGCAATAAACCTATACTTGAGAATTACATACATACAGGAAAAGAGAGGAGTAGAAACCTCTCTGCTGGAGTTTCCATATATTGAGTTTCTCCAGGTTAAATTGTTGTCTTGCATTTTGTTGTTTTCTTTCTACATGAATCTTATTTCCATTTTGTTTCATTTATAGCACCCTATATCTCTATACAGTAAAATAAGTAATGCATAACAACAAACAAACAATCATGCATGTGTTAGGAGCGTCAAGGATCCATGTTGGTGATTTTTGCTATGGAATATCCATGCAGACTACAAATCAATTGACCAACCCCTCTCCCACCATCCAAGACCAGGAAATTAATAATCACATTTGTATCGATATCTACTTTAGGCCTTTTGGGTCTATAGGGCAATGGTCTCATAAAACCAGAGACATCAAACTGAATATGCATAATCATTAAACCAGAAGATAGACCCAACTGAATAAATAGAAGATCAAGAGGACATGTACAATAGTTGAGTTCTTCCAAAAGGCAACACATCCAAAAGAACTTAATGGAAACAGATCAAACGAAATTGTAGAAACCTTTTAACCACTAGATAGCCTATCAGTTTGATATGTGAAATCAGCATTTTTAATGGTTTTAATGACTAAACGCATACAATGGAATGTTTGTCGTCTCCATAACCTTTTCCAACGATACATATGTGTCACATAATAGACATCTTCAAGATCTAATGCACAAAATGTTCCATCATAGCATTAGGTATTTACAGCAATCCCCGCAAGGCTATGAAATATCAACCTGATGCCAATAAAGCAAATTACAAAAAGCAATCGACCAAAACAGCCTATTACAGTGTTCAAGCAAAAGAGTCTCAATTACTGTAAGTCCCAGAAAAGAACATGCAAAATGAATCTAGGAAAGGACTTCCACATTTCTGAACACAAACTTGAGTCAATTAGCATTACTATTAACCATTAAAATCTGAGGCATTGAGAAGAAAAAGGACAACCATTTGATTGCCTCTTTGACTGATTACACGAAATACTTGATAAAAATTATGAATAAATCAACAAAATACTGCTCTCTTGAATTCAGAATTAATACCAATATGAAGATCACTATTATTGATATTTGAAAGAGGCACTATTTACAGCTCAATAGCAATAAACACTGCCACTTGTAACAAACCACGGCTTTGAAATAGAATACTGACACTCCAATTAAAGGAAGTTCAACCTGGATTACTATTTGTTGCACATTGCAGCAGCCTGGATTGTCTATGAAAAGCACAACATTCAGCAAAAAAATCCCCAGCTTCACAGGTTTTTCAAGTAAGTTTTCTCGAGAATCAAAATTAGAAACTTGGAATCAACCTATGCAATAGGTATGCAATAACACACCACTGTACAATAAGAATGTATGATGGCACTCCTTCCAAGTGCACCTTCCTCTTATACCTTGCTATTTAATTGGCACGGTCCCTGATCACTTCAATGTCAATTTCTGAATGGTCAGTTGCTTGAATTTCATAATGAACACCATCAAGCTCGCCTCTTATCCTGTCCTTGGAAGTAGCATAAAGCATCTTTGCCCTGATTCGGGATGTATAAGGGGACCTGAATAGGTATTTGACACTATCAAACTTTCAGGTAATATTTCACCATTTTCAACCAGATGCCATTCACATTGATTTTTCTAAAGCTGCTACCAATAATAATAATCTATCATATCAACACAACATCATCTGCATAATGTTAAACAATGACACAAAATGAAATAGAGATTCAAATACTTGCCATGAAATAAAAAAGATTTTGCTCTTTTGACAGTTTTCACTTGTCACAAAGTCAAAATCAAAAACAGCAAATCTGCAGTCGTCCTCTGGAAGAGAAGCCACAAAGTCATCATAATTCTCCATTGGGCCTCCAGTTTTATCAACCACAACTTGCTTTGCCTTCTCATCAATCCTATAAACAATATAACGATGCACTTTCTTCCTCTGCAACTCCAAGAAAATATGTTTGCATTCATCCGCAACTCCCATTCCAGACTGCAATATAACACAAGTATAAACAAGGGATATCCTACATGAGTCCCCAAAAGTAATGCAGAGTTCTATGATAAGTGATGCAAAGCTCGAAAGCTAAAATTTAACCACAGACAATCTCCTCATATTGAATGATATCTATTAAGGCCTGCCACCCATGGGGATCTAATAGATTTTTAAAAAGTTGCGGAAGAAGCTCAAAAAGAAATTTTGACAGTTAACCATTCATCCAAAATTGAAATTTGAAACATGAGCTACAATATATGTTTCTTAAGTCGTACAGTGACCTCAACATAAACCAGTTCTATCAAGTACAAAAAAGTAATGCGGGCTTGATATGCCATAATAAAAAGAAAAATAATTTATTCACAAATTTTAAGAGGCTATGCATTCTTTATCAAGTAACCTAAAACTCTTAGGCAAAACAATCATTTGGCATGATTGAAAGCCTACATTATGCCAATTTCAGCATGCGCAAGGCTTTATTTACTCGAAATTGATTTTATATGTTGATTATTTCTAAGACTCTTCTAAAAGAACTGATAAGGCAAGACCATCTTTAATGCAATGAGCAACTGACAAACAATATTAAATAATAATGTTTCCAATCCATTTTTTGACCCTAAAATGCATGCATTCAGAAACCAAAACTGAAAATTTGTTGCACAAGCACATCATCACAAATCAAATGGAGTGTCTCTTTTTAGGACACCGTGTACCAATCTTAACTGGTTATTCTCATTCCTATTTGCTGAGATAAAAATCCTGATAATGATAACATAATCTTTTGATGCAGAATCCAGAATCATTGAGAGTCGAGACAGGAGTTATACAACTCAATCGTAATTTATAAAATTCTCTTCCCCCTCAAAAGGGGCCAGTGATAAGTGGCATCAACCAAAGAAGGGATTTTCAGATCTTAATTTCGATTGAGCCTTCCAAAGGCAATCCGGGCACAGCAGGAAATGGTGGCATCATTAGAGATGAATATGCTAAAGCAAACTGCTTCTTTGTGATTGGTATCCAGAAGGCAACTAATAACACTGATGAAGAAGCATCTCTACATGAAGGCCTCCAAATTGCAATAAAGGCATTAAGAACCTGGAAGTTGAAGGGGATTCTATGATAATTATTTTGAGTATGAATAATGAGACCTTGAACTGCTGTATATTGGGAAAAAATCTCAAATGTGGTCATAAGTTCCAAGTTTGACAAAATCTTCAAACATGGCAATATGGAAGTTAATAGGCCAATAGGTTTCCTAGCTAACCAAGGCATGTCTCCCTCCCTTGGGCATTCTGATCCTCTTACATGTGATGATGTCAACTCTTTCATTGGTATTAAGGATATATTATCTAGGGACAGGAAATTGTTTTCAATTTTTTATTGATAATGTTTTGTTTTTCAATTTTTTATTGATAATGTTTTGTTTTTCAATTTTTTATTGATAGTGTCTTGTATGCCCCAAATTGAGAGGTTGTACGTACTCTTTTCCTGTTCTACTTACTTTCATCTATGTTGATAAGGTTTCCCAATTTTGGTCATAAGCTTTTGCTGTTTAGGCTGATATGATTAAAGCTTCAAATCCTTTGAAATTTGTCAGACTTTTGTCCCTTCAGATTTGATGGAAAATCACAAGAACTTATGACCTTCAAAAATGCTATGGCTGTCAGATTGCTTGTTAGATGGTGTTGAGATTTCAGTGTGTTTCTTGTTTATTTGGCTCCACATTGAGAAGCTTCTGTGAGAAAGTTCTCTGAGAATAATACCTGTTAGGACCTGCTTCTTTTATTGGTGATGGGTGTTTGGGTTTTCTATTAGATACGGCAAAAGCTCGAAATACCTAACTCTCGTAATAACATTTTCCATCATAATGCAAAACGAAATTTTAACCAGGGGGAATATTGGTGCAGTGCCTCTGCTCAGCCTGAAATTGGAAATGCCATTGTCCAATTAAGGAGGTAATCGCAACAATGAGAAAGGTCCATGATTTCATGCATGGACATCTTGTGGAGGAAATGAAAATCATGGAAAGTTTAAAAACAGAGTTAGGAATTCTGTTGTTCATGCATGGCATTAAAAATGAAAAAGCTCGGGTTTGGGTGGGCTGCTTGACAATTAAGCCAGAGACTAAACGTCCAGTTTTGTTTGCAGGGTATGCCCTGCCAGATCTTACGATGACAAGGACAAGATGCAGTATTCAAACAGTGCCAAGAAATAGTAATTTAAAATCTGGCATAGAAGAGATGAAGTAAATCCAAAAAAAATTGGTGATGTGAGGATAAAGCAGTGCATGGAAAAGATAACCCTCGATCATATCAATTAAGCCGAAAGTTACCAAAAAAAAAGGAATTCGCCAAATCCAAAATAAAAGGTTGTGATGTAAGGATAAAGCAATGTAAAGAAGAGATACCCTTTGATCATGGCAACCAAGCTGAAAGTTTCATCAAAAAGGGGAATTCAACAAATGCAAAATAAAGGATTGTCATGTAAGGATCAGTGCGTAAAAGGGATATCCATCAATCACAGCAACTAAGCCAAAGGTTACGCCAAAAAAGTGAATTCACTAAATCCAAAATAAAGGGTTGTGACGTAAGGATAAAGCATTGCATAGAAAATATGCCCCTTGATAATGGCAACTAAGCGGAAGGCTGACTAAAAATAGGAATTCACCCAATTCAAAATTAAAGGTTGAGATGTAAGGATAAAGCAGTGCATATAAGAAAAACACTTGGATTGTGACAACTAAGCCAAAATTAACTCCATAAAAGAGAATTCAACAAATTCAAAACTTGTGATGTAGATAAAACAGTGCATAGAAGAGATACCCCTCAAATGTGGCAGCTAAGCCAAAGGTTACCCCCAAAATGGAATTCACCAAATCCAAAAGTAAGGGTTACAATGTAAGGATAATTCAGTAGATACCCCTCAATCATGGTAACCAAACTTAAGGAGTTCCTACGAAATGGAATTCACCAAATCAAAAAAAGGGTTGTGATGTAAGGATAAAGCAGTGCAGAGAAAAGATGCCCATCAGTCGTGGCAACTAAGCCAAGGCAAAGATTTACCCAAAAAAAGGAGAATTCACCAGATCTCTAAAATTGGTTGCAATGTAAGGATAAAGTGGTAGAGTTGTTTGAAAACGGTACTGGTTCAAAGGGGACAACAAAGAGTCCCTAATCCACATGACATATTGATCCCAGTCCGAGTATGGATTATATTCAAAAGTGTGTGATCCGGGTTCAATCCCCAACACATATTAATCTTATTCCCACATACCATTAAACAGGCCAATGGCCCCAATGCGAAAATTTTAAAAAAAACGGATACCCATATAAGTAAACCCTGTCTTCAACAAGAAAATAGATCTTACGAACGAATAAGATGTAAAGAACCTTACAAATCATTTCAAAATTCACCAAAAAAAAAGTTATTTATCATTTCTGTATTCATCGTGAAATTTTAATCGTGGGGTTTGATCACGAGTATTTTTACCTTAAATGACATTTTTTCTTCGGTTGGGTGTGGCTTGCTCTGAATCGCTGGAATATCTGCCGCCTGCAACTTCGTCTGCCTGCGATTTGCAGACCGGGTATCAGTATTTATAGCCGAAGAATTTTGATTGGATTTGAATACGGCATATGAATTGAAAAAAAAAGAAAGTTATTTTTATACGTGGAAGGTTTGAATGGAGGGGGGAAATGATAAAGGTCGACGTAAGGGAGTACGTCAATTTTAAATTCGTCGTGAATATAATTTCCATAATTTTTATCCAAAAATAATTGAAATTAGTTTTATTTATGTTTTGGGAATGAGAGGACTTAAAATTGTCATTTGGGAAGTATGAGTTTTTTTGTTTTTTTTTTTAATTGAAAAAATATATTATCTTTGAGATTTTAAGAGTCTTAAAATCATAAAGATTATGTTTGGGTCATATATTAGGTCATATTTAGTCATTATAGATACTTAAATTTGGTATTAGATATTTTGGCAACATCAATTTTGAAACATTATGATATATTTGAACTTTTTTTTTACATATTTAACTCTTGCACACTTTTATATATCCATATATTGTCTTGGGCAACTAAATTTATCAGAGACACATTTGAGGATCATCCTAGTCTATGCAAGAACATTATAAAATCTTTAGTACATTGTCGTCATATTTTAGGTCCTTGATTTTTATGCTTGTGACAATGCCAGCAATAATAAGATAGTTACAATTTATCACAAGTGTCTGCTTTTGTTAATAGTGTCGAAGAACACTCAACATTACTTTTCAAATTAGTATGACTCCAATAGGTTGGCCTAGGCATGTTTCATGGGTCAGTCATAGAAAGAAATATCAAAGAGTCTATTACAAATACAAATCAAACATAAGGTCATACTCATCTAGCACTCATCTTGACAAGTTCTAATAAGCTTGAGAAATTTATTGACACTCTATTGAGACATTATCATAAAAGTATACACATCTAAAAACCCCTCAAAGGAGCAGCGCTACAGCTAAGTTTAAATACAAATGCAAGGCAAAGTTGCATAGTGTTAAGTGTCAAAAGTCAAACATTGCATTGCATTCTAGATTGATCATGGTGATGCACACACACACACACCCCTAGGTAGGAGAACTATGTACAATTTGAGCCCTTTTTTAAGTATTAGAATGTAGGTAACTATCAATCAGTCAACCAGGAGTGATTGGGGCTATCCAACCCATCAATCTAACCTATTTTTTGCAGATCATCTTGTGTTAAAAGTACAATTAGTATTTCAAATGAAGGAGAAGCAAAACAAGGATTAACTCACATGACCAAGAATCAGTGCACACATAAGAGGCATCTATATGTGCAAGTGCATCGGTATGAGGCATCATAGACTAGCACATACAATGGGGACCATATTGGCAAACCCTAGATAATATCGATCATTGTAGAGATCTGAGTTTTGTCAATAGCGTCTACACAGGGTTTGAGTTTTTTTCCTAATCGTGCATTTCTTTGCCAATTATAAATATAGAGAGTGCAATATCAATCTATTCTTTTACATTCAAATTTGAAACATGTTGTCATGTTTTATAAAATCTAATTATTCATAGTTTTATCTTATTTATATTATATTAAACATTCTAATAAACCTAATCATTGATTTGAGCATGACAAACCCTAGGTATTTCCTACCTTAGGGTTGTTGATGGAGTTTTTATACACACCATAGTTAACGAGGTAGCCTCTAACGTTTTAAGATCTCAATGGAGTTAAACTCCACTCTAAGGCACGAGTTACAGGTATGTGGTTTGAACAACCTATTGATGGAATAGCTAGTAAGGCATGTAGGTTGTTGAAAAGGTTTTTTGGATGGAGGTATGGTTTCTAAAAGGTAGTGAATTCTTACATGAGTTGGATGGGTGGTTGGTTGCTAATCTAAAGTGGATAGATCTCAAAAAAATCAAAAAAGAGGGAAGGGTAAGGTAGAAAAGAAGACTCTGTGGTTTTTAGGAATCACCTCTCTAATTGGTTTCTAAATGGACAAATGCTTTCAAAATCTATGTCTGTTACAAGTAGTTGTTGCACACACACAGTCAAATATAGTTTAGAAGTTTAAGGGGATATTGATATAAGAAACTCACAAGCCTCAATCAAAGTGCCCCTTTTAGAGCAGTTGTTGCACACCCTTAGAAGATTATGGCTCGAGCTAATGAGATATCTAAGGTAGCATTCTGCACATACACAAAAAACTATATCAAAAGAAAGTACTTCTACACACTTAAGAACATGAATCAGTCAACTTAATTACCAATAATCAATGCAACCTACTAATCCTTCAATAACTATTACACATCTAAGACTAGCATATCACTCATGGCAAGAAAAAATTTATTGTAGTCGTTGCACACTAAGAATTATTGAATTATACAACCCAAAAGATAAGCCTAATTACATAAAAATTAGAGAGAGAATACACAAACACATTTGTTGACAATCGAAATTGCTTATGCTCCTATATATTGAAAATTTTCCCACACCTCCAACTAGTGGATTAAAATTATTTAAATAGGCTTGGGGAAGGGGTTGCCTCATCCTCCTAGTCCATGTAAAGTTATTACATGTGGTAGTCAGAACTCGAGTTCTAGCTATGGTTGAAACCATACAGAGTCTTTTTACAGTCATTAGTTTAAGTTAGCCTTTGTAGAAGATATGCAACATGTGCATGTACAGAAAGAAGGGCAATTTCTTTACAATTAAAGCTCGACCTGCATGAAAATTGCATTTATAGATCAATACTTTCCTTTTACAAGTTGTGAGAATAACCTGTCAAATACTTTAAGTTGGTCATTTCTAATGGAACTTAGACATGCGTTAAGGACAAGTGCCCCTTTACCAATGCCTCATAACCAAATTCATTACTTAACTGGGATTAACTTCCCATTACTATGTGTTACATGTTGTCCCTACCTTTACATAATAGAAAATTCCTTCAAAAGGATTTGCAAGGTCTTTATCTTAAAATAATGTGTTGTGTGAACTTAATCTGTGAGATGCCAGAGTAACTGCAGTCTTCTCTTATTTTACTGTCAAATATTTCTTTTTATATTTACTAACCAGGTTTAATCTAAAACTCATGTGTTCTTCATTGGTTTGTAATCCAATGTGTCATGTCCATGTAGCAATGTCCACACCAAGCTGTCCATTTAATTAAAACATGATCATTGTTGCCTTTGGACACATGTCCATACTTCGTGCTTTCTTGAAACAAGATTAAAGTCAGTTGTTACCTCCGAGCTCATGAGATCATGATAGTGTCAATTTTTTACTAGCTCCAGGACCATTGAAAATTCTCATTGATCTTGCACCATTGGATCTATTTGTACGAATCAATGTGGTTTGTTGATCTTTATCCACTTGGTTATGTCCTTAGTTATACGTACTATTGATTTTTTGATAGAGTTCATATGATGGTGACACTTATCACCCTCGCATTCACTTTCAAAAGCCTTTGTCTTTGATGTTGATCTCATACCATTAGATCTACAATGTATAAGTTAATGTGCATCGTAGATATCGATGCTTGACCTTTGACTTCATGCAAGCTTGACACTTATCGTTTACTCAAGACTCCCATTGATTTAATGTCAATTGTCGAGCTCTTACCATCTGTCAATCCCCTATTCATTCTTAACATCCTTGACTTGTTGACCCTATTCTACCCATGGGTCATTGGACCTCTATTAAGTGCTCCCATGATGATGACACTTGTCACTATCGTGTTCTCTTTTGAAAAGCCTTCACTGCTTTGATCTCAATTATGCACCATTAGATCTTTGGTACATGAGTTAACGTGCACTGTAGATCTTAGGTTCTTGACTTAATTGACTCCCACAATCTTTGACACTTGTCACTTTATTGAGACTTTGTGCTCTGTGCGTGTGTCACTTGGTAGCTCTATAGGTACTTCGATCTATCGACTTGTTAACCTTAGGAAAGGGCCCGCAAATTGTTGAATTTACTGTCTGGGCTCCTGAGATGTTGCCACTTGGCACCCTCATGGAGCTTTTATAAATTTGACATTTTAGCCTTGCTCTCGTGTCATTAGATCATTGGTACATGAGTTAACACACACTGTTAGATCTTCCTTTGAAATTTATTGACTTTTGACCTTTGTCGTAGGTCGTTGATCTTCGTTTGAGGCATCGAGATCTCACCACCTGTCACCTTTGGATTTGTCCCATTTTTGTGGGCATAAAATTAAAGTCATAAATGTTTTGGAGACTTTAAATGTCTTAGCATAAAGAATTCAGACTAAGGTTTTTTTGTCATGTTAAAAATCATAATTAAACTTTAATATAAATTTTTACACTAAGTTCAAAACATAATAAAAGAAACCCCTTGTTAATTTAGTGCTCGTGAACCACAAGATATAAAGGGCCTATCATAAAGATCTTAGACTAAAGTCTTTGGTGTATTAATAAATATGATAAAGACCCAGGCTAAAATCTTAAACCAAGGCTAAAATATAATAAAGTGTTCCCTAGTAATTTTGATCTTGCATAAAATTTTGAATCTATTTCAAAAGGACTTTAGTCTAAATAAATTAGGCTAAAGTTTTAACATGATTTTAAACATAGATTCAATTTAATCAATAAGAGACCAAGAGTTAATCAAAATCAAAAAGTCAATTTAGCATTAGGGTGTAAAACCCTTTGTAGTGTTCACACCAATGAGACCCCATTAAACATGCATCATGGAAACATAAGAATCAAAAGTTAACAACCTTAGATGATGTCAAACAAAGATTATGTGCTAATAGACCCATGTAAACTAGACTAACATAATATATTCAATACTAGTTCCTAATTAAGTTGAATGTCTAATTTACAACACAAATATGTAGAATTTTGAATAAAAGTCCTCATTTTCAGAAATGGGATGTGTTGGGTACAATAAATGACGAATCATAGGGGGAATACTCCTGAGTAGTCAAAAACACATAACTTCGATTAGCAATCTTTAAATCAATTAGAAGTGTGTCACATAAGAATACTTAAATCAAAAATATGAAAGAGACTCCTAAGTTGATTCACACAACATACTTGCCTTCCAATTTTTTGGATCTATGTGTGTCGAACGTGTGATTCATATAACCCCTGTTGTGATGAGTTTTTCAAAGGCTTGATGAAGTTGTAGGTTTCATTCTAGTGTCTATTAAAGCTTAAAAATGAGGGAAGCTCAAGAATTGTTATGCTACCATCCAGGTATCCATAGCCCCAATAGAGATACCTTAAGCTCAGTTTCTTCTCTTTCCATTATTTTCTTTTAATCATGATACATAGTACATTGACCTTATTTCATCATGCGAGCCTTTTGATTTTCTTTTGTTCTTTTGAACCCATCAATTCTTTTCTTTTCTTTTTCTTTTGTTCTTGAATGAAAAGAGAAGAGTTGGAGCCCCAATGAGCGGTAGAATTATAAAACAAATTATTACCAGAACGTCCCTACCAGTTACACATATACCTAGAATTGTCATTTCCAATAAGTATTTAATGTTATAAGTGCATTTGATCCAATAAAACAAGAAAACTTTCTAAATTTGTATGAAGCACTCTAAGAGCAACTTCTATATGCTTGATAAAATTATTCAATTGTGACAATATCCATAATGGTTCATGATTACATACCTTTATTTTGAAGACTCAAAACACAGAGATATGTCCAATCTGTAAACTAGTCCCAAATTGCCAAATTTTTAATTTTCCTCCTTCCTACAAGTCATAAGCTCAGTTGGTTAGGATCTTTAGCTTGGTTACAGTCAAAGCAAACATAATTCAGATCACCAAAAAAATAACTAATCTAAGAAAATAGGAAATTAATCTATGAAAGCAAGAAATCTAATCTAAGAAAGTAAGAAAATAATCTAATAAAGAAAGAAACTAAATTAATCATATAGCTACATTCATATGTCCCATGTTACTCAATAAAATTAGTAGATGACACAGCCCTGAAGTAGTGCTTTAGGAACTGTCCGTTGACTAGATATGTAAGCTCTTTGCCTTGCAGGTCCTTCAAACAAAATGCATTATTTTCCATGATCTCTAAAATCTGGTATGGTCCAATCCATAGAGGGGCAAACTTATCATGTTTTCCTTTCTTCTCATGGGTTTTATCCCAAATTATCACTAGATATGAAATTTTGAATGTTTTGACCTTTGCTATCTTATGAAACAATCTCTTGACCACATCCTTGTGTTTGTTGAATGTCTATAAGGCCTCAGCCCTTGAATCTTCTATTTCTATTATGTCCAATAATCTTGACTCTATTTCATCACATGGTTTCATGTAGTCTTGCATGAACGAATAAGTGGGTAACTTCAGCATAATGAGGAATATAGGCCTACGTCCATACACCAATAGATAGGGTGAAGCTTTAAGGGCTTGCTTATATCTCATTCAGTTTGCCCAAAGAGCATACTTCAATAGATTGTGCCAATCCTTGGGCTTGTCCCCTGTTGATTTATTAATTGCATATATAAATTTTTGTTTGTTGATTCTGCCAGTCCATTTTCCTGAGGGTAATGGTTAGAATATAACCTGATAATAATCTAGTTGTCATGTGCCCACTTGATAAATTCTATTGATATGAAAGCTGGTCCATTATCACAAACTAAATAAATGGGAGTGTCAAATTTGGTTGTTATGTGTTCCTCCAAGAAATGAATCACATCTTGTGCTCTATAATTCTTTGTGGCTCTGGCTTTGGCCCATCTAGTGTAGCAGTCAGTAGCAGTAAGCATGAATTTACGGCCACCTAAGGAATTTGGGTTGATGACACCAATGAAGTCTAAACCCCATTGGGTAAATAGCCTTCCTTCAACAATCAGTTTTAAGGGCATTATTGTGTGTACTTCCCTTTTGGCTAAATATTGACATTCGTGGCACATCCTCATGTGAGTGTGGGCATCTTTAAAAACTATTGGCCAGTAGTAACTAATTCTTAAGATCTTGTGGGTTGTAATATTTCCAGAAGGATGACCACTACCTATTTTCTAATGTAAGTTTTCTAAAATTTATTTAGTTTCATCTGTAGACACATACTTGAGGTAAATGCCTTCATAATTTCTTCTATAGAGAACTCCCTTCTTAATCATGTAATGAGTAGCTTTAAGCCTTAAATATCTCCTTCATTCTCTATTAAGTTTTGGGGAACAAGTACCTATAAGTAAATATTGTATGACATCAGTATACCATTCTCCTTTGGATACTTAAGCTTCACATATCTCTCTAATGGTGATGAGTGGATTAGGTTCAGTCATGAGTTGAACGATGCCTTGACCTCAAACAATTTTTGCAGGCTTGATTTCTATATCGAATTCTTGTAATGTTTCCATCCATTTGCCTTGATGTTCTCCTAATTCATTCTGTTGTAGGGTGAGCTCGATAGCGAGATCAGGCATGATGGCAATGACTTTATTCCTTAAAATGTAATGTTAAAATTTCTTCACTGCTTTGATAAGGTAAAAAATTATTTGTCAATCATAGATAATCTGAGCTCTACACCTTTCAGATTTGTGCTCATGAACATAATTAGATGCTTAGTTTCATCCTTCTTCTGTGTTATGATGGCAACAATTGTATGTTCTAAAGTGAATGAATATAGGTAAAAATATTTCATGAAATCTAGACTGATTAATTCTAGAGCTTGCGATATTGCATCTTTAATGTCCTAAAAGTACTTTCGAGCTTCAATTGTTCACTCTATTTTGGCATTCTACTTGAGTATGGCATTCAGAGGCCTAACAATCTCTGTAAATCCTAAGATGAACTTCATTATGAATTTAATCTTTCCAAAGAATGATTTGAGCTCTTTCTTGTTATTTGGTAGAATAATCTTCCAAATTCCTTGAATTTTGTTTGGATCAATGGTGATCCCATCCTTGGTGATGATGTGCCCCAAGAGCTTGCCTTCAGTGACTCCAAATATGCTTTTTTTTGGGTTTAGAAAAATACCAAACCTTCTACATCTCTCAAATATGGACTTGGACTAGAGGTGGCCTATATGATCATCCCTATTCTTTGAAAATACCGTAAGATCATCCATGTAGATGATTATGTATTTTCCTATCAATCCTTTTAAAGCATGATCCATAGTGCATTGAAAGGTAGCGCCTATATTTAGTAGGCCAAATGGCATCCTCTTATACACATAAGTTCCCTACTTCGTGGTAAACATTGTCTTTATTTTATCTTCAAATTGCACCAATACCTGATTATAGCCTAGAAATCCATCCAAGAAGGGAATCATTTCATAACCACTTACTATTTGTATCACCTCATCCAAAGAAGGTAGGGAATAATTTCCTTTTTTAGAAGCCTTATTCACATTTCTAAAATCCACACATAGTATTATCTCACCATTATTCTTTCTTATTGGGACCAAATTAGCCACCCAAGAAGAATGTCTTACGAAAAAGATGATTTTTACGCTTAACAACTTCTCTACTTCTTTCTATATGAGAGGATCTAGAATGGGATTAACTAGTCTCTACCTTTGTCTGAATGGATTGTCATCTGGCCTCAAGGGAATCATATGAGTAATGATTTGCAGGTCATATACTTTCAAGTCCTCATATGTCCAAGCGATGACATCTTCTTAGTAGATGATTAAATCCTTCATTCATTGTCTCTCTTCTGGGGTAAAACTGAGACCGATATTAACATAACATGGGCTATGTTCATCTCCCAAATTTTATCTTCTAAAGTATGATTCATTGACCTTGGGTTGTGTGTGTTGCTAAGCTTGAGGGTCTATATCAAATGACCTCTTCAAAGAGACCAACCCAACTGGGATGCAATTTTCTTTGAGCTAGAGAATACCTTCCCTATCTAATTCTTCTTGACAGAGGTGATTAATGTCTTTGTCATTAATGATTTGGGACTCAAATTCTCTTGAATTGGTTAGAAACTGAATAATTTGCTGGTCATCATCAAAAACTTGAAAATTTTCTACATTGTCAAGAATAGACGGACAAGACACCAATTCAATGTAGAACCTTTTTACCTTAGATTCTTGAAGGGGCTCTAGATCAACAATGACTACATCTAGTGAATCAACAGCTTGATTTTGCTCTATGGGAAGGGCTATTGTATTGAAAGCTTCAAAGATTTCAATTAGGTCCTATGTTCTATGTTTGTACCTTTTCAAATAAGACAACTTGCACTAATATTTGTTTCTAACTTGGTTGACTAGTAGTTTTGAGTCACTAATACTAATATATGTTTCACATTATTCTTAAGTGCAAATTGTTATTCCAGAATTAAAGCCTCGTACTCAACTCTATTATTCGTGCATAGAAATTACAATTTGTATGCTGCCAAGAAATTTTTACCTTGTGGATCAATTAACTCGATTCCTATGCCTGATCCCTACTTGGATCTAGCATCTTTAAAGTGTAAAGTCCATAGTTGTTTGAAACTTTTAGGTTCTAACTTTTGTACTTGATTTTGAGTAGTAAAAGTATAAATACCAAGACTAGGAGACTCATACTTTACCTCTTCATTATTGACATTATATTTTGTGATGGGATACTTCATTCTCAGTTATTTGTCAATTTTGATTTGATTTGTAACTCCTCTCCATGATAGCCATATATGAGAGAAGTTTATAGAAATATATTCGTTGAGTGTTTTGGAACAATCTCTACTTAGCAGCAGACTGTAGCCTTCAAGTATATCTACCACCAAGATATCCATGGTCATCTGAATGTGTTGTTCAAAGGCTACTTGGATATGTATGTCCCTTAGTTTACCAACTATAGGCACTATTGTCTTGTCCAACTATGAAATTGTCCTCTTTAAAGGGCTTGGTTTCAAACCAAGCTTTTGACATATGAAAGTAGGCATGACAATTATAGAAGCTCCATAATCAACTAAACAATTATTAATATTCTTACCGAATGCCCTGATAGTCAGTAGGAAGGGTGGAACTTTTGGATTTCTCTTGTAGATAACATTGGTGTTAGATGCTTTCAATTTATCTGTAGATGCTTTCAATTTCTCCATAGGTGCCTTCCTAGTAATAAACCTATACAACAACTCATTTTTCTCAGTAATCCAAGCTAACTCATGAAGAGTTATATTTGATTTGATCTTCTTCATGTCTTTGATAATATTATATACTCCCTTGTTAGGTTCCTCCTTGGTCTGATGTTGATCACTCTATTGGAGGAAGTAGACTATTGTTAACTTTAGGATTAGGGGGAATTACAGTAGTATTTAGAGGAGTTGACATTGTGAGTGGTTGATTATTTCTTAGATTATAGCCACCTTTATAGAATTACTGGAAAGCATAAACTTCATCCATGTTGTCCTCTAGCTCATTGTCATATTCACCTAGGAAAGGAAACTCATGAGTTTCAAAGAACATGGGAGTGCTAGAAGAGCTAGGATCTAGATTATGTTCAGGTAGATTATACATCTGGTCTTGCCTAACCACCTCTTTTTGGAATATTTCAAATGTTGCAAAAAATTCAATGTAGTTGAGCTCACTATGCTTAAAAGTATTATGATTTTTTCACCAATTAGGAAGAGTTATTTTTGCCATGTTGATCTTTAGGAGCTTGTTAGGCTACTCCATATTGTTTACAGGCATGTTAAATGGCTTGTTGTACCTCTGGAATGCAAGATTTTGATTTCCATTTGGGGCATTAGCATTACCCATCTTCATTTGCATGCCCAAGAAGTCATTTCTTAGCTTTTGGACCATCTTCTGAATAGTCGTGAGTTTTTTTTTCATATAATTAGTGCCTTGTAGAATAGCAGCAGGAGACGTAGTTGTTTGTTGATTTTATTGGTAGTTATTTCCTTACATGTGATTGTTCAAGAATCTGTAGTTTGGCTACATTGTTTGTGTCATAGGAGGTAACATATATAGTTGGTTCTGATTGAACATTGAGATATTCTACCTTGCATGTGGAATCAAAATCAACGTGGAAAAGTTATTGTGAATGGTGGACATAGTGGGCACTTGAAGATTGATTTGTTTGTCAATATTAATGACTTCTTTGAATGCCCATTCCAAATTATTAGCTATAATAGCTCTCCTTGGGAACACCACAATAATCAAATCCAATGTATTCTCATACATCTCCAATGTTAATGCTTCCTCTGGCTTATATTCTAGAGTTAACTAATTATACATCTTTTGAAATCTCATGTTGAAAGCATAGATAGGCTCATTAGGATCTCTTTTCATATTAGTGAAGAGGTGGTATATTATGTTGGGACTCGTAACCTATCCAAATTATGCAAGAAAAGTAACTTAACATTCATCCCAAGAAGTGATAGATTTCTCCATTAGATTTAAATACCAATCATAAGTAGCATCCATTAATGTAAAAGGGAATAATTTACATGCAACATCTTCATCAACAAAATTCATTAATCTTAAAGTAGCTTTAAAATATTTGATATGTTTTTTCGTTGTCCTTGCCCCTGAAGGAGAAAAGGATGACAGATACTTCTCAAGATTATTAGGTAAATCGTGCACGTCTCCTAGGAGTGCAATAGCAAATCCAACTAACCAAGGTAGATGAGCAATTGGATGATTAACAAGGAAAGGGTTCCTCATGACTAAAGGATTCCCAGTTGGAGAAGGTAGATTGTTATGAACTAGGGTTGTTGGCATAGCTCTAGGTCTCTTATGATTTGACAAGGGTGAGACTAAAAAACTAGCCTGAGAATTAGATTTGGTCACTCTCTTGGGTGACTAGCACATCTCTATGTGAAGAATACTACTAGTATTAGATGTTTAGGCCCTCCTTCTAGTGCTAGTGAAATTATTGATAGATTTTTTATACACACCATAGTTAATGAGTTAGTCTCTAACATTTTGGGATCTTAATGGAGGTAAACTCCACTCTAGGGGATGAGTTGTAGGTATGTGGTTTAAACAACCTATTGATGGAATATTTAGTGGGGCACATAGGTTGTTGATAAGGTTTTTTGGATGCAGGTATGGTTCCTAAAGGGTAGTGAATTCCTACATGAGTTGGATGGGTGGTTGGTTGCTAATCTAAAGTGGATAGATCTCAAAAAAAATCAAAAAGGATGGAAGGGTAAGGTAGAAAAGAAAACTCTGTGGTTTTCAAGAATCACCTATCTCATTGGTTTCTAAATGGATAAGTGCTTTCAAAATCTATCCTTGTTGCAAGCAACTATTACAAACACATAGTCAAACATGGTTTAGAAGTCTAAGGGGATACTGATATAGGAAACTCACAAGCCTCAGTCAAAGGTTGCCCCTTTTAGAGCAGTTATTGCACACCCTTAGTCAGAAGATTATGGCTCGAGCTAATGAGGTATCTGAGGTAGATTTTTTCATACACACAAAAAACTATATCAAAATAAAACACTTATACACACTTAATAACATGAATCAATCAACTTAATTATCAATAATCAATGTAATCTACTAATCCTTCAATAGCTATTACACATCTAAGACTATCATATCACTTAAGGCAAGAAATAATTCATTGTAGTTGTTGCACACTAAGAATTAATGAATCATAAAACCCAAAATATAAGCCTAATTACATAGAAATTGGAGAGAGAATACATAAACATACTTGTTGACAATTGAAATTGCTTATGCTTCTATATATTGAAAATTTTCCCACACCTCCAACTAGTGGATTACAATTGTTTAAATAGGCTTGGGGAAGGGGTTGCTTCATCCTCCAAGTCCATGCAAAGTTATTACGTGTGATAGTCAGAACTCAAGTTCTAACTATGGTCTAAACCGTATAAGATTCTTCTTATAGTCATTAGTTTAAGTTAGCCTTTGTAGAAGATATGCAACATGTGCATGTGTTGAAAGAAGGGCAATTTTTTTACAATTAAAGATTGAACTATATGAAAACTACATTTATAGATCAATATTATTCTTTAACATATTGTGATATTAACTTGTCAAATACTTCAAGTTAACCATTTCTAATGGAACTTAGACATGCATTAAGGTTAAGTGCCCCTTTACCAATGCCTCAGAACCAAAATCATTACTTAACTAGGACTAACTTCCTGTTACTTTGTTTTACATTTTGCCCCTGCCTTTAGAGAATATAAAATTCCTTCAAAAGGATTTGTAGGGTCTTTATCTTAAAAGAATATGTTGTGTCAACTTAATCTTTGAGATCCCTGAGTAACTACAGTCTTCTCTTGTTCTACTTCCAGATCTTTTTTATATTTGCTAACCAGATTAAGTCTAAGACTCATATGTTTTTTACTAGTTTTTAATCCAATGTGTCATGTCCATGTAGTAATGTCCATGTTGAGCTATCTATTTAATTAAAACATGACCATTGTTGCCTTTGGATACATGTACCTACTTCATGCTTTTTTGAAATGAGATCAAAGTCAATTGTTACATCTGAGCTCATGAGATCATGACAAGTGTCAATTTTATACTAGCTTTGGGGCCTTTGAAAAGTCTCATCGATTTTTCACCATTGGATCTATTTGTATGAATCAACATAGTTCTTTGATCTTTTTCCACTTGGTTCTATCCTTACCTCCACATACCATTAGATCTCTGATAGGGTCCTCATGATGGTGACATGTGTCACCTTCGCATTTGTTTTTAAAAGCCTTTATCTTTGATGTTGATATTGCACCATTAGATCTATAGTATGCAAGTTAATTCACACCGTAGATCTTGATTCTTGACTTTTGACTTCATGCGAACTTGACACTTATCATTTACTCAAGACTCCCATTGATTTACTGTCAATTATCGAGATCTTGCCATCTATCGATCCCTTATTCATTCTTAGCATACTTGACTTGTTAAACCTAGTTCTACCCATGAGTCATTGAATCTCTATTAAGTACTCCCATGATGGTGGAACTTGTCACCATCACACTCACTTTTAAAAATCCTTTGCTACTTTGATCTTGATTATGCACCGTTAGATCTTCAATATACAAGCTAATGCACATCATAGATCTTAGGTACTTGACTTAATTGACTCCCACAAACTTTGACACTTGCCACTTCCTCGAGACTATGTTATTTGTGTATTTGTCACTTGGCATCTCTGTGGGGGATTTGATATATTGACTTGTTGACCCTAGGGAAGGGCCCATAGACCATTGGATCTACCATCTGGGCTCTCAAGATGTTGCCACTTAGCACCCTCATGGAGATTTTAGAACTTTGACATTTCAACCCTGTTCTTGCATCATTAGATCTTTGGTACATGAGTTAATGCACACTGTTAGATCTTCCTTTGAAATTTATTGACTTTTAACCTTTGTCATGGGTCATTTATCTCTGTTTGAGGCACTGATATCTCACCACCTGTTGCCTTCAGGTTTGTCCATTTTTGTGGGCATTAAATTAAAGTCATAAGTGTTTTGGAGACTTTAATGGTCTTAGCATAAAGAATTTAGAATAAAGTTTTTTTTTCATGTTAAAAATCATGGTTAAACTTTAATATAAATTTTTAAGCTAAGTTCAAAACATAATAAAAGAGTCCCCTTGTTAATTTAGTCCTCGTGAACCGCAAGATATAAAGGGCCTAGTATAAATATCTTAGACTAAAGTCTTTGTTATATTAATAAATATGATAAGGACCTAGGCTAAAATCTTAAACTAAGGCTATAATATAATAAAGTGTTCCCTAGTAATTTTGACCCTGCGTAAAATTTTGAAACTAGTTCAAAAGGACTTTAGGCTAAATAAATTAGGCTAAATATTTAACATGATTTTAAAACATATAATCAATTTAATCAATAAGATACCAAGGGATAATCAAAATCAAGAAGTCAATTTAGCATTAGGGTGTAAAACCCTTGGCAGTGTTCAAACCAATGAGACCCCATTAAACATACATCATGGAAATATAAGAATCAAATGTTAGCAACCTTACATGAATTCAAATGAAGATTATGTGCTATCAAACCCATATAAACTAGATTAACACAAGATATTCAATACTATCTCCTGATTAAGTTGAATGTCTAATTTATAACAGGATTTTCATAATTTTGAACAAGGGTCCTCATTTTCAGAAACGGGGTGTGTTAGGTACAACAAAATTTTCATCTTTCATTTTTAGGGTTTAATCTTTTTTACTTATTAGGGTTTGAATTTCAAATTTAATTTTTTATTTCCTCTTAATAGACAATAATCTTTGCATTTCCCCCTAACTTTCTTGATGTTTTTATGAACAAATTATATGCCATCTAAGAAGGTTAGATCTCTTATTCTATTAAGGCGAAGTGATCGGTTAAGTGATGTTGCAATTGATCATAATCAGTCCTTTGATCTAACCACATGTTTGTGTGAAATCTAAAATGCATAATATTTATGAAATGCAAATTTCTTGATCTATTGATGTAAATGTTAATAAAAAAACACATATATGTAGAATAACATGTTACTAATGATGTTATGTCTAATCTTGAAAATGATTATAAGGATGATAATGAACACAATAATGAATACCATGGTAGAATATATTCTAACGAGCTTAATGGTGTAGATCTTGCACAAGTAAAAACACTTTAAATATTTTGAAATCAAATTTGTATGGAACGTAATGACTTGGGTAAAATCTTGAACATTATCCTAGAGGTTAAAAATGTAAAGAATGCTAAGGAATCCACATCTGAGGAACAACATGATGAACTCTTAAATGATATTAATTCACTCTTTAAAGACACATATCTCTACAAAAGGTGTTCATATTATTACCCCTATTACTATTCATATGTCTACACCTATAGATACACAAGTGATTTCCATACATAATGTGGGGGAAACACAAGTTCATCCTCATATTCTATGGATATTCATATGCATCATATTTTTTTGCCTCCTAACCTTGTTAATCTTATGACATTATCTCATATGCCTAATAATCAAGAGCTTATACAAAATCTTCTCAATATTCTTGTAGAATGGATCATTCGACAAATTCTTGAGCATTATTACATAACCCTTTGGCCCCAGATATTTCCACTTATCTTTTAATTAAAAGATTTATCGCATCTAAGCTTACACCACACAATAGTAAAGGTGATCTAAAACATCTTATGGCCTTATTTTGTTACTTGGACAACATACCCTAATTTCATCTTGAGAAGTCAAGAAACCTCTTCTTTTTGTTTTGGAGCCTGAATTTTCTTAATTGATTTACTTTACTCTTTTGGTATGTTTTAGTTGTTAATATGATTTGAAAAGGGGTCCTTGACATGTTGCAGCTATGATATGGTATTGAATTAACTCTTTGAAATGAGTCTAAATTGAAAATGTATTTTGTAGGCACTTGGTCTAAAGAATTTGCAATTAAAGATTCATTGATGCAGTTATTTGAGTTTACATAAATCATAAGTCTTTATCCATTTTGACCAATGTTCTAAAATGTATTTAAATCTTTCATTTTATAGTCCATTTCAACTTACATTCAAGAAAATTACCTAATTGTTTCAAGGTTTTTGTGATCTCTTTTCTAGTAATATGATCCTTATTTACCCCTTTATTAAATTATAGTGGTTGATTATTGTCGTGGTTTTGATTTGAATCTTAATTGCTTTTCAAATAATGGCTTGGTTATAGCTTCAAGTTAAGACAAAGGATGTTTTTCATGTATGAGTTTATTTCCTTTAATCTTTTCTTTTGTTTTTCTTTAGTCTCGTGTTCTCTAGGTTTGAATTTAAATTCAAATGGCATTGTCATTTTCTTTAATAGCAGTCACTAGCTTCCCCATGAGTCCCCAAATAAACGAGGAGTGAACACTTGTCTTTCACTCACTTTCCCTAGTCTATTTTTTGCCTATGTTATTTTTGTTGGATCTTCTAAGTAAGTGGGATCATGAAGCATGACATAATCTCATGTCCCCGCTTCCCTAGGCCCTTTTGAGTTTTTATGACTAACCTAGATCTTCTGAGTAATTGAGATTTGGACAAGTGTCATGATCCTGGTTACTCTTTTCTTTCTAACTTCTAAATCCATGAGCCTGGCCCTTTATATTATGCCCCTAACTTATTACATTTATTGGGATAGGAATAACTGACTTGTGGATTACTTATCCCTCTTTGATGTTATATCACATTTTTCTATGTATTCATTTGGTTAGTAGGTCAACGTATGGAGTAACCATGGCCTAGGTAAAATATATATAGGAGATAGTGGGTAGTTATTTATCATATATTATAACTTTTGCTCTTATTGAAGCTTGTGGAGGTTACCCCCTCGAAGTGACTTATCTTTTATTCATATATTCTACTATATTTCATTTATATTGTAATATATTGATGTTATTCTACTTTATTATTAAATTAATTTCATTACAAGTGGTATCAGAGCTGTAATTTAGGCAATCTTGAGGGCGAAACCTTAATTTTAGAGATTTGCTTATATCTTTCAATCCATTTCAAATTTTTCTATAATTTTTTCACTAAATTTGAGGAATTAGTCAAGGACATCACACACAAAAATTAGAATTTGGAGGTCATTTTTGTGTGAGTTATTTCAATTTTAGTATTTTTCATAAATTTGCTCTATAGTGTGCAATTCAAATAATTTTTCTTAGTGCTTTGCATTTTTTAAAAGCTTAGAAAAATCTAGATAGGGTATGTTCTTTATACTTTTTGATTTGAGGCTGACACAAAAACATTTAGTCAACGTTGGGTCAAAAGTGTCAATCAAAGTCAACATTGTCAAGGCCTTTTATGGCAAGACGACAAACTAGGGGCCAAGAAAAGGGTGCTAAAAATCCAGGTAAAATTCCTTAAAAGGAAGATATGGAGTCAAAAGGGTGATTTATTGGATCCTTTGTACCAAAGTTCTCTGAGATAGATCATAAAGTGAGCCAGATTGACTCC
Organism: Torreya grandis; assembly: GCA_037957365.1. Taxonomy (NCBI): domain Eukaryota; kingdom Viridiplantae; phylum Streptophyta; class Pinopsida; order Cupressales; family Taxaceae; genus Torreya; species Torreya grandis. Next base: position 2,421,810 of record JARHVA010000947.1, read on the forward strand.
AATGTGCAAGGCATTCAAAGTGATATGCAAGGCATACAATATGATATGAAAGCTATACAATCTAGTTTGTCAAATATCATGATGGATTTACAAAATAATTAGTCAAATCACCTAGCTATCACTATTAAACAACCCCACTAGGGTGGATCTCCCACCTAGCCTAATCCAAATCCAATTACCTTTCCACAGAGGAACCAATTACCGAAAGTAGATATGCACAAATTTGATGGAAATGATCCACTTAATTGGATCAACTACATGGAGTTTTTTTTTGATATGTGATATATCTCATGTGGATAGAGGTTACCATGGCATCCTTATCTCTAGAACTTGAACAATTCATTTGGTATCAATAGTTGTGTGCTCAAAATAAAAAGATGAGTCTCAGTGTCACATGGTTAGTTGTTACAGAGGAGCTGTAATTACACTATAGTAATAGTGTGACAGAGAATTACTTTAGCCAACTAGAAAAATTATGTCAAACTAGCTCAGTCAAGAATTATATTCATTATTTTTAGAACCTATATTTACGTGTGGAGACAACTCTAATGAGAACCTACATGACCTATTTTTGGGTGGCCTTAAGTACCTATTGTAGGCTAGAATTGCACCCTTGTGGGAGATTTTCTTAGGCTCTCTCACTTCCAGATACGATATTGGAACAACCTCAAGCTGTGGGTATCTTGTAATGAGGTTGAACCTCTAGGATTTTTAATAAGGCTAGACCTTCAAATGCTTCACTTCAACTTGTTTCCCACACTAAAATCTACTACTGACTAAGGAAAAGGGAGAGAGAAATAACATGAAAGGGGAAATTTAATCTAAGGATGGTGATGCACCAAAGATGAAATGATCCACTTTCACCTTGGAAACCTTAACAACTACTAATGAACCTAACCAAGACACAAACTAATCTGATCCTATCTCGAGACCACAAGCATAAGTATTTTATGTGGAGGTCGAAGGGAAACCTTTCAATTTGAAGGATAGAAAAAAATAGGTCTATATGAGACATTATAAACTTGTGACACTTCAAGAAAGGGACCAATGTCTAACACCTCACACAACCTACAAGAACCCAAAAGAAATAAAGTAAGATACATAGAGAATCTATAGATGATGAAAAAGGACATACATCTGTAAGTTAAACTCCAATAATGTATGCTTGACTTCAAACTAGAATCAAAAAAATCATCTCATTGCTTCAAGAGAGTGTTACAAGGCAATTTTGACAGAATAACTCTATCACCGGTCAAGGGATCTCTTTTTAGTCTCAAAAACCTATATATATATATCAAAAAGGGGATGAGAGAAGAGGAGGATTACATGAGAGGGTAGAGAGGGGGGTCATAATGACCGAGATCCTTTCTTGTAGCTTCCTTAAACCCTTGAATGCATTAACTCTCCTTTGTCACCATGACAAGGCCCCATACTTGTGTACTTGATAGTGTCATGATCGAACATATTTTGGGCAGTAGCTTGTCGAGGGCATGGCTTGGGACGCTGTTCATTGAATTCATTGACCTACTTTAAAAAATTAGGCATGAATAATCCACTTGTGTCTTTGAGGGGTCTTGCTTCTGCATTGAGTGGCTGCCTGTTAGATATGATGTCCATGTCAAAGGATGAGAACCTCTTCATTGATTACATATACTAGATCCTTTTAATAGATATGGCCCAACTCAGGTCTGATTTACATTTAGGTCCTTTTTTAAAAAACTAATAGATCCATGTCAGAGGTAGTTGTATGTCTCTGCTAGGTGCAAATGATTTGATTTTTGCATTTAAAACCTAGTATGCCCCTTCACTTGCATGTCCTGTATGTAGGCTGTAGACCACATCATCGAAGTTGAAAGGGGAAGTCCTCATCATCTTTTGTTGATTGGATGGAGACCCTTTGATGACTTTTGAATGCTAATGGCTACTTTATGAGACCCATCTTTGACGTCTGCACAAATGTCTCAATCCTTTCGAGCACTTTAAAAATGCCCCTTTCCAAAGGGAAAATACCCTTCAAACTTTTGTAAATGTTCTTTGCTTATTTGGAATAAACCATCAATTTTTTGGAAAAAGACCATTCAAACAAATTTGATTTGGCCACTTTCTCGAAAGAAAAGCCTTCAGGACTTTTGCAAAGGTCCACTTCCTCGAAAGATACCCTTCGAAATTATTGCATAAGACACTTTGGCATGGAAATGACTCTTCAAAAAAGTGTTTTATCCCTTTTGATCCAAAAGTTCCCTTTGAAATATTTGGAAATGCCCTTTTATTTTGTATCGAACCATTTTCCTAAGAAAATACCCTTCGAGAAAAGTGTTTGAGGCACTTTTGCATGAAGAAGCTATCTTTCAGAATTTTGCAAAGTGCCTTTTTTCGAAGGGAAAGTACCCTTCAGAACTTTGTAAATTGTCCTTTGCCTTTTGAAATGAAACCTTCAACCTTTTGACTTCGAGACAAAAGTCCTGAAATAATTTTACCTTTGGAGAAATTATCTCGAATAATTTTCCTGAAGGAAAAGTGTCCTTTGGAAAATTCCTTCGGGCTTTTTGAAAGAAACATTTTCAAAAAGAACCTACCATTGGATCTTTAAAAGACATTTTTGAAAGAAAAAAATTACCTTCAAAATTTTGAGAATCCTTTTTTTAAAGGGAAAGGATCCTTCGGGTTTTTGAAATGGACTCTTTTGCTGAGAAAAGTGCCCTTCGACTTGCTAAAAAAGACCATTTCTTCAAAAAAAATACCTTTAGGGAATGAAAAGTACCTTTCAAAAATTGTTTTAGACAAAATTACAAAATAATTTCTTTCACTTAGTCACCATACAAAGCTCGAAATAATGAACAAGTAAAGACTTAGCCGAATAAGAGATTTTACACCTAGCCCTTTTAGTCCACAGGATCTTCACAAGATTTGTGCCCAAACCTATGAAGGCTAAGAAACCATGAAGACTTTCTTAGACCCTTCATATTTTCCACATTGAGCTTTCTTTAGAGCTTTATTATGTTGGCCACAAGTCTTAGTATGTTGGCCAATATTTCTGGTGACTCGCAGGGAAGCATGCTTACTATGCTTGAGAACCCAAACCACTTACCTTGTCTAGTCCATTGGGCATAGAGTCATTAGCCTCTATAAATGAGCTGATCTAAAACTAGATACAAGGCTGACCCTTTCTAAAACTTCCTCTTGATGCAACAAGGACAACAAGAACAAAACAAACACTGTGCCCAAGGCACCTAGGGAAGGGAAACACATAACTGAAAAGATGTGCACAAGGCACTTAGGGAAGGGAAACACATAAAATATACTCTAATATATACAAGGTTTCAACTTAAAATTACCTTATTCCTAGGTCAAATGGGAAACTTTTAGCATCATACATTTGTAATGGACAAGGATGAGAGGCACCTTGCTTTTGTGAGCTCATGTTAGGTGGACTAAGATGCATGATTGTTGACTCTTTTGGCTTGTTCCGCAGTGGATGAAGCAAGACAAAAATGTCTCCAATGTAAATAAATTCCCTTATTGGCTCAAGAGCTGATTGATGTTGCTCATCACTCTTGAGAAAGCCTTCCATGAAGACTTTATCTAGGTTATTGGGAGCAACTACATTTTGTTCACTTGGTGGCTCAAAAAGACCATATTCTTCCACCTTTTTCTTATACAAACTAGGACTGATCATGCTTAGAGTAGCATGCTCATAATTTTATAGAAGGACATGTCTCTTAGCCTCCTCAAATTCTTTGGTTATGGCGTTGAACTTCTACCACAACTCTTCAGTCTCTTCACTGGTACATTTATCAAATTGTATCAATTGAGCACTTGAGATGTCTCCTTCATCAACCTCACTCAATATTTCATATTGTTTTTCAATTGAAAATGAGAGTTGATTTGACTAACCAAGGTCCAAAACATCACACTTGTCTTCTTCTAGTTCCAACATATCAAGGCTATCTTCAATTTACACCTCATTTTGAAGTGGACTAACCTATAGTACGTGGTTTTGATCCTCTTTTTCATCTATTTATAATAGACAATCAGTAGTCCATTCAAGGTCTTCCCTATATTTGGATTGAGGTTTTCCCCCTTCAGGATCTAGTTCATTAGTGTCAAAGCCATGCCAAGAAGGCTGGTCCAAGCCTAATTTTTCCTCCTTTGAATAAATTGGGTTGCCTATCAAGATTTCTTCCTCATACACCCCTCATCTTCTCAAGACTCACTTGAGACTACAAAATCTTCCTCTATCCTTTGTAAAATAGGGTCTTTCTCCAAGAGGGAGATGGTGGGATGGTGAAAATGTTCACCTTGCTTACAACATGAGAGAGTGTCTTTCTAACTATGTACTTTGAGTGGTCTCTTTGGTGGCTCTTGAGGGAGGGAGAAAGAGTCTTGGAACTCTTGTAGGGCAAACTCACTGAGCTGAGCTAACACCTCTTTTTTGCTTTCTTCAACCACTAACTCCTTCTCTTGAACTAGTTCTTGGACCACCACAACTGACAAATCTTCCTTCTTCTCTATGCCTTTCTGAATCGATCTCCATGATGGAAATGTGTAGGGAACAACCACCTTTTCTTCCTTTTGAAAGGGTATAAGAGAGTTTGGTTTCACAAGAGAGGGCATGACATAATCAGGGTCAAAGGTGTAGGAGAAGATGTATGGTGGGATGGTTTCAAAATCTTGAGTGGGAATGGGCATAGGGGTAGGAGAGGACAAACCAATTGGTTTGGGTTTGATGTACTCATCCTCCCAATGAGTTAAGATCTCCTCTATCAAGAATATCCATTCCTTCATCTCTTACTTCTCAATGTGTAGATAATCACCTTCCTCAAAGGATGCCCACACAATCCAAAACTTATGTAAGAAGCTCCTTATCCCCTCCATGGCATGAATGGGGAATTCTTGTCCAATCACCTCCTTATTGATTTTCATGATTGTTCTCCCTTGGTCCAATATTTCTTATCTGATTCATGATAAGAATGGACCTTGACAAGATTGACTAGGGGGTTGATTTGAAACCTTTGGAGGTTGAGATTGAGGCTCTTAGAGGGGAGAGGACACATAAGACTAATTGCACTGAGTCTGTTGATCTTCATAAGATATCAACACACTTTCTAAATTTTGGACTATGCTTCTCAACCACACCTTGTTGTCCCTCTCACAAACTACCTATTGTTCATCCTCACAAACTGACCACCTGTTCTTGACCAACTGAAGAGAACTACTTGCCTCTTGTAGAACATGAATAGGGATGACTAAAGAAAGTTTTAAACCCCTACCAATCTCCCTTATCAACTCAATATAATCTGATAATTCTTGCTTGAATCTTGACAAGGGGAATTAGTGGACTGATTTGAATGCAAAGGAGACTGATCTTGGTCATACGTAGGAGTGGGAGGGAGAAAAGGCCATAATAGGGTTGATAGGTTGTTTGAGGGCCACTTGGGGGGGACACATAAACATTATTATCTTGACAAGTGTGATGCTCAGGTAGAGAATAAACATGTTGATCAAAAGATGGTTGATTATACATACCAAATAATGATGATTAGGCACTTGGGCTAATTATACCAGTTGATCAATACTTAGAGTCACCATTGGTGTCTGCACACATGCTTCTAAAGGATAATTGGATGAAGAGAACATGAAAAATCTTTAATCAGTGAATAACGTAGTCCCACCAGGTGTGCCAAAAACTATTGTAGGCTAGAATTTCACCCTTGTGGAAGATTTTTTTGGGGTCTCTCACTTCTAGCTACAATATTGGAATAACCTCAGGCTGTGGGTATCTCGTAATGAGGTTGAACATCTAGGATTTTTAATGAGGGCTAGCACCTTAGATGCTTCACTTCAACTTATTTCCCACACTAAAATCTATTACTGACTAAGGAAAAGGGAACATGAAAGGGGAAATATAAGCTAAGGATGGTGATGCACCAAAGATGAAATGATCCACTTTCACCTTGGAAAATTTAAAAACTACTAATGAACCTAAACAAGACACAAACTAATCTAATCCTATCTCAAGACCACAAGCATAAGTATTTTGTGTGGAGGTCTAAGGGAAACCCTAAAATTTGAAGGATATAAATAAATAGGTCTGTATGAGACACTATAGACTTGTGACACTTTAAGAAAGGGACCAATGTCTAACACTTCACACAACCTACAAGGAACCAAAAGAATTAAAGAGAGATACATACATAATCTATAGATGATGAAAAGTGACCTACATCTATAAGTTAAACTCCAATAATGTATACTTGACTTCAAACTAGAATCAAAAAATTCATCTCATTGCTTCAAGAGAGTGTTACAAGGCAATTTTGATAGAGTAACTCTATCACCAGTCAAGGGATCTCTTTTAAGGCTAAAAAAACCTATATATATAGCAAAAATGGGACAAGAGAAGAAGGGTCTTGTGTGAGAGGATGGAGAGGGGGGTCATAATGATCAAGATCCTTTCTTTCAGCTTCCTCAAACCCCTGAATGCATTAAATCTCCTTTGTCACCATGACAAGGTCCCCATACTTGTGTACTTGGTAGCATCATGATCAAACCTATTTTAGGTGGTAGTTTGTTGAGGGCATGGATTGGGACACTCTTCATTGAATTTGCTGACCTAATTTTCAAAAGTAAGTATGAATAATCTGCTTGTGTCCTTGAAGGGTCTTACTTCTACATTGAGTGACTTCTTGTAAGAGATGATGGCCATGTCAAAGGATGGGAACCTCTCTATTGATTGCATACACTAGCTTCTTTTAATGCATCTGGTCTAACTTGGGTCTGCTTTGCATTCAAATCCCTTTTTTGGAATTGATAGAGCCATGTTAGAGGTAGTTGCATGTCTCTGCTAGGTGTGAATGATTTGATCTTTGTTTTTAAAACATGGTGTGCCTCTTCACTTGCATGTCGTGTATGTAGGTTGTAGACCATGTCATCAAATTTTAAAGGGAAATTCCTCATCATATTTTTCTGATTGGCTAGAGACCCCTTTGACAGCTTTTGAATGCCAATGGCTACTTTATGAGACCTATCTTTGATGTCTGCGTAAATGTCTCAATCATTTTGGGCACTTTCAAAATGCCCCTTTCCAAAGGGAAAGTACCTTTAGAAATTTTGTAAATGTCATTTGGTTATTTGGAATGAATCATCAATTTTTCTGGAAAAGACCATTCAGACAAATTTGCTTTGGCCACTTTCCCAAAAAAAAGTCTTCAAGACTTTTGCAAAGGTCCACTTCCTCGAAAGATACCCTTCATAATTATTGCATAAGACACTTTGACATGGAAATGACTCTTCAGAAAAGTGTTTTGGCCCTTTTTCTCCAAAAGTGCCCTTTGAAATAATTGGAAATGCCCTTGAATTTTTTATCAAAACATTTTCTTGAGAAAATACCCTTCAAGAAAAGTGTTTGGGGCACTTTTGCTTGAAGAAGCTATCTTTTAGAATTTTGTGAAGTGTCTTTTTCTAAAGGGAAAGTACTCTTCAAAACTTTTTAAAATTTCCTTTGCCTTTTAAATGAAACCTTCAGCGTTTTGACTTTGGGACAAAATTCTTGAAATAATTTTGCCTTTGAAAAAATTGTCTCAGACAATTTTCTTGAAGGAAAAGTGTCCTTTGGAAAATTCCTTCGGGTGTTTTGAAAGAAACCTTTACAAAAGGAACCTAACCTTTGTATTTTTGAAATGGACCATTGGAGATTTAAAATATATTCCCAAAAAAAAAAGGACCTTCAAAATTTTGAGAAATCCTTTTTTTGAAGGGAAAGGATCCTTCAGGTTTTTGAAATGGACTCTTTTATTGAGAAAAGTGCCCTTCGGCTTTCAGAAAAAGACCATTTCTTTGGAAAATATACCTTCAAGGAATGAAAAGTAACTTTCAAAAATTATTTCAAAAAAAACTTTGAAACAATTTCTTTCACTTAGTCACCATATAAAGCCCGAAAGAATGAACAAGTAAAGACTTAGCCGAATAAGATATTTTGCACCTAGCCCTTTTAGTCCATAGGATCTTCATAAGATTTGTGCCAAAACCTATGAAGGCTTTATTTTTTTAAGGCTAAAAAACCATGAAGACTTACTCAGACCCTTCATCTTTTCCATGTTGAGCTTGCTATAGAGCCTTAGTATGTTGGCCAAAAGTCTTAGTATGTGGGCCAAAAAACTAGCCAATAGTACCACATTCAACATGAGGTACACATGTTTAATCCACTTAAAGTTTCTGATTCTATTATGATGGCACACAGGGTTGAGAAAAAAATTGTAGCAAATAAGAAACAACCATTCACTCACTTCAAAAATCATAGCATATTGACACCATCATTTATTCCACCTACCAGATTGGCCCCTTAGTAAATTAAAGAGAAGCGTGCAAGAAGATTATGTTTCGGCTATGACAACAAGTGGAGAAAAGGACATAGATGTGATGAGAAGAAGCTATTATAGATTGAGGGATCCAATGAAGATGATGAATAAGATGATGCCTCCAATGATGATGAGGAAGAAATAGAGGAGGTACCCGAAGATTCCCAATCTACAATCTATTGTCATGCACTTTTAGGGATTAACACTCCTCAAACACTTAAGGTGGTGGGTTTCCTTAAGAAAAAAAAGGTGATAATGTTGATTGACTCAAGAAGCACACATAACTTCATCAATCATAATTTGGCCACTCAATTGAACTATTTCATTTACCCATCACCAAAATTTTAAATCATGATTGCAGGTGGTGACATAGTCAATTGTTTAGGGAAATGTCATAGTATTAAGCTTGTTATGGGTGAGTACAATCTAGATTTTCCTATGTTTTTTATTACCATGGATAGTGCAGACATTGTTTTGGGATTCCAATGGCTCACAACCTTGGGTACAATTGATATAAACTTCTAGGAACTATTCATGCACTTTTATTCTGAAGAAAGGAAAATTGAACTACATGGATTATGAGAAAAATATCCATAATTGGTTAGTTTACATTAGAAGATAAATATTCTAAAAAAGGGGGCATAAGGATTTAAATAACGATTATGTTCAATAGAAGTTCAAACCATAAAGGCATCTACACATCCTAATCGACAAATGATTCTTGATGACTACCCATCTATTTTTGGGACCATGCCAAAAGGATTACCACCAAAAAGAGAACATGATCATGCCATTAAACTACTTCTAGGGAGTTAACCACCAAATATTAGACCATATATATATCCATATGCACAAAGAGTGAATTCAAAAAGATAGTCCATGAGATGCTGGAGGTAGGAATCATCAGGCACAACCAAACTGCATATTCATCACTAGTGGTCATGGTGCATAAGAAGGTGTGAGGATCATTTTGCATATATTTGAAAACTATGAAAAATAAATGAAAAATCAAATGAACCTTGAAAAATAACCTTTAAATCACATACCACTTTGAGGGGGAAACTTCTTTTAAGCAAGCTCAATACAATAATATTCATGGATGCCTTCATTAGACCTCAAAACTCACTTAAATACTAAATATATTATAATAACTAATACTTCCCATGTATGTGGGATGATTTAAATATGCTCAAGGGATGACTTAAAAATCACATGCATCCATAATGACTAATACACTAATAATGCAAAGAGAAGGGTAGGACATGGGTTCCTAACATCCCCACCCCCTTATAAAAGGATTTGTCCTCAAAGCTTCAGATGTGGAAATGATTGTTGAATTTAGAATAGTTTTTTTCATGTTGCATCTTCTGGTTGCATATCATGCCACTGAATTAAGACTTCTGTGATTGAGTAGGAGCGAAGTTGGTGGGTGTACCTATCTAAGACTACTTTTGGTTTGAGAAGGATGGAGCTTTTATTATCAAGTTATGGTAAAATTATTTACACTTCTATGGTGGTTTCAAGAACTTTCTTCAAATAATAAACATAAAAGAATAGGTGAACTCAGGAGGAAGGTTGAATCTCCAACTTGTAAACAATAAACCCAACTATCAGAGAACCTTATATGGTCCATGAAATTTTGGAAGCTTATGATGCTTTTTTAGTTTTAGGTATGATTGCTTGTATGGTTTCAAATGAAGAAAAACCATATTGCCAAATTAAAAGGTGTGATTGGAGCGGTGTTGATCAACCTATTACTTCATTCAGTTCTATGTTAGATGAAGATTCCCCCATAGGGTGCTGACAAATTGATCCTAAAGTTGGAGAGTAGTGTTGACCACCTGAACTGGTGAAATATCAAGATATATAGAAGTGTTGGGGGTGCTTGACTATAAACTACTTCATATTGAGTCATTTTAGTATAAGTATGGTAAGAGGTATCGTACCACCATTATGTGAGGTGAAGCCACTTTACCCACTATTGTTTTTTTTCTAAAGCAAAATAATGAAGGAATGTTTCCAATCATTTGTTGACAATTTTTATCTGTCCATATGTTTGGGAATGATACCCAAAGCTCATATTTAGTTGTGTGCTTATGCATCAGAATAAATCGATCCAAAAATGTCTTGTGAAAGTTGCATCACAATCAAATATGATTGAAGAAGGGATGCCATGAAGATGAATATCTCATCCAAGAAAACTTGTGCAACCATGGAGGTTGTATATCAATGGTTGAGGGAAAAAAATTGACTATATTTGGAGAGGTGGTCTACCATGACTATGAACACTAATTTTCCTCCAAATTTAGGGATACCCTTAATAAAATCCATAGAAATATCTATCTAGATCCTATTAAGAATGGGAAAGGGCTTGAGAAAACCAAGAATCATTGTTATTTCACCTTTGTTATATTGGCAGGTATCACATTCGACCACCACCTATTTAATTTTTCCTTTCATCCCCTTCAAAAAGAAGATTTGATGTGCCTACTCATATGTTTTGGGAAATCCTTAGTGACCTACTAATGGAGAAGCATGGATTTTATAAAATACAACTTGATGAAGGTATGTGCTATGGGGAATCACTAGACAACCCTTGTATCATAGAGAAGCACCATCCCATGAATAATGTGGTATTGCATAAGGGTTAGTGTCCAATTATTGAATTAGGTGGTGTAAGGAGGGATAATTTTTGTGCCCTTGGTGTACACATTCCAACTAATTCAAAATGGGCATAGAGATGGCATAAAGGGAAGTTTGGTCCTCAAATGTGCATGATAAAACATCTACCATGACATTGTCTTTACCTATCTTGTAAGTGATCTCATAATCATAGCCCATGAGTTTATTGAACCATTTCTATTGTGTCAATAATGAGACCCATTATTCCAGGAAATATTTAAAACTCTGGTGATCAGTTTTTATGTAAAAATAATTCTCAACTAAGTATGGCCACCATTTTTATACTACATGCAAAATTATCATCATTTCCTTTTCAAATGTAGACAAAGCTGAATTTCATCCAGAAAGGGATTTTCTAGTGAAAGAAATGGGATGACCCTCTTGGATAAGAACAACACCCATTTCATTACCATAAGCATCACTTTTAATGGTGAAAGTTTAGGTGAAGTTTGGTATGGCCAAAACTAGTGTGTTGCTCAGCATGTTTAAATGTCATGAATGCTTAGTCAACGATAGCATCCCACGTGAATGCATCCTTCTTCAATAAGGAAATCAAGGGAGCCATGATCTTTCCATAATCCTTGATGAACTTGTGGTAGTATCTTATAAGGCCTAGGAAACCAAGAAGGCTATTGAGGGTTATTAGTCAAGGCTAGTGTTGCATGGCACTAACTTTTTTTGGATCCACATGGACCTCATCTACTGAAATAATGTGCCCTAGACATTCAACTTCCTCTTGACTGAAGAAACACTTGGACTACTTATTGCATAATTGATTTTTTTCTAGAAGTTATAATGCCTTGCCAATATTTTAGAGATGCTCGACCCATGTTCAGTTATAGATCAAAATATCAGAAAAGAAAACTAAAGCAAATTGACATAGAAAAGGCCAAAAGATTATATTCATTAGTACCTAAAATGTTAAAGGGGAATTTTTAAGTCTAAATGGCATGATCGAGAATTCATAGTGACCATCATGAGTGTATAAGGCTATATTTATAATTTCATCATCATGTAAGCATATATGATGATAGCTTGAACGAAGATCCAATTTAGAGAAATTTTTTACCCTATGGAGCTCATCAAGAAGCTCATCGATTATCAAAATTAAGAATTTATCTTTCATAGTGAAATGGTTAAGGGAATAAAATTTAATGTAGAGGCACCATGACCCATCCTTGAGTATCGGCTAGTGATGGGATGAATAACACTAGAATTGATGAATTCACATACTAACTACTCAATATCAATTGTTTATAGATGGGGATAGCAGTATGGCCAAATGTTGGGTGGGATGCTTCTTGAAAGGAGAAAAATGTGATTATATTCATGGTATTGAGGGGAAAATACATTATCTCTATAAAAATGGTTTCATGTTTATCAAGGATGGCTTGTAAATCAGTAGGGTAGTTAGTAATAGTGGGGAGCTAGAGTTGGATGGAGTGCAGTTGGGTAATGACCCTATGTGAGCCTTTCTTCATAATATTTTCTATGAAATGGGAACTAATGATGTGAATAGTCTAGGGCATAACCCTTTTAAAGTGTTTTTATGGCCACTATCTATGAATTGCATCCAAATCTCAGAGAAGTTCCATAGAATAGGTCTCAGAACACATCACATCCTCATAAGGGTAGGGAAAACATATCTAAGCAAAGAGTGTAATCATATATCATGATAAATACATTACCAAACTTACCTTTACATTAAAATGTTTCCCCATTAACAATCATGACTTCAAATTTAGAACAAGGGTGTATAAAGCAGTTTGTTTGCTTAGTAATGTGGGGATTGATGAAATTATGAGTGTTGCTAGAGTCAATGAGGATTTTGAGAGGGATTTTTTTAAAGAACCCCTTGACCTTCATTATTTTAAGGGTGGTAATACCTATTAGTTCATGTATAAAATCTCAAATAGAGTCTCCTAAGCCATTGTGTCCTCTAAGGGGATGTGTTCTACTTGAGCATCCTGCAATTCTCGGATATCAGGCTTGTCCTGTTATGGTGATGATTCCACATCTAGAAAGAAGAGATTTTATGTGATGCACCTATGACCCTTAACCTATATTTCATCATAATTATAATATAATCATTTATCCTTATGATCTCACACATCTACCTTGGCAAGGTGCTTGACTGTTGTGGTTGTGGTTGGATGCTAGTTCATTGTGTTCTTTATGGATGGGAAAGTGGGGGGTCGATGTTATTCTGAGAGTTTATTTTATACTAACTTAGATAGACCCAAGATGTATATCATGTTGTTGGGTTGAAAAATTTTCACCTTTGAATGGATTGGATCTTTAAGGCCACTAATAAAACAACTCTTGAAGAACTCATCTAATAACCCTTCAGTGTGATTATCCAGTTTCTCAAATTCATAACGATAATCACAAATGATGCCTATCTAACAAAGTTTGGTGAAATCTCTTATAAAGTCCTCGAATATCAAGGGACTAAACCTGCCTAAAAGTAAGGATGCAAATATTTTTCAATTGGGTTAATCATTCAACTTGAGATACCAAAGGTACTATTAGCATGCTTCTTGTTCCAAGTGGAAGGAAATAATTGGGACTTTGTTGATAGAACAAGTACTGTGAAGGTTGAATAATTTCTTGGCTTGATATATCAATCTTGTAGGATATATACCATTAAACCATGGAAATTTTATTTTGGGCCCACATGATGTGTGAAGAGAAGAGAAACTATTCTTTGAAGAAGACTCATTCTATAATTTGTTGAGCAAAAGGTTATTTTGTTGATTCAGTTTATGCATCATATCGGTTAGCTCATTGACCTGAGATTTCAATGTTGCAATTTCTTCCTCCATGTTCTTTGTGCCTACATGGGTGGCTTCCATAACTAGTATTTTTTTTATTTTCTTTATTTTTTTGGTGAAAGAGATAGAAAAATGCGTTCAATCAGTAGGGAAATTGTTTTAATGTGCTTTTACTAGTTTTTTGGCACCTCCTAGCTAGGATTTACGAAGACAAGAGAAATTTTGAAATCATAATGGAAAAACTATAAAAAATGTCCAAGAAGGATAAATAAATATAAAAGGCAAAGGAATATTATGAAAATAAATTGAAGCAAGAGGGAAAAAACTAAATAGGTTATGGCAAACCTCAAAAAAATTAAAATTTGAGAGTTTTGGCTAATAGAAGTGGAATTTGGATATGGACCTTTAAAGAAAAATATTGTGTAGAATGAAATTTCAAATGTTTCAATAAATTTAAAGAGTCAACAAAACTATAGAGGGAGTGATATGACAAAAAAATAGAAAATTTTTACTCTGAAAAATTGATTGCTACTTGGTTACTTTTGCCAAAAGCTTGTCTACAAGTGCAGGGTGACTAACTATTCTCAACTATGATTATTCTTTTGTTGGTCTTGTAAAACTATTATGTCAGATATGAACCCCAAGTCTATTTGACTATCTAAGGGTTTTAAGGAGTATCTCTGACCACTAATGTTGAATGAATGAGTACCGCTCTCCACAAAAGTTTTGGCTATGGATTTATCCCTAAATGACAATTTTTAGTTTACCTCATGAATGAAAACCAGTCAATTAAGATGAGGTCGTTGCCCTTTACTGTCAGGTCCTCTTAATGGGTCAGCTACTTCGAGGTTCCTATGCTACTCCTCTCAATGATTTTTAGGACTTATGCCCAAGTACTTCCCATAGTTATGCGGAGGGGTATTTACATTTATCTAAACCTGTAATGAATATGTAAAAAATAAAGGTAAGGAAAAATATTTATGTAAATGGTGCAGCTCTTGAAAAGTCATCGCTAAAATAAAAATCTTTAAAATCTACTCGTAGATCAAAAAAGTGCTTTGATATTAGATGTGAGGATCCTTTTGTACAAATTTATGGACTACAAAAAAAAAAGAACTTTAGAAAATAATGTAAAATAACCTTTATATCACAAGCAATTTTGAGAGGGTAACATCTTTTGAGCAAGCTCAATACAATAATATTTGTGGATCTTTCATTGGGCCTCAACACTTACTTAAATAATAAATCTATTCTAATAACCACTATTTCTCATGTATGTGTAATAGTTCAAATATGTTCAAGGGACAACCTACTTGAAACATATACGTCCATAGTGATTAATACACTAATAATGCTAAAAAAGGGTAAGGCATGGGCTCCTAACAAAATTATAAAAGTTTAGAGAAGAAATAAGAGAAGGTGTAGCCAAAATTCATAAGGAAGAAAACTTGATCACCAATAAGCTCTAAGAATCTTTTTTAGATAATGTGATTGATCCGTAGTGAAACAAAGACCATGAAGTAGTAATGATCCACAAACCTGCAAGACAAACCAACTAACACCAATCTTTCAATTTAAGTAACCAATATATCAAAAATATGATCTACATGCATAATGTAATAAAAATAGATTTACAAAAAGGTAAATTTAAGTAAAGACAACTTCTATCATAAAGTACGTAAACTTGCATGAAAAAAGTTAGTCAAAATAATCAAAACATATATCTTATGCAATAAAATGTAAGGAATATAAAAAGATATTTAGTCAATCAAAATGGAGACAAAAAAAAAAACATGTCACTTAAAAAAGATATTATTGTGGTGAATCATTATAAGAATTATCACAAGAAGACATATCAAAGTCCTTGGAAGATTCATGTTCTTTAAGAATTCATATAGTTTAACCCTTAGAGGTAGGAGATTTAGTCATTTTTTAATAATGCAAAGTGTCATGTATAGATTTACCACAAGATTTGCATACGTGCAATTTTTAACATTTAGATATGCAATGCCCTTATTTTCTATAATGTATATAAAATTTATTATTTTTAACCAAAGCATGAGTATTAGAAACATTGTAATCAAAAGAAGTTACATTATAAATCATTCAGTGAGGAGGACAATAAGATTCTGAATTTGTATTAGAAGCAAATGAATTATAGAAACTAATTATTTTATAATTTATATTAAAAGTAAGCAAAATAGGTTCAAAAATACTATTTTTACACTTATCAAGTGCACCATCCGAATAATTCATATTATGCATGATTTTTAAGCCAGGGTTGGTATAAGAAGTGTGCAAATGAATTTTAGGTGTTTTAGAAGCATAACATGTTTCATCGTTATAAAAGTTAGTGTCATGTACAAAATATGCAAATTTGTCATTAAGAGCATCCAAAGAAGATTGTATAGTTTGTATTTGCTTTAAAAAAAAAGACTTATAAAACATTAAAATATCATTTTGACATATAAGTTGCTTCTTAAGTGTAATAATTTCTTTATTTCAAAAGAAAATAGTTTGCTTGAAAATGAACAAAATGGTCAATTGAAACGCTATGAGAGCCCAAAAAACAAAATTAGTTATTTAAAAAAAAAATTATTACTAATAATATTGAGTGATCCTTAAAAATATTCATCATGCTTGTCTGAGAGTTTAAATCAATCATCTTATAAATCCACACCAAAACATTAAAATGTTAAAGATATGATGTTATATAAAAAAAACTAAGTTTGTTGAATGATTTATGGATTAAAATTAGATTTAAAAAAAAAAAAAAACTTTTTTTAAGCAAATGAAGCAACAAAGGTACAATGATAGTGATAAAAAAAAACTTTACGAAAGAAACGTATAAAACAAACTTCTCATTAAAACATATATATTTTTTTGGTTAGAAATAAAAGACAAAAAAATCTTTATGAGCCATGTGGGAAAGAAAGGCTTTTGTATTTTATTTTGTTTTAAAAATTTATGCATAAATTATTATTGGTTTGATATAATAATCAAACAAGCATGAAGTTAAGATTATAAATCTTTAAAAAAAATTATGTTTTAGATTTTTTTAAGTAAATTTTATTAAAAAAAGCAACGAGTCAAAAAGATTTCACAAATCCAAATTATCACAATAAAAAAATCCTTTTACATTAAAAGTTTAATAAAAAAATGGTTTTTTATTTTTATTTTATTTTTTAATCTTTTTTAGTCACGTTTTATAAAAATCAACAAAGATATTTTTGATGATTTTTCAAAAATGATGGTATAGATTTTTCTAAAAAGTTAAGAGTAAAAACCCAAAAATATTTTAGAGATTAAAATTATCAATAAAAATATATAACCTTTGTTTTAGATGGGTTTTTGGTAAAAATGACTCTAAAATTTAAAAAAAAATCTCAAAAAACTCCTTGAGAATCCTGTAAACAAAAGGATTGGGAAGTTAAAAAATTGAACTTTAAATTAACTAAAACAAGATTGACTTTTAGAATTAAATGCTACTCTTAATAAAAAACTATTTATGCATTCAAATGTAGTTAAAACATGGTTAAAATGTCAAGTAAAAAAATGAGATGGATTTGGAAAAAAATTCAATATTCCTCTAAAAAAGTCCTGCACAACACTCAAAATCAAAGAAAGACCATAGATTCGATAACATATTATAATATTTTTTAAGAATTGAATTAAAAATTAAGGAACAATGTTACCTTGAAATAAGTACAAACCACAAAAATGAAGTCAATGTGATAAGTGAAAAAACCGTCATACGAAAAAAAAATCCTACAATATATTAGAAGCTTTTTAACAAGAATCACCCCAAGTATAATAACATGAATAAACTATAAAAAAGAGAGAATGGCTTTAGACCAAATAGCATCACAAGAATGCAAGAGCAAGACTAGAATTGTAGAACATAAAGAATGAAGAGAAGTACTCAATACATAGAGCTAGAAGAAATAAGAAGTTACTAATTTCGAGCATTCGTGCTATGTGTTATTAATAATCTTACAAGTAGAAAAGATGTGTGTACCATATTGGGGGAGAAGATTTACATAAAAATAACTTCAAAACTAACAAGTAGATTAGAGAGGTGAATAACACCTCAAAAAACTAGAACAAAGTGTATTTATAAATACAATAAATGTACACACATAAAAGACTTAGGATAAGTCTATAAATCTATAATAAGGACCTAAATTAAGATTATAAGCTTTGTAACAAGAATTATTCTAAGTACAATAACATGAATAAACTATAAGAAAGAGATAATAGCTTTAGACCAAAGAGCATCACAAGGATGCAAGAGCAAGACTAGAATTGTAGAACATGAAGAATGAAGAAGAGAATAACTCAATAAATATAGAAGGAATAAAAAATTATTAGTGCAAGTTCTAGCATGTGTATTATGTGTTCTTAATATTATTACAAGTGGGGAAGATATGTGTTTTATATGAAGGAAGAGGATTTACATACAAGTAAATTCAAATCCAACAAATGAATTAGAGAGATGAACGATAACTCAAAAAATAAGAATAAAGTAAATTTATAAATATAATAAATGCACACACATATAAGACTTATGACAAGCCTATAAACCTATAATAAAGACACAAATTAAGATTAATTTTCTAAAAATAATACCTAGACACTCAAATATTTTTATAATAACATCTTTTATTAGTATTTGATGCATGTGTAACTATTTTAATCACTTTTTATATTAATATGCATTTGAAAATGTGCAAGCAAATATTTTTTCACATTCTCAAGGTTCAACATTAACTTTGTTATCTATATTATATTTTGGAAAAATAAAAAATAAAAAAAGATTATTTTTTATTTGATAGAGGATAATGACAAAACAAATTTGTTAGATAATTTCAATTATTTGTGAGATAAAAAAATGAAAACATAGTCACCATCAAACTTTTTTATATCAAGTTTTCATTCTTAAGTTTTAACATTAGCATTTCAAGATATATTGTATTTTAAAAATTAATGAGTTGGAATATATATATATATATATATATATATATATATATATATATATTAGTTTTATGTTAGTTATAGGATAATGACAATGACAAGACTAATTTTCTAGGTTAATTTAACTATTTTTCAAAAAAAAAAAGAAAAAAAATTATCTCCGTCAAATTCATTGACTTTTTATATCAAGTTTATTACTTTATAGGTTTTCCTTTCATTGAATGTAATTATATATGAATAAAAAATGCATTATATGTTCCCTATTAATGGGTTAATTGTGTGTCCTAAGGCTATTAAACAAGCTGGCCACACGGATTGGTTGCCTCTACCTCTTAGGATTTTCAAAATTAATTTTGATGGTGTGGCTAGGTGAAATATAGGGGCATCAGGGGTAGGTTGTGTGATTCATGATTGTGTTGAATTGTTGATCAAAAAGTGTTAATGAAGTTCATTGATGAAACTAATAATAAGGTAGAAGCGCAAGCTCTAGTGCTTGATTTGGATCTTTTAGTTCATTGTGGTATTGAACATGTTATTATTGAAGGTGACTCAATGGTGATAATCTAAGCTTTGTGCAATAGGAAGGCTAGGTCATGGAGCATTGAGAACATCCTAAGTCTCACTCAGGATATGTTGGACTCTCTCAATGTTTGGGAAGCTAAGCATTGATTTTGTGAAGCAAATTTGGTAGTAAGATTCTCGACCAATAAAGGCATAACATAAGTTGAAGAAGTGATTGTGAACAATGATTAGATCACTTGGTCAAATACGAGGATGGGTCATGTAACATATTAAAGGACGAAGATCAATGGGGGTCATGTCTCATGATGGGAGAATGGGGAGGAATCCATCATTAAGTGGGATGGATTCAATCCCCTATGTTTGTGATGTAATACTCCCAAGCCCAACTTGCTTAGTCATGTGGTAGCTCATTTGCATTTATATTAGGTGTCAATTTTTTACACAAATGTTAGAGAGAAGTGATATTGGATAGTTTGCATAAGGGTTTATAGTCATGGACCGGATATTTCAAATCTATTTGAGAAAACCATTATTGCAGGTTATGGTTACCAAGTGAGAGATGGTATTTGAAGGTGGGGTGTTTGATGGGTGGCTAAAGAAGGTTTTCATTCTTTAATCTGGGAGTGCTCTGTAGGTGGTCAAACATATTATTGTGTGGGTTTTTTCAAGATGCCCTACCACATTAAGGTAAATTCATTGATATCTTTAATGTTTATGGGTAATTTGATGTTAGTTCTGAAGGACAAGAGCATCACAATGGCAATTATGAAGAGGATTGATCGCATAGACTTCAAGGTGGGGTTATAGACAGTTGTGGGTGAATTTTAGTTGGTGGAACACTGCACTTTGATGTTATCCCAAGTAGAATATCAAGGTTTATTCCCTAGCAAGGCCTTCAAAGATATATATGAGTGGTTTGAAATTTGTTAGAACATGTGGAATTATGCAGGAGAATCTAAAAAATCTAGGTCCTTTGGGTATATTGCTACTAGTTTTAGACCTAATCTCTCTTAAGGCTCCTTTAGCTTAAGTTTTGGCCACGCTAATTTACTGAAAGGCATCTCACTTTGTATCAATGGTGAAAATGATTGTTTGTCTATATAGAACAACATTTCCCTACCTCCCTTAAGGAATGGGGGATGAGTCCTACCACATGATGAAGAGCAATATCATACCATATGTGGGCCCACATGGAGAGTGTAGCATGTACGTCAGGATTGGGTGGGTATTTTTTGAATAAATAGGTTGGTAATCCCTATCATAGGAGGTGGAAGATAGTGGTCAGGAAGGATGTAGAGGCTTTGGTTGTTAGGATTGGTGACTATGGTAGAATGGTTGGGATCATGTAGAGGTAGGAAGGTGTGGTATCCTTAGGTGAGTTGGGTACTAGTAGCACTCCAAGAAAAGGTGGATGCGGTAATAATGGTAGGAACAAACCTTTGTGTGGTGGTGGTAGTAGACTATACATTGGTATTAGGGCCAGTCGACTGACTCCTTTTCCTCTATCATAGTCTTTGCTTGCTTTGGTTGTTTTATTTTGTCAATTTCAAGTTTTGTAATCAGGGTTTGTCTCCTTCATTGTCTAGTTATCACCTTGTATGGGTTTGGTCCCTTTTTGGGTTCTTTTCCTCTCATGGATGGTTTGTTTTGGTTCTCAGTCTCAGTCAATTTTGGTTTTTGGTCTTGGTTAGTTCTTGGTATATTGTGTTTGGTTTCTGGTATGGCCAAGTTTTCTTGTAATCTAGTTTTATGTTAATGAAGGACAAGGGACCCATCAATCCTCAATTATAATTTAAAAAATGTATTATATGCTTTGTGAATTTAATTATCACTACTATAACCCCATCATTTCAATATTTTGTTCATTGTGAATTAAATATTATTTAAGTAATGGCCACTTTTCCCTTGCATGCAATTATGAAATTATTAATAATCATTGTGAACTCTTTTGTAGTTATCAAGAGACCATTTTTTGTGTACAGTTGCGGCTTGTTAGCATATATAAAGCAATCCCTTCTTGACCACTATGTTGATTTTGGTGTTTCTTGATAAATTTGTGATCTTCACTTGTAAATTATGTTTGTTGTGTTCTCTCGAACTTTAAAACATTCACTGTGTGTTTATCCCAGTCTTTAGTACATAATTTATCACAAATGGAGGTGATTGGTGAATTATATTATTTGTTATTATTTTCCATATCCATTTCAATTTCCTGTAAATTTTACTTAATCTATTATTTGAACTCCAAAATGTGCATCGTGTGTATCTAAATCCTCATTATGAAATTTATTAAACTAGAAGTCACAGACAAACTAATGATAAGTGTCAAATTTGATTGTTATGATTTTAGTGAATAGGGAGTATGTGGCTTTAGTCTTAATGGAGAATCTCAACCATCCATGTGTCACAATCTTAGAGCCTCATGGTCATAGATTTCACGAGGTCACAACTTTCACTTTGATGTTCACTTCTTATTTTGCACACATGTTGATTTATTAGTTTGTCCTTATGGATGCTTAAATCTGAATGCCTTCATCTTTATGTCAGTCGTTGTTACGTGGCATAACCCTATAATGTTTCTTTTCATAAGTTATGATTATTCATTGTCCTTTCACTTTATCATGTCCACTTGGACAAGACATGTGGAAACTTATTATTGGGTCACAGTAATGGAGTCACATAATCTTTCTTGACTTTTTAATTACCCTTTATAATGCACAAACACATCAGATTTTTTAATTCCACTTTATATTTGCACTTATTTGAATATGTTTACCCCTTTATATGTCTTGTATCCATGTTGAGTCACTCTGTGAAATGAGTACTCACATAGGTCCACATATTCATCACTTGTGACCATTATTATGTCCGATGAAATTAAAATAATTGGTAACTTTTCATTGCTCATGGAGTCACGGGGCCATGGACTACCTCAAACTTCCAAATTCATTATGAAAAATATGTGGATCCATTGGAAAAATAAAATTCACTTTATATTTCTTGAAGACTATAACTTTACCTATGTGTAAAAAAAATATGCCACAATTATATTCATGAATATTAATAAAGTGCATACATTACTTTAAATAAACTGCAATATCAAGAAGACACATGATGATCATCCAACGACCATAAAGTCACAAAGTCCTGACTTTCTCTTTTGTTCTTAATGACTTCTCAATGGACTGTGTGGAATGTTTGGACTTTAAATCTAGTTCATATTCTCACATGGCCACCTTTTCCATGTTCATTGTAAATGCACACACAACGATCATATCTTTTAAATAAGACGTGAATGATATGAGTGATTCCTCATTTTGTTGTATGTTCTCATGCTTAAGCTCCTTTTCCACTTTACATATGTCATGGACATGTGCAAAACCTATATTTAATGCATCCTCACCTGAGCTACCAAGTCTTCATCACTTTTCACTTTATTATGTCCACTTAAATTGAAACATGTGGTTGTTTCCTATTACTTCACAGTCATAGAGTAGTTTTGAGCTTGTGAATGAATTTTAAGTGATTTTTATAGATCAATTGGATTAAGAATTTTCCATTTATCAGTATTTAATTTTGAAGAGCTTTCCACCTTTCATTTGTTGTTGCTAATTGGCATAAACCTGCAATGTCTTTACTAAGTTATGACTCTTCATATCTTTTCACTTTACCATGACCAATTGGAATGACATATGTGGTGGATTTTTATTGGATCACAATAATTGAGTCCCATAGTGCATATGAGTATTTTGAATGGCCTTTTATAATGTGCAAATGCATGATATTCTTAATTTTACTTTATACCATACCTTGTTTGAATATATTCTCTCTTTTACATCTCTTGTTGCCATATGGCTGAATCCTATGAAATGAATTTTCATAAGGTCCAAGTCTTCATTTCCCTTTATCCTTTACTGTGTCAAGTGGAATTGAAACTTTGGTAGCTTTTGATTTGTTTATCGTCACAAGCGCACACAGTCTTTTAAGCTTCCAAGTGAGAGAGTGTGGAGTCTATGCATGCATTGAAACATTGATCTCACTTTATTTCCCTTAGCGTTCACACCTTATTTATGCAATGAATAAATGTGTCATAGTTATATTCACAAACATTAATAAAGTGCATAGATTACTTCAATAAATCTATGATATCAAGAAGACAAGTGACGATCATCTAATTTCCATGAAGTCAAGAAGTCATGGGATTCTTTTTTATTCTTAATGTAGCCAAGTGAATTACATGGATCCATTAGAATATAAAATCCACTTAATCTTCACTTACATCTACTTTTTCCCTATTCAAAATAAATATGCAACAATCACATCTCAAAGTTAAATAATATGCTCACATAAATTTAATAAAACTTGTGATATTAAAAATGACACATGGTGATCAAAATGTAGTTACATAGTCATAGAGTTCCCAAAACATGATTTAAAATAATAAGTATAAATTGGCCTCCATGGATGCATTGATATATGTATTTCATTATATACAACTGATAAGTACATCTATCATGACGTTTAAAAATGTTATGAATAAAGTGTGAACCTTTTGACTTTGATTATGTGAATGTGGCCACCGATGATCTCAAAGTTTGGCAAGTGTATTGTGTGGCTAATTAATTTTAACCAAAATCCAAACTAGTTTTCAAGCATGAAATGGACATTGAATGTTTTGTGAAAATGAAATTTCCCTGGAAGGGAAATTTTTTAATTTCTCATCCACTATCTTTTGACATAGTTTACAAATTGAAATAAGAGACGGGTTTTCCAATGGGGTGCATATTCACTTTTCTAATTAGTTTGCATTGAAAAATATGTAAAAAAATATTTTTTCACTTTCTTAAATATTGACATTAACTTTAAAATATATGTTTTATTTTTAAATTAAATGATCAATACTCTTGTAACCCTTTCCATATTTTTTGGCATGAACAAAGGCTTGTTTGTTTCATCATCATTGTCAATGTCAAATACCATACTAGAATTAGTGTCAATGTTTTTGGCAGTAGTGTCAATGTTTCCCTATTTGGATATAGTATGTGTAATAAACATTTTATTTGTTATTTATTTATGTTTTATGAGCAAGATATGATTTGATCCATGTTTTGAAATTTACTTTAAGTGTCTCTTCATTGTCATGGTATGGTATGAACAAAATAATTTGTTTCCCTATAGTAGTTTTTAGGATCAATTTGCTCATTGTATCTTAATGATGTTCCTTCCACATAAACTCTTTTAAAATTACCAACATCATAACACTAAAAACTATTATTTTTTATGAATCTCTAAACATGGTTTAAAGAAAATAAAAAATGCAAGGCCTCTTCAAACACTGCCTATGTATTATGTATTCTTCACCAAATTTGTGAATCAAAACTACTTTTTGGATGCAACTCTAAACATGTTTCAAAAGTATTTCTCTCTAAATATTTTTAACTTTGTATTTAAACCAATATCATACACTCCTCTAAACAATAATTACTAAAGCCACATCACAACACTTGTTCCTATTGTTCTCCCAAAGTTATATATTTTTCATATTTACCCAAGATTAACATCAATGTTTGTATATGCCTTAAAGTGCCCCTTTGGCATTTATTTAGTGGTTTTTATATATGTTTGTTAGATTTATTTATGTATATGTGGTTGTTCTTAATTTGATGTTATTCAATGGTTATGATGGATTTCAAAGTTTGAAACCTTAATGTTATGCATCCATGTGTTAACATTTATAACCATTTTATGATTTCCTTGTTCCATATTGAAATCAACTATATAGCTATGATACCAATTATGTCCATTTGTATAATCTTTTCTAAATTTCTTATGTCTTTATTTATAATGTATGGGCTTATAAACACTTTTATGCCTTTCATGTTTCTAGCCATTGGAATTCAATATGTGCACAACTCTACCCTAAATTTTAATTTAAGTCATCTATAAATAGACAAGTGATTAGGTTCATCTGATCATTAAGGTTTATAAAATAAAATAAATTCATTAACATTTATTATTAATCATTCTATTATGGATCACTCTTTGTTCAAATGGTAGAGTTAGTTTTGTCATGCAATTTATACTTATTAATATCTTTGTTATTTTGTAGGAATTTGACAAATTAGAAGGGATAGTCCATTCATGTAATAAGTAACCTACTTCATAGATCCCCAAATTCATCCCTTATCCATATAAAATTGTAATCTTATTGATTTAAGAAGGATAGGAGTTGAAGCATACATATAAGGTGAAAGGTGATAAAAGGGTGAGTAAAATCAGAGATTTATGTCATCATTTATAGATATTCCAAGACAATTCAATTTTACTAGGACCATACAATCTTTACTAGGATTGTATTTATGGTCATGGAATCTTATTATTTTTATACCTAAATTATAGAGAGACAAGTCAAATAGCTTTGGATTTCATTTATAAGTTCATATTGTGATGATATATTTAGTGATAATGTTTTAAAAAGACAAGAACATTGTATTTCCTCTATTTCTTTACATGTTTAATTGAATGATTAATTAGACATTATATATTGTGTTTTACAATACTTAATTTAAAGAAGGCATATTTATATACTATAATGTGCTTGTTTGATTAGCCTCATGGTGAAGATCTTATGTGGAAGTATACAATTCATAAAATATAGCATGAATTTATCATATTCAAATGCACCACATAACTGAGCTTGTGAGTGATAAATCAAGTAATAGAGATGATGTGCTCTGTATTTGCCCACTTAAAATTAAATTTCAATGAACACATAAATATATGGTATGTTAATAATATGTTCATCCTTAATATGAAGTTCACATTTGCTTGAGTCAACCCCCTCAATTATTGTAGGGGGTGTATATAATATGACATGAATAACTATTAAAAATAATGCACTCCTGAATGGATACTTCGCAAATGATTTGTTTCTCACCTTAGATAAGAATGAAGATTAATTTTATAAATACATGGCTTGTATTGACACCTTTTTTAAGACTTCAAGTTTGAATCTACAATGAAGTAAGACTCAATGCTATCAACAAATGATGATGTTTATGCCTAACTAGTTTGATAATTTTAATTGTAAATGGATTGATAATGGGGAACTATTTGTGTTTCTTGGCATCCCATTTTATTTTGAAATCTCCTTGTACTCACTATGGTAATATGTTCTACAATGGGTTGAGAATAAATATGCTTATTGGATTACCAAGCCTTTGTCTTTGGCTGATAAGTTTCAAATCCACACAAAAAGTGCTTGTTGTGACTCATTTATATTATTCCTCTTGTCATGTGCCTTCTAAACCTACTTATGACAAGTTCACCAAGTTACTTCATGAATTTTTGTGATGTCATGTAAAACAAACCCATTTTTTTCACATAGTCTCTTGGGACATTTGTTACCTTGTGTAAGATTAATGAGGCATGAACATCATTGCTGTCAACAAATGAAGCACATTAATTTATGTTAAATGGATCATTAGAGTCATTAAGGGGTCAAAATATTGATAAATAATTCTCAGACATTACATCTTTATTGGTTTACCTTATCTCAAGAAGTTATGGGAGGGAGTTGGTTTCTATACACTCCTCATTACTTTTGCCCTTATCAAGATTGAATGCTCATTTGTTGTTAGTAGCATTTGGAGATATTTTAATTTGGTCAAATCGTTACTCAATTAGGTTAGATATGTGTTTATAATGATCCTATATTTTAATGACCACAATATTTGGTGGTCTCACATTATAAACATCACCAGATTGCATCTAACTCAAACTCTAGGTATCAAATCTCTCATATTTTTAAGGGAAAACATTCACATTATTCATGATTATGTCACTTTTATATTTTGGACTCCTTTGTCTATATTATAGATGAAGTTTGAGTTCTTAGATTTCATTTTCCATATATCATTCATATTCAATATCTCATGACAAATATTATTATGTATAAACTAGGTCTTTAACCATCAATTGCATTATGGAAACACTGTTGTTTGAAATGTGATATGCCTGTTAAGAATTACACTCCTAGCTTTCTCTAAATAAATATTAGTCTTTTCTTTTAGGCACTTTGTAAATTAAATAACCAATATGGATTGTATTATTCACCCCAACTTTAGTTCTTTCAGCTTAATCGAAAATGATAGGCCTACCACGAAGCCAAACTCACACATTTTTTATGGGGTTTGGTTTATGTGGACATATAACTCTGGTCACATGTACTTGATAGTGTTAATTCATTACACATATTAAACCACATGAATTCCACCGAATTACATGAATTTTATTTTCCATTCCTCTAAATCTTTTATCTATTTTTAGGCTCGACCATTTGTTTTCCATCATTGATACACAAAACCCTCCAAATAAAATGCTCAAGCTACTTAAAAACATCCACAGACTATCTCTAGTTTAGGATAGGTGTCCTTGATCTTTTGGGACAAGTCCACCATAGGCAGATAGGAGTGATACCATACTCCCATCCACTTAGGCTGATAATGTCCCATGCCAAATAATGACTACTTTCTAAAATTCAAATCATTATTTTGGGTCTTCCCACACATTTCATAAGGTTGGCTAAAATAAATTATCAAAAGGTTCACCTATAAATACATGTCTAAGGACATTAATTTGGACCACTTGGAATTCATTTCTTTCAAGCTTACACACTATTGCACATTTAGAAAAACTTCTCTACTCTTCCAAAATTTAATATCATTCACAAAGAACAACCATAAGCCAAGTCAAGAGTATTTTAAAGCCAGTCAATAGTTAACATTGTCAAGTATCAAAGCTATTTTCTAGTTGCATACATTTAGTCAAAGGATCTTAGTTACACAATCACTCTAGGTGGAAAAACTACGTGGGTTTAATTTCCTGCCTTACAATATTGGATATGTAGGCAATGATTAATCATCAGGGGGTGATTGAGGTCAACTCATCCCATTACACTCCCCTCATTTTTATAGGTTTTCAAGCATCAAAGTCCCCTTAGGGTTTTAAATACAAGATAAATGACAGAATAATCTAAGTTAGGATATCTTGTATCACTCAACAAACATAGGCATAAAAGGCATAATGATCAATTTTTTGTCATAGTCAACTAGGACAAATATGTGGTCAATGGACTGGAGAAACATATGTTGTTATCTAGTTATAACATTCTTATCTAGAAATATCTTATGATACTATCTCTGATTTGTCATTATCAAAGTCATGCTTTCTTTATTTTTTCCTATCAATTAGTTGTCATAGTCAACTAGGACAAGTCTATTGTTATACTGAAATTTTGCTTTTATTCTCAAAAAAAAGAGTAAAACTAAAAAGAAGGGTAAGGTTGGTAGAACCTCAATTTGGTTTTGCACTTTGTGATCTAAACGGTTGTGAGAGCTCCTCTTTGGCTTGGGAGGATGATCTGCTTAAGAAAGAGACTAAAGAAAGGTTGTGTTAATTAGGTAAGATGGTGGATTGCCCAACAAGCTAGATCTAAGAAGTACATGACTTCCTTGGAGGTTGTCAATCCATCTTTTAAGACAAGTTAATGCTGATAAAATAAGGTTTCATAACATAAATGAAAGTACTTAATTTAGGTGAAATAAATACTATTTAGAATAAATGCTTAGATTAACAAGATAACATTAAGGTGAATGCTAAACTATCAAAATATGGTTCAATTATGGTCAGGTTGTTATTTTTGGTATGTATTGTGATAGAAGTCAAGATAATAGGGTTTTGGTTGAGGTTGAGAAGTGGTTTCTACTTGCTTATTTTGGGTGTCTAGTTTTACATAGTGACCATCAACAGTTAGGGTGATCTCGATAGTCAATGTGATCATCGATGGTCATGGTGATCATCAATAGTTACTGTCAATTCTAGTTCAGGTTAAGAAGGTTGCTTGGTTGAGGTTATAGAATGGTTCTGTAAGGTGGGTTTGGGCTAGATATTGGTTGCAAGGTAGAGGGTACGGTTCAAAGGTGGCTAGTTCAAGGGTTAGTCATTCAAATGATTGAAAAGAGTTTATGGGTGGATGACTGTAATTTCTAAACTAAATAATTAAAACTTAGCTCAAGATCTGATAATTGATGATGTTTGGTTTGGAGAAGTTCTAGAGCTTGTTAAAGATGATTTTTGATGAAAATATACCTATACAAGAAGTTGATGATTGATCTTGATCTTTATTTTCTCTCTTTCTCTTGCCTCTTGATGATCGACTTCCCTCCTCTCTCTTTCTCAAGTTCTCCTCTTTTTATAGGATGGAAGGATAGGTGCAATAATATGTTAATAAGGGATCTAACTTTTTGTCTAAATATAACTCATGCATGCATTGGTTTTCACATGAATTAGATGAGCTAATTATAAAAAAGCAAGTTGGAGTTGAAGGGTCAGTTAAGTTGTTCAGGTGGTGAAACCTAACCATCGATGGTCAGGGTGATCATCAATGATCAGGGTGATCATCAATGATTAGGGTGATCATCGATGATCAATAGGGCCAAGGTAAAAATTTTAAGGTTGGGTTAGCCAGGTGGTTTTATATAGTAGGTGAAACTAACTTGGGTCAGGTGTGTTAGGATTATCTAGGGGTCAAAAGTTCAAGGTTGGGCCCAAGGGGATCTTAAGGTAGTCCAAGGGAATTGTGACATTCAAAATTATGGTGTGTAGATTTTTGGTGTCTACATTTTGCCCCTTTTTGTTTTACAACTTTAAATTAATAAGCTATAAAACAAAAATTGATTGTTGGTCAAATATCTAGCTACCCTGAGTATAAGAGGAGGTGTTCCCCCTAAAATTAGGAGTCAATGAGGTAAAATAGAATTAGGTACATATTTGATAAAGTGGATGAAGGTGGATGTCATGAAGGTGGGTGATACATTGGGCACTAAATTGCTAATAAGTGCACAAAGTACAAAAAAATGTGTGATATCCAAGATTGCTCATTGACAAGGTTACCATAGTTTATAAAAATAAAGGTTGGTACTTAAAAGGACAAGAGATAAGTGGACCACATGACTGCATTTAGGCATGGCAGTTGGGTACACTCACAAGTATCCTAAGTGATGTTTGTGTTTTGGTGGGTATCCAAGGTAGGAAGTTCTCCTAATGAAAACATAAGCTGCTCAAGTGTCATAGGTATCCAAGGTAGGACGTGCTCCCAAAAAGACACAAATGGTTCAGGTATATGCAAGGTAGTGCAAGCTCAAAAATGTAGTCAACATGGCAATTATTGTTGTTATGGTCAAAAGGACTAGACAAAAGTCATCACAAAATGAGCATTAATTGGGCTAAAATAGACCAATGATGAGATGACGAGGTAGTCAAGGTGGATAGAGAAGGTAGTCTCCATGGGTGGGTGACAGGTTGGTGGAGAAAGGTGATCTCTAAAGGTTAGTTTAGGTAATGGTTTTGGTTGGTGGAGAAAGGTGATCTCCAATGGTTAGTTTGAGTAGAAAAGTAATATCCAATGGTTGGTGGTGTTCAAATTGGTTGCCCAATTTGAGGTACCATTTAGTTTGGTAAAAAGGTGCCCCATTTCTTGGTGAAAGGGTACAAAGTGGGTAGTTGGGGGTGTTAATGACCTAAAAAAGGAAGACATACGTCATGACAAGGTTATCATGAAAGTAAAAGGAGTAGGCTAAATGCTCCAATTGGCAAAGACCATAATGGAAATATGAACATAAACCCTTCATGCTTTGCTTAGTTGTTAGTTTGATGGTTAAAAAGGTAGCTTGATCATGAAGTGTCAAGTAAGCACAAAATCCCCTAATTTTATAGAGGGTAAAAAAGGAGAAGGGTGAAAGTGTTACCTTCTTGTGGGGACGGCTTGCCCCCTCTGTAGGTGACGTAGGAACCATGATAGACAAGTCCATGCTTTATGTTGGGTGTAGACTAATTGATGCGAGAAGTCTACTAATGCTATTATGAAAGCTGATTATGAATTTTTTTAGATTGACTTACTTTTTTTTAATAAGGTCTTTTGATTGCTTTGTTTGATGGTGGTATGAAAATGATCGATACGGGAAGCTTCTAGGTGATTATTGTCTTGACAAAGTTGACTTAGCCATCCTTCAAGGGAGTGGTCTAAGCTTTAGATTTGCACATATTGATAGTTGTCCTTCAAGGAAATAGTCTATATTTTTAAGTAATTTCGATACGCATGGGTTATCCTTCAAAGGAGAGGTCTGCAATATTAGAGATGTGACCCAAGTGATATTTGGTATCCCAAATGGATTTATGTTGGTTTTAGACATGGACTACTCTATATAAGCTTAAAGCCTTTCCTTTATAGAGGCAAAACCATATCACAAGAAGGTGACTGATGTGTAAAAGAGGTTTAAGTGACAAAAACCATGGGAAACTATCATATAAAGGTGTGGAAAGTACCATGAGAATCATGCCATGGGTAGAGCTAGGGTACCCTTGTTCAATTTTAGGCTAAAAGGTTGTGATGGATAATCACATGATCTTGTTTGTAGTCAGTTGCATTTAAAAATAATGAAATGAAGGTGGTATGGTAACAAGAGATGAGCTTAAGTTATGCACAAGATGACTCAGGAACTTGTTTTTAATAAAAGAACATATAAGAGTGTAAAGCATTGAGGGGTTTATGTTCAGACATGCCCCAAATCCATATTTATGCATGAATGGTTTGGGCCAATCAGGGCTAAAAATGTCCCTAAGTTAATTTACAACACTTGAATAAACATGGAAAAGATATTGGAGTGATGATGGTTAAGTAGGTAGAATGAAACAAAATGATTCCATTTATCTCCACAAAGTTGGTTAGGTGATAGTTGCTAGACTTTTCTTGGATTGCAATGGTGGTTGGTTTTAGGTTTGGTTAGGTAGGCTTAGGTGTTGGTTTGGTTTAGTTTGTTAGGTGTAGGTTGAGGAATAAGTGCCAAGGGTTGGTTTGGTCATTGGTTAAAGTTGGTACGCAAAAGTTTAAGGTTTTTTTTGGCTTTTGGTTAATGTTTGGGTTATTGCTTAATTGAAGCTTTTAGAGGGAAAATTCCCCCAGACACTCTTTTCATAAAAGTTGAGGTAGAAAAAGACTCCCAAGTAAAGATGTGGGTTAGTAAAGAGGGTTTAGGAAGGGTTAGTTTTTGGTTATTAGATTAGAGTTCAATTTGTAGGTGGTAGTTCAGGTGGGATCGATGTTATGGTGCTATGGTGAGGGAAACATTATTGGGTTAGATTTGGATAGGTTTGAGGTCCAAAAATGATGTTGGGAACATCATCCTAAAATATAGGTGGGGTGGACAAGAGTATCGAATTGTCCTAATGAGGGAGCTTAGGTGAGGTGTGGGTAACTTGGATAAAAGGGTAGCCAAGATTTAAGAAATCTTGAATGAAGGGTTGATGTTGGTTTGTGTTGATAGATAAGTTAGTTGCTTATGGTTGGATTAAAAGTTAGGTTGATATGGTTGATTGATTTGGTTTAGAGGTTCATTTGATTGGTTGGGGGAGGTAGGATGGGTGGTTGATTCAGCTTGTATGTTGGGTTTGCTTGTTTGTTTGGTTTATTTGGTAAGGTAAGGTGACAAAGGTTTGACCCTATTCAAAAGGGAATCAAACCAAAGACAATGTCATTAGGTAGATAAAAACTAGCAGATTATTAAGGAATTGAATGGGTTTGATTTTTGCTAAGGTTGGGTTGGATTTAGTTATAGGTGAGGTGTTTTGAGTTTGGGTTGGATCCATTAAAAGGAGGAGTGGAAGAGGTGGGTTGGTTTCCTTAATGATGGTTTCAAAGGAAGTTTGAGAAGGTTCTTCTTGGTCAACAAGTGGTTGGGTTAAGGTTGATTCTTCCTTAGTGATGATGTCAAAAGGAAGTTGAAAAGGGTGCACTTGGTTAACAAGTGGATTGGTTGGGGTTTCAATTGTGGTTTCCCTAGTTATAGATGCACTAAGGACCAAATATAATGAAGGGACCTCATTGTGTTGAGGGCTTTGATTATGGGTTTGCACAATAATGGGTGTAGAAATAGGTTTAATGATTGATTGCTTGAAGATATTCAAGGCTAGGTTGGGGGAATGCAGAGAATATCTGTCAAAACCTATTTTTGATCGATAAAGTTTTGGATGATCATCTTAAAAGATCCACATCTGTCTACCACATATCCATTTTTGTGATGGTACGTATAAAACTCATTCTCTATAAACTAAATAGGTTTTGGGAGAGAAAAATTGATGGGTTTGATTTAAGGGAGTCTAATGACATAAGCCCTTAAATTTTTTTCAAGGATCAAGGCATATGATTCCCCCAGTGGGGTATACTACCTAGGAAGAGGGTCCACGCATGAATCTTAAGGTTGTGAGCTAATTGGTTGGTTTAGATAAGTTGGTTGGTCGAATACATTTGGTTTATTTGACAAGTTTAAGTGATTTTATGGGTTGGGTATGCTTGATAAGGTTGATAGGTTGGAAAATTTTGGTCGATAGTTATTGGTTTGATTTAGTGAGGTTCGTTGGTTCAATAAGATTGGCGAGTTCAAAAAGTTTAGTTGGTTGGATAAGGTAGATAAGGTAGGTTTGTTTGAGAGGTTGGGTAAGGTTGAGGTATTTTATAGATTTGGCATGGTTGATATGGTGGGTAGGTTCGATATGGTTGGGTGGTTTAAAATTTTTGGTTGGTTCAATATGGTAGGTTGATAGTTATTGGTTAGATTTGATGGGTTAATAAGGTTGATAAGGTTGGAAAGGTGGGTAAGGTAGGTTGTATTGATAGGTTTGATAACATTGGTAAGGGTGATAAGTTTGATTGGTTAGAAAATTTTGTTTGATAGTTGTGTGTTGAATGTTTACTAGTTTGATTTGATGAGGTTTGTTGGGATAAATAGCTAGAAGCACACAATTGATTACTAAGCAACTTAATATGCGAAAATTAACTAGAATACACAAGTAACTAGAATTCAGAAATAACACATGATATGAGAGACAATACACAACTTGTATTAAAACTCTTGCAAAAAAGAATACAATAAAGAAGATGCCACTTCTTCTCCACCACCTCTTCAGAGGCTTCCCACACCTCAAGTGAACAATACTTCTCTCCTCAAATCTCTCTCTCTTAGGTCCCAACACCCAACTCAAACATAGAGTTGGTGTTCACCTTACACTTGTGCTTCACGCACACCACAAGTGCTCCACGCACTCCACAAGTACACAAACATACTTCAAGTAGATCTCCCCTGAACCTGCAACAACCTGCACCTCAATAGACCTTACTTATGAAAGGAACTCCCTTGCCTTCCTCTTTGCTCTATCTGAGTACACACCTGTACTCCAAGTAGATCCTGCCTGATTTTGCTCCCTGTTGTGTTGTTGTCCTATCTGATCTTGCACACTTGCAAATCAACCTAGTTCTGCACACTTGTGAACCTTGACCTTGCACACACATACACCTGCATATCAATGATCTTACTTACCATGTAGATCTCCTATAGAAGCCATGCACACCAGCTGACTAAGATCATACACCCCTGAAGAATCTTGCTGACTCTCCAAAACCAGCACCCACCTTGGTACTGTGGCACTAGGAGGAACACACCATAGCTCACCTCACACATAGAAGGAGCTTATAATATTGCTCTCTTACTCTCTAGCACTAATTTACAATACAACCATGAGTCTATTATATAGATCTCATCCAAACAATAATTAGACATCTAATTACAATAATTAGATCCGGAGCTCTCAGTCTAAAATTAGCTCTCCTCATGCAAACACTTGGTTCGTCAACCAACTGCCCGTAATATACTCGCAGCTCGAACCACACAGGCGACCGACGTTGGTCCCTATCCGCCTGGGGGTGCCGACGCCGGCCGATCTCTGACTGATGTCGGTTGCTTCCTGTTTCCTACCTGCCGTCGTCGGTTGGCCTGACCGACGTCGGTGTCTGTGACACTCTGCAACTCCTCCAATGGCCTTCTCTATGTCTGCATCAGTGAAGCTTTTAGCTCCACAACCTAACAAGGTTGATAAAGTAGGTTGATAGTGGTTGGTTTGATAGTGATTGGGTTGATAGTTTTTGGTGGCATGACTAGGGGATAGACCAGGTCTTGGTTTTGAGATAAAGAAGGTTGCCACAAAGGGGGTAAAAGTGATTGATATGATGGTTGAGGTAGGTAATCAAAAGTTTGATGTGGTTGAGGTAATTGATATGATGGTTGGGATAGGTAACCCAAATATTAGTGAGGTTGAGATAGTTGAGGTGGGTTATGACAAAGGTATAATAAGGGTTGAAAGGTTATTGGTTGGTTGAGGTGATGATCAAGTGGTTATTGAAATTTTGTCAATTGGTTATAGTTGAAGTTGAATTGATTGCAGGCAATGTTGGGTTAGTTGTAGGTGAGATTAGGTTGGTTATAGGTGAGATTGGGTTGATGGTAGGTAAGGTTGGGTTGGTTATAGGTGGGGTTGGGTTGGCTATAGGTAAGGATTGATTGGTTGTAGATAAGGTTGGGTTGGTTATAAGTGGATTTTGATGTGAGGTAATGTTCCAAGGCAAGAGGGTTGCCTTGTAGGAGTCTAACAAAGTTAGTAGCTCTTAGAGAAACTATAGGAAGGATCTCCATTGAAAAAGATAATGAAGATGGAGTGGGTGAAGGTAAGATGGTAAAAGATTACCAAAAAGAGATAGATTCCTCATAACTCAAACAAAGAGAAAGCAAGAAAATGATCAAATAAATCCAACATATGTTAGAGTATGTTAAATCTTGTGGTTAATTTTAATCTCGCTTTTGGCTTATGCCTTAAGTTATAAGAAACTGTGACAAAAGTTGGCTTGTAGAGTAGGTACTAGAGAGGAAATCTATGGATGGTTTCAGGTTGTTTAGGCACTCAAAAATAAGTTGTATTAGAATCAATATGTGGCTTGGTAGTGGGGCCTACCCCCTCACTTCACACACCATAGCGATAAGGGTGTTGGGTGCTTAGCCAAAATATATTGATTTCTAGAGTTTATACTCAACCAGAGAACTAAGTTGGTTCTCCCCTTGGTAATGACCTCCAAGTAGGATCATCGAGAAAGGATAAGGTTATTTCTAGGTGATGAAATCCTAGTCAGGCCTTATCTCAATTTTGTTTGATGTTTAATTTATGAAGGTGGTTTGGTTTAGTGTGTGCAAAAAAAGTGATGCTATGATAGGATCACTTTGCTTTAAGTTAAACTATGTGAGATAAACTTGCAAGCAATTGATATATGCACTAAATTATAATCCCAAAAGAAACCTTGGTGTCATTTATGAGCATAGAATAGAGAGATGATAATATAGATGCAAATAAAAGAAACCCAAGTAAAGACACAAGGGTCCCACCGAGTGTGCCAGAATGTTATACTCGATTTTTTATTTTATTCTTCAAAAGAAAGAGTAAAACTAAAAAGAAGGATAAGGTTGGTATAACCTTGATTTGGTTTTTTGCTCCATGATCTAGATAGTTGTGAGAGCTCCTCTTTGGCTTAGGAGGATGACTTGCTTAAGAAAGAGACTAAATAAATTGTGTTAGGTAGGAAGGTGGATTGCCTAAGAAGCTAGATCCAAGAAGTACATGACTTCCTTAAGGAT
Source organism: Torreya grandis (assembly GCA_037957365.1). Lineage (NCBI taxonomy): Eukaryota > Viridiplantae > Streptophyta > Pinopsida > Cupressales > Taxaceae > Torreya > Torreya grandis. The sequence goes on from JARHVA010000947.1 coordinate 2,458,689, forward strand.
GTCAATCCACCTTTTAAGACATGTTAATATTGATAAAAGAAGGTTGTATAACATAAATGAAAGTACTTAATTTAGGTGAAATGAATAATATTCAAAATAAATGCTTATATTAACAAGAGAACATTAAGGTGAATGCCAAACTATCAAAATATGGTTTAAGTATGGTCAGGTTGCTATTTATTTTTTGTATTTTGATAGAAGTTAAGAAAATAGGGTTTTGGTTGAGGTTGAGAAGTGGTTTCTACTTGTTGATTTTCGGTGTCTGGTTTTACACAATGATCATCGATGGTTATTGTCAGTTCTAGTTCAGGTTAAGAAGGTTGTTTGGTTGAGGTTATAGAATGGTTTTGTAAGGTGTGTTTGGGCCAGATATTGGTTACAAGGTAGATGATAAGGTTTAGAGGTGGCTAGTTCAAGGGTTAGTCATTTAGCTAACTGAAAAGAGGTTATGGTTGGATGGTGCAATTTCAAAAACTAAATAATTGAAACTTGAAACAAAGAATGATATACTTAGCTCATGGTTTGATAATTGATGGTGTCTAGGTTGGAGAAGTTATGGAGCTTGCTAAAGATGATTTTTGATGAAGAGATACCTGCACAAGAAGTTGATGATTGATCTTGATCTTTATCCTTTCTCCTGTTCTTGCCTCCTGATGATCTACTTCCCTCCTCTCTCTCTCTCAAGTTCTCTTTTTATAAGAAGGAAGGAGATGTGCAAAAATATGTTAACAAGGGGTCCAACTTGCTATCTAAATATAACTCACACATGCATTAGTTTGCACATGAATCAGATGAACTAATTATGAAAAATAAAGTCAGAGTTAAAGGGTCAGTTAAGTTGTTTAGGTGGTGAAACCTGACCGTCGATAGTTAGGGTGATCCTTAATAGTTGATAGGGCCAAGGTAGAAAGATTAAGGTTGGGTTAGCTAGTAGGTCAAACTGACTTGGGTCAGGTGGGTTAGGATTGGCTAGGGGTTAAAAGGTCAAAGTTGGGCCCAAGGAGGTCCTAAGGTGGTCCAGGGGAATTGTGACATTTGGAATTATGGTGTGCTGATTTTTGGTGTCTATATATGTAGTCAATAGACATGAGCAACTTGCTTTGTTGTCCACATTCAACATTTCTATCTAGAATTAGTTTCTAATTTGATTTTTTATCTTGAGCATCCAAAATCAACTCTTTTGATTATTTTTACTATCAGACCTATAAAACAGTCAGCATGAACTTTGTGCAAATTAAGTATATTTATTTTTAGTGTTTTCCAAAAATATAAGTTTTCTATATTTAAATTTTTTTCAAAATCATAATTACTAATTATTTTACATCTTTAGAATTTTGTGTTGAGTTTTGGAGCTAAAAGCTTCACTGATGAGCTAGATTGAGGTTGCTGAGTTTATCAGTAATCGGCATCGGCAATATCACCAACATCGATCAGGCATAGATCAGAACCGACCAACATCGATCAGGGATCAGCCGACGTTGGTCATATGCAGATCGACAACGACTGGAATCGATCACCTGTGTGTGTGTGTGCATTTGTATGCATTTTTAGAATTAGATTTGTTCTAATTTTAGGAGAATAGTTGGTTTACATGTAAAGACTAATTTTAGTCTTGAGTCTATTTTTCTAATTATTGTTTGCCTTTGATCCTATTTAAGAGACCCATGGGGCAGTATTGTAATTAAGAAGGGAAAAAAAAAGAGGGAATAACAACTCGGTTATTGAGTTGATTGTAATTGATTGAGAGAGAGAGAACTCTTGAGAGAGAAATACTGTACACCCAAGAGGTGTGGGAAGATTGAGATTTCTTCATTGTATTCTGAAAGAGTTTAATGCAAGATTGGTTGTTTCTTGTATCTCCTATTATTTGTTGTTTTTGATTTCTAGTTACTTATTACTTCTGGGTTAATTCCGTGTTTAGTTGCTTATACAAAAGTAATCAATTGTACTCCAAGTTCCTAAGAAGTGGTATCAGAGCGTGTTAGTGTTTGTTGATTACAGAATTCACTCACAGGGGTTTCTGATTGAGTGGAAGCAAAGCAATGGCAGAAGAAAGTAAACTAAGAATGAAAAAATTCAATGGAAAGAATTATCAATTATGGAGAATGCAGATTGAAGATTATCTGTATCAAAATGATCTGTACTTACCATTGGGTGGGGTTGTAAGCAAGCCCACAAATATAGAAGATGAAGAATGGAATGTTCTTGATAGAAAGGCTCTTGGAGCTATAAGGTTGAGCCTGGCAGCTTCTATGTTTTCAAACTTATCACAGGCAAAGACAACGGTAGAGCTAATGGTTACTTTGGCAAATTTATATGAAAAACCCTCAGCTTCGAATAAGGTATATCTTATGAAGCAATTATTTAATTTGCAAATACAAGAAGGTGGATCTGTATCTAGTCATCTTAATGATTTCCATGGAATTGTAAATCAGTTAAATTCAATCAAAATAGTTTTTGATGATGAAATTAAGGCTCTCTTATTCTTATGATCTTTATCTGAAAGCTGGGATAGCTTGGTAATGGCAGTTAGTAATATTGCGTCTGCTTCAAATATCTTGAAAGTTGATGATGTTGTTAGTGTAATCTTGAATAAAAAAATTCATAGGAAAAGCACAGAAAAACATCAGGTAATGCTTTAAGTTTTGAAAGCAGGGGAAGGCAAAGAGAGAAGGGCAAGCAAGGGAAATCAAGGTCAAAGATGGGAAGAAGATCCAAATCTAGAAATGGAAGAATACCCTGTTGGAATTGTGGAAAGAAAGGGCATGTAAAGAAAGATTGTTGGTTGAAGGATAACAAAGAATATCAGCATGAAGGTAATAAAGAAGCAAAAGTTTCAGGTATTGTTGCACAAAATGCTCTTATATTTTTTCTGGATAATAAAATAGAATCTTGGGTTTTAGATTCTGGTGCCTCTTTCCATGCAACCCCAAATAGAGAATTTTTTAATGATTATGTCCATGGAGACTTTGGAAAAGTTTATTTAGGGGATGATGAGCCTTGTCAAATTGTTGGCAAAGGAAAAGTGCAACTAAAATTGCAGAATGGCAACACATGGGTGTTGAAGGATGTCATGCATGTACCCATCCTAAAGAGGAATCTGATTTCTACAGGAAAGTTGAGTGATGAGAGTTGCACAGTAACTCTCACAACTGAATCTTGGAAAGTTTCCAAGGGTGCACTTGTATTAGCAAGAGGTAAGAGAGTAGGTACACTTTATCTATCTACTTGTATTACTTATTATTCTCCTTCTATTTTATCTACTTCAGATGTAGATGCAAAGTTGTGACACTACAGGCTTGGTCACATGAGTGAGAAGGGAATGGATATTCTTAAGTCAAAAGGTAAGCTTTCATATTTGAAAAGCATAGATCTAGATTTATGTGAGCATTGTATTTTTGGGAAATAGAAGAAAGTGAGGTTTCTCAAAACTGGGTCAACAAAGAAGAAGCACAAGTTGGAGCTTGTTCACATAGACGTGTGGGGACCAGCTCAGGTAGCTTTTATTGGAGGATCACGGTATTATTTTTCTTTCATTGATGATGTGACAAGAAAGGTATGAGTTTATTGCATAAAGAAGAAATATGATGTTTTTGACACATTTAAGAAATGGAAAGCTTTGTTTGAGAATGAAACAGGTTTGAGATTGAAGTGCCTTAGATCTGACAATGGTGGTGAGTACTGCAGCAATAAATTCAACAGTTACTATTCTATGAGTGGAATACGCAGAGAAAGAATGGTTCCAAAGACACCTCAGCAAAATGGTGTTGCTGAAAGGATGAATAGAACAATAATGAAGCGTGCACAGAGTATGAGGTTGCATGCTAGTTTGCCCTTACAGTTTTGGGGAGAAGCTGTAGATACTGCAATTTACCTGATTAACAGAGGACCTTCTACTACACTGGATGGTGGAATTCCAGAAGAGATGTGGACAAGTAAAAAGTTAGATCTTTCATTTCTCAGAGTTTTTGGTTTAGAGGCTTTTGTGCACATTGATAAAGAAAATAGAAAGAAACTGGATGCTAAATCTATGCGGTGCACTTTCATTAGTTATGGTTTTGGAAATTTTGAATTTCGGTTGTAGAATTTAGAAACTAAAAAAATTATTAAAATCTAGGATGTAGTTTTTAATGAGAAGGTGATGTACAGTGATCAGCTCAAGAGGCTAAATAATTTTGAGCAGGGCAATCTTGATTTGGAAAAGGTTATGATCCAAAATGAGCTCGTGAGTAAAAATCATCACTCATAGGAAAACACAAATCGACATCGGTCAGGTGGAAACCGACGTCAGTCAGGCAGAGACTGACGTTGGTCAGGAAATTGACGTCAGTGACCAAGAGGAATTGACATCGGTCAGGTGCAGACCAACATCGGCCAAAGATGACCAAGATCGGTCACTGACAGAAAGAAATTTAGGTGGATAGCAAGTTGTCAATGAATCTCAAATGCCCATAAGGAGGTCTGAAAGGGTAAGTAAACCTCTAATTCATTATTCCCCTTCTTTATACTACTTGTTGCTCACTGATGGTGGAGAACCAAAAAGTTTTGATGAGGCAATGCCGATAGAATCTTGGAAACATTGGGAGCATGTCATGAATGAAGAAATTGATTCCTTGGAAAAGAACCATACATGGGATTTGGTTGAGTTGCCAGCTGGAAAGAAAACACTGAAAAATAGATGGGTTTACAGGTTAAAGGAAGGAGAGTATGGACAAATGAGACATAAGGCCAGGTTGGTAGTAAAGGGATTTACACAGAAACTAGGTATTGATTTTGATGAAATTTTTTCTCCTGTAGTAAAGATGACTTCTATTCAAACTGTATTGTCTTTAGTTGCTATTGAGGATTTGCATCTTGAGTAGCTTGATGTTAAGACAACGTTTCTTCATGGAGATTTGGATGAAGAGATATATATGGATCAGTCAAAAAGTTTTGAGCTCAAAGGTAAGGAGAAACTTGTGTGCAGGTTGAAGAAAAGCTTATATGGTCTTAAGCAAGCTCCAAGACAATGGTATTTAAGGTTTGATAGGTTTATGACAGAGCATGGCTTTAGTAAATGTCAATTTGACCATTGTGTTTATTTTACCAGATTGGATAATGGTAGTTATATTATCTTGTTGCTGTATGTAGATGATATGCTTGTTGCAGGTTCACACATGCAAGAAATTACTGAGCTAAAGGTGAAATTAGCTCACACATTTGCCATGAAGGATTTAGGAGCAGCAAATAAAATCTTTGACATGAGTATTAAGAGAGTCAGGAAAAATCACAGTTTGATTTTGTCTCAAGAGGATTATGTGAATAAGGTGTTGGAGAGGTTCTATATGCAGGATGTCAAATCGGTAAGCACACATATGGCTGGACACTTCAAGATGAGCAAAGAACAGTGTCCTAAATCACATGATGAGGTTGAGTACATGAGTAGCATTCCATATGTTTCAGCAGTTGGGAGCTTGATGTATGCAATGGTATGTACCAGACCAGATATTGCCCAAGCAGTGGGAATTGTCAGCAGGTTTATGGCCAATCCAGAAAAGGAGCATTGGAAAGCAGTTCAGTGGATTCTCAGATATCTGAGAGGGACCAACAGTAGGCATTTATGCTATGGAAGGTCAAACACTTCTCTACATGGGTATGTAGATTCGGATATGGCAGGTGACTTGGATGGCAGGAGAAGCACCACAAGATATGTGTTCACTGTTGATGGAACGACAGTTAGCTAGATTTCAAAGTTGAAGAAGGTTGTTGCCTTGTCTACTACAGAGGCAAAATACATTGCAGTCACAGAGACTAGCAAGGAAATGATTTGGATGACTCAATTCATGAAAGAGTTGGAAAAGGAGTAAGAGAGTTGCAGATTGTGCAGTGATAGTCAAAGTGCAATTCATTTGGCAAAGAATTCAGTCTTTCATTCAAGAACCAAACATATACAGCTTAGGTACCACTTCATTAGATAGGTATTGGAGGATGGACAGTTGAAGCTGGAAAAGATTCATACAGATAAGAACCCTGCAGATATGTGAATAAAGCTGATAACAAAGGAGAAGTTGAATCTTCATTCAAATTTTGTTGGTCTTCAAGATTGAACTTGAAGATGGAAAAACAAGTTAAAGGATGTTGTTGTACAGGTACAGGTGCAGTTGTTAATCTCCAAGTGGGAGATTATTGAGTTGTGGAGTTAAAAGCTTCACTGATGAGCTAGAATGAGGTTGCTGAGTTTACCAGTAACCGGCATCGGCAGTATCGCCGACATCGATCAGACATGGATCAGAACTGATCGACATCAGTCAGGGATCGACCAACATCAGTCATATGCAGACCGACAGCGATCAACATCAGTCACATGTGTGTGTGTGTGTGTTTGCATGCATTTCCAAATTTAGGTTTGTTCTAATTTTAGGAGAATAGTTGGTTTGCATGTAAAGACTAATTTTAGTCTTGAGTCTATTTTTCTAATTATTGTTTGCCTTGGATCTTATTTAAGAGACCCATGGGGTAGTATTGTAATTAAGAAGGGAAAAGAAAAGAGGGAATAACAACTCGGTTATTGAGTTGATTGTAATTGATTGAGAGAGAGAGAGAGAACTCTTGAGAGAAAAATACTGTACACCTAAGAGGTGTGGGAAGAGTGAGATTTATTCATTGTATTCTGAAAGATTTTAATGCAAGATTGGTTGTTTCTTGTATCTCCTATTATTTGTTGTTTTTGATTTATAGTTACTTATTACTTCTGGGTTAATTTCGTGTTTAGTTGCTTATACAAAAGTAATCAATTGTACTCCAAGTTTTTAACATTTTGATATACTCTAGTTCTACACCTATAATCACTCAAAACATTTTATGTGTTTTCATCAAAAATAAGGTAACATATATTGGTGAACCCGAACAATTATTTTTAATTCTTATGATTTTTTGATTTGGTTTTCAATTTCGATTCATTTTTCTTTGTTTTCCTAGAAAGTATGTTCCAACAGTTATAAAACTCATAGGAGTTATTGTTTTAATCAAAGTGGTCTTCAATTTTATTTGAGTCATGATGTAAGGGGTACTTACCCAATAATGAATCTATTAAACATCACTATATATAGATTTTATTTTCCTCATACCTTATGGTATATCATAAATACCTAGGTTTTAGTTTTCAACCATAGGAAGCCTTTGACTGTTTGTTCTTGTAATGCATTGGTAAGTGGTTAGCCTCATGAACTTACTCTCAACATACCTGATGAAACCATAGAATGACTAATTATATCCATGAAATAACATCCTTTATCCTTGCATAAGAAGTGGATCTAAATGTAGTTTATAAACTTGTATATTTTTTAGAATAGATAGATAAACTATGTCTTAGTTATTTCTTTAGAAATCATTGTCATCTTCTTTGTTAACTATTATTACTAATTCTTGGGGAAAGATGTTAATGTGTGTATATGAAGCCCATAATGAGGTATATTAGATTGTGAGAATGAGGTACCAATCAAGGATCAACTTTGAAGTACATCACAACAGCTTTGGAGATCACCTTCATCACTTAGCTCCTAAGATGGTTAACAAAGCACTATTGTCTACTCTTAGGAATTGATCATTTCCATTAATATATATCTACAAGAATGGCAATATAACATGATAAAATAATTATAGTAAATTCTTGACATGATTACATGGGCTTAGAGGAAGATTCTAGTCAAATATCTAGAATTTTGACCGAGTTACAGACTTCCACAGGCTTTTTACGAACTTCATTAAGTTTATTACAGACTTTATCAGTCCTACTACGAAATTCATTAAGCTTGTTATGGACTTCAAAAGAACCACTACAGTGTTGAAGATCAACCAACAATGTTGATTACAATATGAAAGCAATTAATGCGGAATTAAACCAGAAAGATAAGTAACTAGAATCAGAAATATAGCAAGAAGAAGAGATACAAGACACCACCCTGAAAACTTGTATTAAAATCTTTACAGAAGGAATACAATTGAAGAAACTTCTTTTCTTTCACACCTCTCTCAGATGTACAGATCTCTTTCTAAATCTCTTTCCTTCAAGAGCTCTCTCTCTCAATTACAATCAACTCCAACACTTGGATTGATACACATATACAATTTTGTACTATTCAACACTCTTACATTACAATAAGCTAAGAATATCTATCCTATTATATAATAATTAGGAAACATGAGCATACAACTACAGCCATTAGATGCACCTCCTAATCAAGGGCTCTAAATAGTCTTACTAATAATAGAGATACGGACTTAAGACTATCACTTAATCCTAACATGCAAACAATCTATTCTGTCCACGGAAATAGCTTTCTAGACGCACAGGTAACTGACATCGATTCTTGCCTGTTTGCACCTGACTGACGTCGGTCGATCCATGACTGACACCGGCATCTCCTGATCTGCTCCTGACCGACGTCGATCGCTCTTGACCGACGCCTGTGACTGTGTAAACCTGCAACTTTGCAAACTCACTCATTTGGTGAAGCTTTTAGCTCCACACCGTAACAATCTCTCACTTGGATATAAACAGCTGCACCAGTACCTGTACAACAACATCTTCTAGCTCCTCCATCTTCAAACTCAATCATGAAGACCTACAAAAGTTGAATGAAGATTCAACTTTTCCTTTGTAACCAGCTTGGTTAACATATCCACAGGATTCTTATCTATATGGATCTTCTCCAGCTTCAACTCACCATCCTCCAATACATGTCTTATGAAGTGGTACCTAAGCTGTATATGCTTTGTTCTTGAATGAAAGGCTGAATTCTTAGCCAAATGAATTGCACTCTGACTATCACTGTATAATCTGCAACTCTCTTGCTCCTTTCTAAGCTCTTCCATGAACCGTGTCATCCATATCATCTCTTTGCTAGCCTCTGTGACTACAATATATTCTGCTTCTGTAGTTGACAAGGCAACAACCTTCTGCAACTTTGATATCCAGCTAACCGCTGTTCCACCAATAGTGAAAACATATCCTGTGGTGCTTTTTCTGCCATCCAAATCACCTGCCATATCTGAATCTACATAACCATGTAGAGAAGTATCTGAACCTCCATAACACAAATGCCTACTGCTGGTCCCTCTCAGATATCTAAGGATCCACTGAACTGCTTTCCAGTGCTCCTTCCCTAGATTGGCCATATACTTACTTACAACTCCTACTGCTTGGGCAATATCTGGTCTAGTACAAATCATTGCATACATTAAACTACCTACTGCGGAATCATATGGAACTCTACTCATGTATTCTACCTCATCATGTGAATTAAGACATTGTTCTTTACTCAATTAAAAATGTCCAGCCAAAGGTGTGCTTACCGGTTTTGCATCCTGCATATTGAACCGTTTCAACACCTTGTTCACATAATCTTCTTGAGACAAAATCAACCTGTGATTTTTCCTGTCTCTCTTAATGCTCATGCCAAGGATTTTCTTTGCTGCTCCCAAATCCTTCATGGCAAATGTGTGAGCTAATTTCACCTTAAGCTCAGAGATATCCTGCATGTGTGATCCTGCAACCAGCATATCATTTACATACAATAATAAAATAATATATCTACCATTATCCAATCTCTTAAAATACACACAATGGTCAGATTGACACCTAATATAGCCATGCTGAGTCATAACCCTGTCAAATCTCAAATACCATTGTCTAGAAGCTTGCTTGAGGCCATACAAGCTTTTCTTCAATTTGCACACTAGCTTCTCCTTACCTTTGACCTCAAATCCTTCTGGCTGATCCATATATATTTCTTCATCCAAATATCCATGAAAAAACATTGTCTTAACATCAAGCTGCTCAAGATGCAAATCCTCAATAGCAACTAAAGACAATACAGTCCGTATAGAAGTCATTTTAACAACAGGAGAAAAAATCTCACCAAAATCAATACCTAGCTTTTGTGCAAATCCTTTCACTACCAACCTGGCCTTATATCTCATCTTTCCATTCTCACCTTCTTTCAACCTGTAGATCCATCTGTTCTTCAGTGTCTTCTTTCCTGCGGCAACTCAACCAAATCCCATGTTTGGTTTTCTCTCAAGGAATCAATCTCCTCATTCATGCCTAGCTCCCACTGATTCTTGGATTCCACCTATATTGCTTCATCAAAACCCTCTGGTTCTCCACCATCAGTTAGCAATAAATAGAATAATGAAGGGGAATAACGAATTGGAGGTTTACTTACCCTTTCTGACCTTCTGATGGGCGTTTGAGACTCATTAACAACACGATGTCTGCCCAAATTCTCTAACAGTGACCGACCTCGATCACTTCCAGGCCTGTAACTGGCCGACGTCGGTTCTTCCTGACCGACGTCAGTTCCTACCTGGCCAACGTCAGTCACTGTGTGATCGACATCGGTTCCTATATTGTCGACGTCGGTTCCTGCCTGACCGACGTCGGTCTCTGTGTTTTTCTGTCTATGATTAATTTTTCTCGTGAGCTCATTTTGGACTGTCACCTCGTCCAATTCTCCATTGCTCTACCCAGATTGATTCAGCTTCCTCAGATGATCACTATACATCACTTTTTTATTGAAAACAACATCACAGCTCCTAATTATCTTGTTAGTTCCTAGATTCCAAAACCTGAATCCGAAATCATCAGAGCCATAGCCAATAAATGTGCACCTCATAGACTTAGCATCTAGCTTCTTTATATTTTTCTTATCAACGTGCACAAAGGCTTCACAACCAAAAACTTTGAGAAATGAGAGATCTACCTTTTTACCTGTCCATGCCTCTTCTAGAATTCCACCATCTAGAGCTGTAGAGGGTCCTCTGTTAATTAGGTACACTGCGGTATCCACAACTTCTACCCAAAACTCTAAGGGCAAACCAGCATGCAATCTCATACACCTTGCACGCTCCATTATTGTTCTATTCATCCTTTTAGCAACTCCATTTTGCTGAGGTGTCCTTAGAACCGTCCTTTGCCTGCATATTCCATTCATATAACAATAACTTCTTAACTTAAAACTGTAGAACTCACCACCATTGTCAGATCTCAGGCACTTCAATCTTCTGCTTGTTTCATTCTCAACCATAGCTTTCCAAATCTTAAACGTGTCAAAAACATCATATTTCTTCTTAATACAATAGACCCATACCTTTCTTGTAGCATCATCTATGAAAGAAACATAATACCGTGATCTTCCAATAGAAGAAACTTGAGCCGGTCCCCACACATCTGTGTGAACAAGCTGCAACTTATGCTTCTTCTTTGTTGACCCAGTCTTGAGAAAACTCACTCTCTTCTGTTTTCCAAACACACAATGCTCACAAAAATCCAGATCTATGCTTTTCAAATCTGAAAGCTTACCTTTTGACTTAAGAATAGACATTCCCTTCTCACTCATGTGGCCGAGCCTAGAGTGACACAATTTTGCATCCACATCTGAAGTAGATAATACAGAAGGAGAATTATTAGTAACACAATTACATAAATAGAGAGTACCTACTCTCTTACCTCTAGCCATTACAAGTGCACCCTTGGTAACCTTCCAAGATTCAGATGTGAGAGTTACTGTACAACCCTCATCCCCTAACTTTCCTACAAAAATCAAATTCCTCTTCAAGCTGGGAACATGCATAACATCTCTCAACACCCATGTGTTGCCATTCTGCATTTTCAGCTGCACTTTTCCTTTGCCAACAATTTTACAAGGCTCATCATCCCCTAAATAAATTATTCCAAAATCTCCATAGACATAGTCACTAAAATATTCTCTATTAGGGGTTGCATGAAAAGATGCACCAAAATCTAACACCCAAGATTCTATATTATTATGCAAAGAGAATATAAGAGCATCTTGTGCAATACCTGCAACTTTTGCTTCTTCTTTACCTTTGTGTTGATTGTCCTCTTTAGGCTTTGACCAGCGATCTTTGCTTATGTGCCCTATCTTTCCACAATTCTAGCATTGTGGCTTCTTGCCATTTTTGGATTTGGATCTACTTCTCACCTTTGACTTAGACCTTGATCTCCTCTTGCTCTTCTCTTTTTGCCTTCCCCTGCTCTCAAAACTTAAAGCGTTCCTTGATGTTTCCTCTGTGCTTTTCATGCGAATTTCTTCATTCAAGATTACACTAACAACATCCTCTACTTTTAAAATATTTGAAGCAGATGCAGTATTACTAACTACCATTACCAAGCTATGCCAGCTTTCAGGCAAAGAACATAATATTAAAAGAGCTTTAATTCCATCATCAAACACTATTTTGACTGAACTTAATTGATTCACAATTCCATGGAAATCATTTAGATGATTAGATACAGATCCACCTTCTTGCATTTGCAAATTAAATAACTGCTTCATAAGATATACCTTATTTGAAGCTGAGGGTTTTTCATATAAATTTGCTAAAGTAGTCATTAACTCTACCGTAGACTTTGCCTGTGATAAATTAGATATCACAGTAGATGCCAGACTCAATCTTATAGATCCAAGAGCCTTTCTATCAAGAACTTTTCATTCTTCATCATACATGTCTTTGGGCTTCTTTGCAATCCCACCTAACGATAAGTATAGATCTTTCTGATACAGATAATCCTCTATTTGCATTCTCCAATGTTAATAATTCTTGCAATTAAACTTCTCTATTCTCAGTTTACCTTCTTCTGCCATTGATTCTCCCATTCAAACAGAAATCCCTGTGAGTACCCTATAATCAAAAATACCAACCAGATCTGAACCACCTGTTAGTCAATCTGAGCTCTGATACCACTTGTTGGGGATCAACCAACAATGTTAATTACAATATGAAAGTAATTAATGCGGAATTAAACCAGAAAGATAAGTAACTAGAATCAGAAATATAGCAAGAAAAAGAGATACAAGAAACCACCCTGAAAACTTGTATTAAACTCTTTACAGAAGGAATACAATTGAAGAAACTTCTTTTCTTCCACACCTCTCTTAGATGTACAGATCTATTTCTAGATCTCTTTCCCTCAAGAGCTCTCTCTCTCAATTACAATCAACTCCAACTCTTGGATTGATACACATATACAATTTTGTACTGTTCAACACTCTTACATTACAATAAGCTAAGAAGATCTATCCTATTATATAATAATTAGGAAACATGAGCATACAACTACAGACATTAGATGCACCTCCTAATCAAGGGCTCTAAACAATCTTACTAATAATAGAGATGCGGACTTAAGACTATCACTTAATCCTAACATGCAAACAATTTGTTCTGTCCACGAAAATAGCTTTCTGGACGCACAGATAACCGACATCGGTTCCTGCCTGCTTGCACTTGACCAACGTCAGCCGATCCATGACCGACGCTAGCATCTCTTGGTCTGCTCCTGATCGATGTCGGTCGCTCTTGACCGACGCCGGTGACTGTGTAAACCTGCAACTTTGCAAACTCGCTCATTTGGTGAAGCTTTTAGCTCCACACCTTAACAAATAGACTCATTTGTAAAGTATTTATAATGCATTTTTATGATTACTTAGTACATCCCAAGATGATTAAGGCCATTTTTAGCTACCTCAGAACACTTACTATTTATAGTATTTCTATATATAGACTTTCCATTTATAGACTGTATCTAAATTTAGACTTGAAAATTTTGGAGAATTTCATTCCTATAATAATTTCTCTCTCCATATTTTGTAGAGAGAGGTTAGAATAATTAGTTTGTTACTCCTAAATAAGGCATTGGTTGAAAACATGACATTATAAATGTAGCCTCCCACACCATTGAATGAATTGATCTCTTTTTTGCTCCATTATTCTGAATAATTCATTCTAAAATTTATGACATAAAATATTGTGATTTTGATTAAAATTCTCTTATGGGGAATGAGCTGGCCACTCATTCAAAGGAAGATGGATCAATGTGTTTGTGTTTACTTTTTTGTTATGTAATTATCTATTTATTGTGAATTGTTATTTCTTTTTCCTTTGTGTTGTGTAAGCATTCCTTTTTATATAGTTTATTATGAATCTACAGGTGTTTCCTTTGTTTATCATTTATTTTAAATTTAGTAATTTTATTTCTTACAAGTTTGATTTAATTTCATGCAAGTGTGATTTAATTTATGTAAGAGTGCTTTTCAATTTCTGCAAGTGTGGAGTTTGGTAGAAGCGATAGTTTTCCAAAGATCTCTTTCTCCTATTGCATATTACCTTCAAACACCAGCCCTAGATTGAAATTATTTAATGAAAGGGATTGATAACCACCATCATTTTGGTGTCATTGTTCTAGATCATGATGTTATTAGGGTATTCAAAATATTTTTAAAAGAATTGTCTAGTGGCAGTAGATAAACAAAGTTCTTAACGAGAGGGAATGTCTGTTTGAAAATTTTATGACAAGAGATACTTAGTCAATGGTTTCTTTAGAATTTATTTCTCTGAAAAATAGATTATAATTTATTTTCTTGCAACATAAATTATAATTTATTTTCTTGCAACATAAATTATAATTTATTTTTTGTAATTAGGAATTTAGATTAAAATTCTAAAAACAAAATCCCCGTGATTATGTTAACACTGGTGTGTAGGGAATAATAGTTGCTAACATCATGAAAAAGGATTTAGATGTTGATACAGGTTGTTAAAAAAACCACCAATAATGGAAACCTTTGGGTGTTGTTGGTGGTCTTGGTTTGAAACCCAACTTACTGACAAATCAAGTACTAAAAACCAAGCCTTGATTGGAAAACCATCTTGTTAGCCAATCAAAGGTAAAAATAAATAAAAATAAATTAAAAAAATAGGAAAAATAAAAAACCATAAAATTGTTACTTTTCACACAAGTAATAAATACATGGTTGTTTACTTTTGGGCTCTCATTTTTGGCATAGTTTGGATTGCCATTTTTTAATCATTTTTCTTGAATATTTTCCAGTTGGTTGACATCAAGAGAGGTAAGGAAAATTGAAGTTATGCCAACGTATTTACTTTTTTTTATTTCACTTTTAAATTTACTTGTAAGTTTTTTTATTACATGATGATCCACTTTTCCACTAGTTGCAAAAGTTTCGGTGTGGCAGAAAAGGAAAATAAGCCAACATATGATATGTGAAATTCCCCACACTTCATTCCTTTGGCAAGCATGAGGACATGTATGACATTAGGTGCGAGGGATAATAGCCTATGAAGATAAGGAATTGGGATCATTCAAAAACAATTTAATGAAAATATATATTGACTTTGATAATGGCATATAATTCTCAAGATTCATATTTTATGTAAATACATACTTTGTGGTCAAAACAAATCTATATAGGCACAACAGGAGATTCTCAACATAGGAACCTACTTTCACCTCATTAAAAAAAAGAAAATAAAAATGGAGTAACATGAGAATTCCACAAAAGAAGATGTGTCAAAGAGAAACTAAGGATAGTAGGAAAACCTCCACATAAAAACCTAGGCTTGAAGAATGCATACTAATGACCACTTTCATTGTCAACTTTTGCATGAGGAATTCAAGAGGATTTTTAGATATAATTTTCATTAAACTTTTACAAATGAAATCAATTTGTAAATACCATTTAAAATATGAGAAAAAGAATAAACTCTAACTTGTGCATATGTACCTCAAAAATAATATATCAAACATGATTTTTCAGATAAAGATAGAGGCATGCATGAGGACATGCATGAGATTAGGTGTGAGAGAAATGATGAGACCATATAATGGTTCATTATATAAATTAAATAACATCCTTTTTACTTGCATAATAAGGGGATCTAGGTGTAGTTTCTAAACTTATGGTTTATTTAGAATAAGATAAAGAAACTATGTCTTGGTTATTTCTTTAGAAATCATTGTCATCTTCTTTGTTAACTATTATTACTAATTCTTGGGGAAAGATGTTAATGTGTGTATATGCAACCCTTAATTAAATATATTATAATTTAAGCATGAGGTACCAATCAAGGATCAACTTTGAGGTACATCACAACTTTGGAGATCACCTTCATCATTAAGCTCCCAAGATGGTCAACAAAGCACTATTGTCTACTCTTGGGAATTGATCATTTATATGAATATATATCTATAGGAATGGTAATATAACATGATAAAATAATGATATTAAATTCTTGACATGATTCCATGGGATTAGAGGAAGATTATAGTCAAATATCTAGCATTTTGGCTGAGCTACAAACTTCTATAAATGAGCTACAAACTTCATCAGGCCTGCTATGGACTTCATCAGGGTTGTTACAGACTTCGATAGAACCACTATGGACTTGTTTGGAAAGCATTTATAAGACATTTTGATGATTACTTGGTACATCCCAAGATGATCAAGTCCATTTTTAGCTACCTCAAAACTTATTGTTTATAGTATATATATATATATATATATATATATATATATATATATATACTTTTCATTTATAGACTATATATAAACGTAGACTTGTATAATTTAAAGAATTTTGTTCCTATAATAATGTCTCTCTCTATATTTTATAGAGGTTAAGATAGGATATAATACTTAGGTTTTTACTCCTGAATAAGGCTTTAGTTAAAAACATAAGATTATAAATGCAACCTCCCACACCATTGAATGAATCGATCTCTTTTTCTCTCCATTATTCTAAATAATTCATTCTAAAGTTTTTGGCATAAAAACTTGTGATTCTGATTAAAATTTTCTTCCGAGGAATGAGCTGGCCACTCATTCCAAGGAAGATGGATCAATGTGTTTGTGTTTACTTTTTTGTTATGTAATTATCTATTTATTGTCAATTTTTTTTTTTTTGCCTTTTGTGTCATATAAGCATTCCTTTTTATATAGTTTTCTATGAACTTACATGTATTTTATTTGTTTATAATTTAATTTCAATTTAGTAATAATTTACTTTATTTCAAGTTTGATTTAATTTCATGCATGTGTGATCTAATTTCTGTAAGAGTGTTTTTCAATTTTTACAAGTATGCAGTATGGTAGAAGTGACCGTCTACCAGAGATATCTTTCTGCTATTGCATATTGACATCGGACACCAACCCTAGATTGACATTATTTAATGAAGGGGATTGACAAACACCATCAATACCTTAGATACAAGATAGTGTGGATATGATACAATGGAATCCTCTGTAGTTAGTGCCTTTTTGGGTCGTGTTCACTATTTATGACTGGGATTAGTATATATGAGAGCTAGAAAGCAAACACACCCTTGTCAAGTTACACTTATTGATATCCTTCATTTCTTGGTATGCTAGATTATTTACTAGCAGTAAGCTTGGTTCTTATCTTATTTGATATATTGTGGGTTAACAAATATAAAATGGCTTCTACATATGAAATTCCTAATGGTGTTCATCATCTATATTTTCTTCTCGCTACCAATGCTACACCTTATGCTTATGATAATGAATGGACTAAACTTATACAATTTATTATGCTTGTTATAAAGAACATGATTGTGATAGATATGATTCTGATTTTAAAAATTAAGATGATTAGTACAATAATGAAGAATATAGTGAAGAGGAAAGTGAGTTAGCCAGTAAAGAAACTATAAAACCAATTCCTCCCTTGTATTCCTCTATTCATAAATCAAAACAAAAAGAGCATATTGAAAATGAATATATCCTTTCCATTAATCTCTCACAAGGATCCAATTATGAAGAATTAATAGTTGTGTACCTTGTTTACCTCTTAAATTTTCTACTACACTACATCGCATTAATCAATATAAACTATAAAAGTATATCCCTTGCATAGGAATGATATATGATATGAATAAGTGTGTTATTCCCTCTTCCTCTTTATAAAAGGTAGATGATGTAAATACATATAATACCCCAAACTTGCCTATAGACATGGTTATTGATATATAATATTGTGGCAACCTTTCTACTCCCTTTGAAGTTAAAAACAATGTTATAAAATATCATAATACTTTTACCCTTTCTTTTGAAATATCAAAGGATGCAAATTAATGTAAAATGCAACCAAAGAGTAACACTCTTGTTTTAGATTTACAAAGTGATGATCATGGCATATTTTTCAAAGATTCTTAAGGTAGTATTCCTATATTTATAGAATGCAAGTCTCATGATAATACTAATTATGATGACTCTCTATTCTGTACTAAATCAATAGAATCCAATGAAGAGCAAAGTGATGTTTCTAATTTTATAAAAATTCAATATGATAAGATAAGTAATGATTCCAAAGTTTATACTAATATTATATTAGAGTGCATTCTTAAGGCATGCAGTGACAATTGTCATGATCCTCTCATACCAATGTTTAAAATAGATGATCAATTAAAATCCATAAGTGAGCCTTTCCAAACCAATACCATTCCTACTAATTATATCATATCCATGATGCATGTTATTGGTGATCTCCAAAAGCAAGTAATTGATCTCAATTTATAAATTAGATCATGTTGTGCCAATATCAATGATCTGTATCACGGGGATTAGGACCAAGTGTGTGATGAAACAACCAAGTTTGGTTATGTAGAGTGAATGAATAGAGATGTATTTAGATATAATGATTTATGTATCTACTTTGTAACACATGCATTATAACACATTGTACCATTTTCCTTATTTTTCACATTGAATATAAGATTCATTCTTGATCTACCTTCATACTTTGGCATGTACCCAGTCGTCAACATGGAACTTCTCAAGCCTTACACCCCACCACTTCTTGAGCCAATAGTGACATAATATCCTTCATATTTGGATCCTAAACACTTGTGTCTCATAAGAAGGACCAGATCATCAAAGTGATAGACACATGCACCTGCCATGGCACCCATCAATTGTTTTGAGTGGTCAAGGTTGGATAATACATTGATTAAGATAAGTTGTAAAACCCTTAACAACTTTGAGTTTAGTTTCCTTAGCTACACACATATGCAATGGAGACCATTAATCTTCAAGAAAGGGTGAATGATCCATGTGTAGTTCCTCAGTACCCAAAAAAGCTTCTCACTTGTTTTCCTACACATGGTTCACGCTTCCTACACACTCATCTCCATGAAGCTTACCGATAGTCTTTTGCATAAGTATCAAACTTGATCATATAATTATATGCCTAATTTACCAAAAAATATAGTCTAAGCACTCCACTATTCACTCTTTAGTTTGTAGTACTACGCACCTCATTGGCCCCTATTTCTAGACTCATGTGCCTACACCTGTCTTCACTCTAACACATGTACGTGCTAGCTTGCTCCGACCACGTGGATTTTTAGGTGGTGATTTCTAGTCAGGAATCTACCAGTTAGACCATTATTATCCACTAACCTATAAGTTCAACAATCACCCAATAAGGAAGATGAAATTACTTGTAACCATCTTCTTTGTAACTGGAAACAGTTATAACTACCCATGTAATCTTATTGTATAAATATGTAACATATACATCAGGCCAAGGGTCGATGCCATATAAGTCATAACACAAGTAACATGTTACTTGTATCTACTATGTAACACACACACTATAACACATTGTACCATTTTTCCTATTCTTTCACATCAAATAGAAGTTGCATTTCCTACAAGCATACAACTTTCACTCCATTGCTAGTGTATTAATTTTTCTTTTTGAATATGTCTTTACACATTCATTTTGCACAACTAAACTTAATTGTTCCCTACATACTTGACCTTGGTCCCTATGGTGCAGATCAATAAAAGATAATTTTATCTTAGGATAACTCCTTAAATGGACTGTATACAAGCATCTATATTTAAATTACTTCATGAAGCCTACACTTCCCTTGTTTGATGGTTGTGGATATCTTTGTACTCATTTAACCCAATATATAATTTCTTTCATAGAATAGAGAAATGATGGATGTTTTATATTAAAAGCTTTCCATATAAGTCTCGAAAGTGATGATTCAAAGTGGTTTTTTAGTTTACCTAGTGGCTATTAGCTAGCTTTAAAAAGTTAGAAGATGCAATCTTATCAGATTATCACAAACACATGGTACCTAAGTTAGCATTTAAACATCTACAAGGTTTTTTATAGGGTTGTGATGAGTTTATCAAAGACTACATCTTGTGATTCAAATACTTTGCATTCAATAACTTTTCAACCTTAGATTTGGAAAAGCAATTTATCTTCGATAGGGGTCTCTTAACCCCGACTCAAAGAGCCATGCATAAACTTCAAATTTATTTTGATAAATTATACATGGATTTGTTCAAATATGTATGTGATCTAAATTTTATAAGACATAAGGCTACTAATACAAATGAATCAAAGCTATCTTGACATGAAGGAATTTACCAATCAAGGGATGGAATCAAATTTAAAATTTAAAATAAAGAGTCAATTAAACCCTCTCATAATATGGATGAATCAATATAAATAATTTTAATCAAGATAAATTTAAGGCCATCAACAAAGGAAAAGAAATAGTTTACAAATATCCTCCTAATTTAAATACATATATCTTAAAAGAGAGGAAACAACTTAAGTTTGATCATTTCAAAGACTCACTGCATGATATTTTATGAGCATTGTTAGATAATAGGTTAATCACTCTCCTTCCTAATTACTATCATCATCCCCATTGAATAGAATACATAAAAGGCAAACCATTTTGCATTATGTAATCACCTAAAAGTGGTAATTGTATGCTAAGATTCTCGCTTGAGTTACCCTATTCTTAGCTTAGTCCTAGACCTACCTTAGATTTCTAGACACATTTTTTTAGTCATTGAGCAGACCACAGTCACCCATAGTCAACCAAAACATAGTCCTAGAACTATCTTCTCTGATCCCAACCTAACTTTCTCATTAGTTTTCTAAGTGAAAATTAGTGACACATTTGGTACACTACAACCACATGGTGCTAGTGTCCCCAAATGGGTGCTAGTATCCTTAGCCCTAACTCTTCCCAATGAATGATAGTTTTTCAAATGTGTTCCCCTCCAAAGGTCAACCTAAGCAAATTTTTATATCTTCACAAGATACATATCTCTATAAATACAAGTCTAATTTACCTCTATTCACTAGATGGAAAATAGATGCAAAAGCACATTTAAACCTAAGACAATTTGAGCAAAATTAAGGTATTTGATCCCTATTCTACCCTACTTTTGTATACTACCATCTATAGTATCCCTAAGCTTAGTTTTCAAAGATTTTAAATATCAAGCACATTCAAGGCATCCAAGTCCACTCTCATTCTAGCATTCACTCACACTTGCATCAAATACTAGGTGGGAGAACTACATCAGGCTTGATTCCTCTTCAGAGTATCGATATGTAGGCACCTCTCTTCAGAGTGGGGTGTTGAGGATGTCTAGCCTATCCTACTAATGAACACACAATTATTTCTCATTCCATGCTTGCAAGGAGAATTATGGTTTTCACACTAAATCAATTTTTCTAGGCATAACACAGAGCTTCAAATTTCTCATGCGTAGGAACAAGACCTAAAAACATAGGAATAGATGCTCCCAAAAAATAGAAATAGTCCTGTGAAGGGGACATTAGTGACACATTGAGGACACTACACAAGCATAACACTACTACTGTCCAGTGAGCAAATAGACACCATAATCCTGTTGATGACACTCAGAGCTGTCCAAAACTCAACTTTTAGAACCCACATCATCTGCAATAGTTACTTTTTAAATAAGTCTATATTTATGCCTATTTATTATTATTTTTAGAAAGTCAAAGAAGGTCAAATTCTATAACAAAACAATGCGTAATTATTTCAATTTATTTAACTAATTTCGACATCTCGGCCATTTAATCTAAAGATAGGTTTTACATAGTAAAACCTTAAGAGGGTTAAATCATTTGTTGACCCTGACTTATTTTGAATATTACTTTAAACCCTAGGTTGCATGAATCTAAATTTTGTACAAAAAATTTACAACTGAATAGTTTTGATTTTCTAATTTTTCAGATAGTCTAGCTAAATTAAATCAATTACATATTAGGGTTTCAATTTATTTTACATATAATTTAAATTGGCACAAAGAACCCCTAGATTCAAAAAACCCTAACCCTAGATGCTTTTAGGGTTTGTATCCTTTTTTCTCATATTTTCATTAGTTTTTTTTAATTTTTTAGAATTTATATATTATATTATAGTATCTCTATTTAATTTTTTTAGTTATATGCCATCTAAAAAAGTTCTCTCTTCCAATAAGAAGAAGTGCTAGACTAGGTGCTAATCCTATAGAGAATATTTAGATTCTTGCTATCTGAGCCTATAATGAGGATAAGGAACCTATTAAAACTCTAATTATGAATCCTTCACACCCTGATTATGTGGAATTTAATGACAATGCATCCGAAAATGAATAATATAACTAAGAATAATATGAGGTCCACGTTAAGAATCAAGACACACTACCTCCAGTTAATGATAGTGACATAACGATGAACAAAGATGAGATATTACAGGGCTTCAAAGATAAAATTTGGTAACATCCCTTTGATCATGAATAAATTATATAGGCCATATTAGAATTCAAAAATAGGACAAACAATGGTCAATCTTTAACCCCTCCAGTTAATAATGTTGTTACACCTTTAATGGGGCCAACTCAACCAAATCAGATAACACAACCCAAGATTATTATTCAACCATTAGTGATAGATACACCACTTGTGGCTTGTTCTTCTAATCCAAATGTAAAGTCCCTTATGCATTATATTCTTAATTTACAGTCTAAGGTGTTACATCTCAATAAGGGAGCAACTAATCCATCACATGCCTTGGATTCCAACATTCTCTTAGATACAACTTTGGCATATCACATCGAGACAACTCCTTTGCCATCCAATTTCATTGCACCCAAGCTCAAATTATATGATTGTAAGAGTGACCCAGAGCATCACCTTAGAGTATTTCATGCAACATGTTTGGACTATGTGTCCAATGATTGGCTTCTTATGAAGATATTTCCATGCAGTCTCAAGGATTATGTTCTATAGTGGTTATATAATTTGCCAAATCAATCTATCACAACATTCAATCCTTTAGCCAACATGTTCCTAGCACACTTCTCTATCAACATCAGTGATAAGATATCCTGTGCACAAGTGGCACGGTTAAAGCAAAATTCAAATGAGCCTATCACCAATTATGTCTTATAATACAAGACAATATTATGCAAATTTACTAGCCCCGTGGTAGACATAGAGCTTCAGGTTATATTTAAATAAAGTATATTACTAGCACTACACGAAGCTATCATATTCAAGAAGTTTCCCACATTTATCAATATATGCCACACAATCAAGGAAATAGAGGTTAAAATCTTACCAATAGGCAAAATCAAGTACACCAATGGATCATAATAAACTATTAAGAGTATAAACAAACCTCCATACAAGGTAAGGGCCGTAGAAAACAAAAGTGATCAAAAGGCCACAGTCAATGCAGCTTCCAAGTCTTCTCTTAGATTGATTTTATTTGTTCCTAAGTGCAAAGTCTTCACTAATATTCTAGAGTCACCAGCACGAGTTCTAAAATAACTATTGGAATGCAATGTCCTATTTTTCCTTCCCATTAAATAGGTTAATATGACACAGCGTATTATAAATATTTATGATTTAAATGCACTATGTGAGTATCATAGGGCACTAGACCACATGACAAACAAATGCATTAACCTAAAACACAAGATACAAGAGTTTATTGAGGCTAACATTATTGATGTGGGCACACCCACAAAGATACCGAAACAACAAAAGGTAAAGGCTAAGGCACTAAAAATATTTTTATATTATTTTTCAAAGCATACAACTAATGAGGTAGGGGGCACGTCAGGTGTTCACTATACATACCAAGTGTATCCACCACCAAATTCTTATCATATAATTACAGAGGAGACATATCCCTTGCATAACATTATTGGCATGTGTCATACTACAGTGTCACCTAGACCATTTATCACATTTTTAGAGTAGGATATTATGGATGATGACACAAATTTACATGCACTCTTCATATGAGCATAGATAAACCACCATCCTATTCATAGTGTTATGGTTGAAAATGGGTCAAACATAAGCATGTGCACTATGACACTTTTACAACACATGGGCTATATAGAGTAGGATATATTCCCCATAGATATAGTTATTAGTGGTTTTAGCAGCCAAGTTCAGAGGTCTATTAGGGAGATTATGCTTCTATTACAAGTTGGACCAGCACACATAGCCACTCAGTTCTTGGTAGTACCTAGTGTAGGTGTATTCAACATATTATTGGGTAGGCCATGGTTATAGTAGCTCCAAGCTATCCCATATATAATACATTAATGCATAAAGTATATACATGCTAACCAGGTGGTTAATATTGAGGGTGTCCTATATGATTAATTTCTTCCCATCTCATAGGTAGTTCCAACACAGATTCTAGTCACACTTCCAACACAGACACCAACTACAATTCCATCACCATTTCCAAATATTACATGGTTATCAGTTATAGTAGAGAGTATAGCTCCTAGGCATACATCAAAATGTTTAGAAAAGTCCTCGAAGTAGGCCAGGTTTACTCTTACGGTATCTATACTTACACATACTCTCCCATGAAAACCATTACTAGAGAGACCCCTGCATCAACAATATGTCATAGATTCTAGAAGAGCTTCTTCTACTCAATTTACATTGAGATCAGTTCTATTAGGATTTAGGGGTTCTCAGCATAGGGCACCTACATTACCTATAGATTCTACTTCTACCAGATGGGTCCTTATGACCTCTATAATTCACAAGGCATCGTAGTTAATGCCACAACATCATAGCATCACGATAGCTTTAGACTCAGATTATACAACACAGTAGATCATGGTCTCATAATTACCCTTTCACACCACACACACTATCATAATTCTCTTATTTGACACGAGTCATGGTGATAGTGAGTATCTCATGAGACTCAATGGTTATTATGGTTCCTACCCTTATACATGCTTCCTTCTCTCTCTCTCACTCCTTGTACATAGTTTATTTTCATTTTCTTGGACTTAACTTATACTAAAAAAACACAAAAACAATATAACATGTCAAAATACAAAAAACATTCAAATATTTCAAAAATAAATTTCTATAGATTACATGCATTGTTATGTTTACATTTTTACTACTTGCCAGATATTACATATTACTAGCTATCCTAATATAGTGAGTTTTATCATACATATATGCTTCACTTGTTCTTGTCAAGTGCTTACATATTCCAAATAAGATTCCAATCCACTACATTGATCCAGACTAGCTATCATCTACCCATTGGGGGCATTTATACCAATCTATGTTTATACATTTGATACATCTGTCCACTTGGGGGCATCTCATACATAGTTTTTACAACCAGGTTATATCCTTACATTTTATACATTATAGTTTATGCATTTATTGATATTGAACATTACTCATTTTTTTTATTGACTATCACTAGTTAAGCTTAGTATATATGCATATTAGCATTTACATAGATGTGTACTACACAGTTATACATGCTTTCATTTCTAGTTATCCTAGATTGGACTTGATTGTGTTTAAATGCTTCTTCCATCTTCAAGGACATTTAAATACACCATTGCTCTTTGGCTCTACACCACTTCTCTATTTGTATGCCTTGGACATGTGCCCATGTCCCTTGTGTGTGCTTTCCTATTTCTATATGCAGACATTTGAACATGTCTTTCTATGTGGATCTATGCCAAACAACTTGTTGCTTGTGTATGTGGACATTTGAACATGTCCTTGTATGTCTTCATTCTCAGATTTAGTAACATATGCCCATGTCCCTTGTATTGTGTCCCCTTGGATTATATTTTTCATGCCTCATGTGTTTGTATGTTTACTTCCTTGTATGTGTATGCACCATGATACTTTTATTTGCTTGTTACACACCCCAATTATCAATACCACGAGGGACCTCATGCATCTACCCTTCCTACTTGGGTGTCATGATGGACATCATGCCCCATCCCCCTAGGTAGTTATTTAGATTTGTTCTGATTGCATCTATCTTAACACCCTTGTGCAATGTTAGATTACAACATACATCTTACATTACTTATGCTCATATTCATTTACATTTTGATGTTATGTTTGTACGTTGTATTGGAATATCATGCACATGTTCTGGATAACACATTTTGCAGAGCTACTTCTTTAAAGGTTAGTTCTTACATAGGTTTCACAACCATCCTAAAAAGAGGGGGAATTCATAAGGGTTTGTCATGGAGATCAGGCTCCTACATTGCTATTCATGGATACATTTTAGCACACAAGCTTAGTTTCAAAAATCAGACTCAGGGTAGACACAAAATAGAATAAAGACTTAAAATTTAGTTAAGATCACATACAAATCAGACTAGTTAGACATTAGTTCCTAGATTGGGACACTAGCACCACATGGCACTATTGTCTAATAGCCCCAGATTAAGGACATTCTAGATCATTCAAACTGGTACACTAGGTATAATATAGATTTGTACAAATATAGTCACATGTTTGACAATTGTGTTTAGATTTTGCTCATATACATTCATTTCATCTTAGATTTATACCAATTACTTAGATTTGGGGGCATCATGCATGACATGATAAATCCTACATTTAGTTCAGATACATAGATTTAGTTGTTACATATTCAATTCATATATAGTATACTCAAATACTAGATTGGGGGCATGTGTGTGACATATAGTTTCCATATAATCAACGACACACATGCTGATCAGATGGAATGGCAAACTCCATGTCATTCTCTACACTATATACACTTATTATTACATTCCAAGTTGTCACTGGATTCATGCCTTACTCCATCTATAGTGGTTGGAATTCCTAAGTGTCCTAAAACTACCTAATATACCCGAGTGGTTGCAAAGCTAACATACACAATTATCTTTACTCAGTTAGATACTTTCAACACTTTTCACAATTTAGTTATAGATGCATCTGCTTCACACAAGTGGGCAACGATGGAGTCATGACCTACTTGAGTTCTTGAACCACCTATATGAGAAGGTTAAACATACATTCTTATCCAGGTTATTCACAGAGATCAAAATCCATCGAGCAAGGGTGGGTAATGATGGAGTAAAAATTGGATTGAGTTTTTGAGCCACCCATATGAGGATTGAACAATCCATCATCTCAGTCCAAGTTACTCAATGATATGATCACTATCTACACTCATACACACAAGTTGTCACCATGTTCATGCATTGATTCACGTACCCAATGGGGTGTTTTCATTCATTTCCTCTCTCTTTTTACTGAACTTTAATCAGTTACTTCATTTTAACATAGTCTTTTGATTTTGATCATTCTCTTAAGTAAAGATTAATTTTTGCATGTTTCATTGTAGGTCATTGCTTTGGATCATGTTTCACATACACAAACTAAGATTTACATACTCAGACTCAACTACACGGGCTTCACTTCCAAGGTAAGTCCAAGTAAACTTATTTTTCCTTTATAATATTCATTTCATGTTGTTGCATTACTAGCATAAAGGGGGGTAAATGTAATCACCTAAAAGTGGTAATTAGATGCTAAGAGTATCATCGCTTGAGTTAACCTATTCCTAGCTTAGCCCTGGACCTACCCTAGAACCTTGGACCACCTTTGTCAATCATTAAGAACACCACAGTCACCCATAGTCAACAAGAACATAGTCCTAGAAGTGTCTTCTCTAATCCTAACCCAACTTGCTTAACAATCTACCAAGTGGATATTAACACTACATTTGGGACACTACAACCACATAGTGCTAGTGTCCCCAACTAAGTGCTACTGTCTTTAGCCCTAACTCTCTCCAATGGGTACTTTTTCAAATGTGTACCCCTCTATAGGTTAGCCTAAGCATATTTTCTTATCCACATGAGATATAGATCTTTATAAATACATGTATAATTAACCTATATTCACTAATTGAAAAATAGATGTAAAAGCATGTTCAAACCAAATATAAGTTGATCAAAATTAAGGTATTTGATCCCTATTCTTCCCTACTTTTGTATACTACCATTTATATTATCCCTAAGCCCAATTTTAAAAGATTTCAAAGCTCAAGCAGATTCAAGGCATCCAATTCCACTCGTATTATAGCATTCACTTACACTTGCATCAAACACTAAGTGGGAGAACTACATTGAGCTTGATCCCTCTTCGGAGTATTGGTATGTAGGCAACTCTCTTCATAGCGGGGTGTTGAGGATGTCTAACCTATCTTACTAATGAACACACAACTATTGCTTATGATATAATTGCAAGGATGATTAGGGTTTTCAAACTAAATTGAGTTTTCCAGGCACAACATAGAGCTCCAAGTTTTGTGCATGTAGGAATAGGACATAAAAACACACGTGCAGATGCTCCAAAAAAATAAGAATAATGCCACAAAGGGGACATTATCACCACATTGAGAATAGTACATAATCATGGCACTACTATCCATATGGGGCGCTACTGTCCAATGAGAATACATACACTAGAATCCTATTGACAACACTCATAATTATCCATAACTTAACTTTCAAAACCCAGATCATCCGTGATAGTCACTTTTTAGATAAGTCTATATGTATGTCTATTTATTGTTATTTTTATAAAGTCAAAAAAGGTCAAATTCTATAATAAATTTATGCTTAATTATTGCAATTTATTTAACTAAATTAGACATCTCAGCTCTTTAATCTAAACATAGGTTTTACATAGTAAAACCCTGAGAGTTTAAAACACATTGTCATGGTATTACTAGAAATTGAGATAATGATTGCTATGCATTGCAAGAAAAAATTACACAACTTACAAATACAAGGATTATTACTTTTCAAAGCAATAAAACAAACACAAAGGATATTATGGAATAAGGTAAACTTACATCTCACCTTATAAAAACATGAATATCAAGTGGTTAAAGTTTAAGGAATTCAATATGAGTACCCTCTACAATGAGTGGTAAGACCTCCTCCTCCCCCACCACCACCACAATTGGTTATGGGATCTACTCAAGGGCACAATACAAAGATAGTGCACCTATTCAAGAGCATAGTGTAGAACTAGTTAGTTCACCTACAGAGAATATTTCTACACAACTAATTCAAAATAAAGCAGTACACCCTCCTAAACAACAAGATTCATATCAAAAATTTACTTAGGGTTCAAAGAAATCCAAATGTTCTAGAGTGTATCTTAAGGCAATTCCTCAAAAAGCTCAACATGTTACACAATGAACACAAGCAATGAGATTCTCTCTTACTATACAACATACTGCACTAAATCATGCAACTTCTTGAGCTACACATTCTACAAAAGATATTATAAGTAGTGATCATGATAATTACTCTATAACAACTAATACCTTTTCAAATTCAGATGCATCTTCCACATGTAACACTTTTCACCCGTGAAAATTCATCTTCAACATTTATGGTCCAAGCATTCATTATGGTCCTCCCCCCATTAATGGGATCATAAGCCCGTTCCTTTCAAAAATATCAAATATTTCAAACATATAAAACATCAAAATGTTGAAAAAATCCAAAAATATTCAAAATATTTTACAAAAGTAAAAATTTAGGACCTGAGCATGATATGAGATGCTACTTTATTTTTTTACATGTGTTATTTCTCGTTTATTGTGTAGATAAGATAAGATAATTATATTAATGTCCAACAAATGACCACAAAGGTAGGTCAATGGGACTGCACCATATAAAGCCAAAGGACCCAACAGGAAGACCTAAACAAGCCATCCAAAAATAACAATAGTGAGAAAGATATTATTTTCTATACACACATGAATTTAATGAGGTATATGAGTGTAATGCAGTATATATTATATATGGAATCTTAGATGTTGAATTCCCTTCTACCTTTTGGCCATGGCTATGCAATATAATAGGTTATATCTTTTTACGACCTCAAATGCAATATTGAGCTACATATCTTATAAATGTTTAGTTAATCACTCGTATCTTATATTTTGTTATATAAATATGATAATTTTATATGATATAACATTGATACATATGGGTGGAATAAACTAATATTGACTTTTTCTATGCTCCTTCGATGTTGATTACTTTCTTGCATGATAGGCCAGACATTATTTTCTTAGTACGTGTGGCCCTTGACCCTTGTGGATAAATTGTTTGAACATATCTATAATATTTTTTCTTGGTATATGTGAAATTTGAACATGTCCATTGGTTGTGGCCCTTGGCCCTATGTTTTTCATGACATTTGGACATGTCCCTTGTCTACGACATTCTTAATGTCCTTTTTGTGTGGCTCTTGATCTTATTTTTTGTGACTTATTTATGTCTATTATATGCATCCCTTGGACTTATTTTATGACATTGCATCATATTGTGTGTTGTGTTTGTTTTACTTGTTGAGATTTATTATTGGTGCCATGACACATATCATGCACTTCTATTATGCAAATTAATTCAATGATGGTTACTTTATTGTATGATTCATTGATAAATCTATCTAGGCATGACACGTGTATACCTCACATTCAATATGTTATATACACACTTCAATGACAATTACATTTCTATGACGGCATGCTCTACATCTATTGATTCACTTATTACATGATTCTATCTTTATCACATGATACAATTAACTCTTCTTTTGTGATGAGTGACTTGCAGGGCACATCCCTCATCTCAAAAGGGGGACATCATAATGGACTTATATTAGAGATCCAAGCCTCCATGAATAAACAAAAAAAAGATTTGGGATAAAATACACATTTTAAAAGATTCAAAATAATGCAAAATCAAAATTTATAATAGTACATGTGTTCAAAGATTCAAAATAATTAAAAATCATATTCTATAACATAGTACATGTTTTCAAAGGTGCAGAGTAATTTATAGATCAAACACGACAAACATGAGCACATTGATATAAATTATAAGACGTATGACATGCATATGCAGTCACTTTTCAAAGACTAAAAACATGTATTTTTACACACTTGAATCCATTTACATGGGCATATGCAAAACAGGTACAAGATCAAAATGATAGGTTGAAAATATAGTTAGAATTGAGCATATAGGTGCCTACCATTCTATATCATTTTGGCCAAAGGCATGATTCTCATTCATGCACAATTCAAAGTTGTAATTTCAAAGGTAAACTATTCGTTTCAATTCAAATATATAAGCAATGTGGTCATGATGGGGGCATGGATATTATTCATTATCTTTTGATCATGAAAATAATATCTATATATGTCTACAATGGTGTGATTCAAATCTATTTCAGGTAATGTATGTCGAGTTTCAATGATGCTCAATGGCCATGACATTACTTATGGTGAACCCATTATGTGGTTCTATCTTCTATTGCAAGTTATGTACATTCAAGTCTAGTGACACTCAATGACCTTGTCATCGCTTCTAACAAACCCTGATTCCACCTTTTTAGATTAGTACATTGGGTGTTAGTTCACTTTCATCAGAGTTGGAACAATGCATCTTTCTAACTCAAGAGCTTGATTAGTTATCCAAAATTGGGACTTGATCAATCTCAATTTTTCATTGGTTCAAATTATCCAAGTGCTTCAATAAGGCGAAAAAATTTCCATCATTAGTTACATATTAGAAATCAATTTGGTTTCATCTCTATACACATATACTCCTTTCTTGCTCTTCTTTACATTTTTTTAATTTTTAAAGCTTAGCTTTCTCAGATTTCAAAAGGAATAAATGAATACTCTATGTACTATAGTAGGTTTTACTAAATTTGAGTTCCCTACATAATTGAAGTATCCACTCAAAGATAAAATGTGTTTTACACTCAGGTTCAATTACTTTTCCTTTACTAAGGTAATTTCAAAGCATATAAATCTAGTCATGAGTACTTGACAATGCTAATTCTTGACACATCTTAAACCACATGACTTGCATCCAATTACATGAATTTTATTCACCATTCCCTTGAGCCTTTTATCTATATGTGGGTTCAACCCTTTGTTTTCCATCATTGATACACAAAAATTTCAAATTCAAATGCTTAATTTTCTTAAAAATAGCCTCAACCTGTCTCCAGTTCAGGATAGGTGTCCTTGATCTTTTGGGACAAGTTTGCCCTAGGCAGAAAATAATGCTACATCACTCATATCCACTTAGGCTCATTGCATCCCATGCTAAATAAAAACTAGTTTACAAAATTTAAATCATTCTTTTGGGTCTTCCCAAATGTCTCATAATGTTAGCTAAAGGAAATTATCAAAAGGGTCACCTATAAATACACATCTAAGATCATTCATTTAAACCACTTCACATTCATTTTGTTCAAACTTACACATTATTGCACAATGAACAAATATTCCTTATATTGATGCACCTAAATGTATCAGCAGGTTCATATAGTGTTTAATAAACACTTTTCATTTTTGGATCTAAAGAATCCATTACATGAGTTGTTGGTTGTGATATCCCCAAGATCTATCGTGAAGTAACAGCCAAGCTAAATGATTGTTTCACAAAATTAACATGTAAATGCTTATTGGGAGAAACCATGGTCCTAAATATTTGTGAAGATGAAAGTAATATGAACCTAGTCCAATGAATGATGTCTAAACCCTAAAGTCTAACCCTAATCTAGCATGAATATTTACAATGAAAATCTAAACTATAGTGATTTGATAAAAAAAATGAGCAAAAGGGAGGGTAAGGCAGAAAGAAGGTGTTTTTAATCTTCAATCCAAACATAATGACAAAGCTTAAATTTCATCAAGATATGCACTAAACCAATATATAACATGAAATTGCATAGGCATAGATCCTACTGTATATCAGGCAAATGTCTAAGGAAAGGTATTGCAAATAAGAAATCAGGTTCACTTTAAAGGTTTACTTCCATGGAAAAATAGCTTTTGCACATCTTCAAGAAATGCAAAAGATAATGAAATGCACTGAAGATCTTTCAATCAACCTAACATAAGCACAAATTAATAACTCTGCATTAATATGTACACATCTAAGATCCATAAAATAATTCAAATTTGAATATCAAACTAGATAACTGGGGAAGTAGCCATGATAGCAATAGATAGAGAAATATTGGACAGACTTTGCAAAATTCCTTGCTTGTTCTACTTGCTCCCAGTTTACAAAGTAATTTTGGCTTTAAGAACTCTCCCCCTATTTACAATGGGCAATACCTCTTTATATAGACATTTCATGAGGTATGTCGACCATTCCTTGTCAACATGCAATTGGACAAGTTTCATAGACAAGTATCCCTTTACAAATGCTTTAAAACCAATCACATTGTTTAACTATGACTCACCTATAGGCCACATGTTTTATAAGTTGCACATGCCTTTACAAAATAATATTCCTTCTCAAAATATTATACAAGCTTAGTTACCAAAGGAATATTTCTTATACAACTAGCTATGAGACCCAATGACTGATCATACATATGACTCAAGCACCAAAAGATCCACATGTTTTGTCTATGTGGTAATGCCATGTCATTATGTTTATTAATTTGAAATGTGATTGTTGCCCCTAAGACACATGTCAACACTTCATTGGGTCTGGATCTTTGAAAATTATACCTAGGCTCACATCATCAAATCATCCTTGCTAAGACAAACGTGCTCTATTGGATCTTAATCCATGGGATCACACTCTTTGCTTCACATGCCATTGGATCTTGCTTTTGCATGATTGAATGTGAGCATGCCACTTGGCAGTCCCTTGGTCTCTCTAATCTCCTTTCATCACTCAAGTGTCTCTATGACATGTGTCAGACTCCCATTAGATCTGGGCTCATTGAATCTTCAACCCTTTGCTCATTATACATTTTTTGTATCTACACTTGAACATGGATCATTGAATCCCATTCTACTCATCTAGTTATGACACTTGTCACAACCACATTTGTTTGGGTTCTGTTGAAAAGTCTACCGTCACTTCATGATGTTAGATCATCCTTGGCTGATCTAATAGGTTCCATCAGATCTTGTCTGCCTGACCAAATGCGCTCTATTGGATCTTATCTTTGAGCTCTGAGATCCTGCCACTTGGAAAATCTACACTTGTTATGGGTCTTCATTAAAGTTTTGACCCTCGCTCTTCATTGGATCTTTGAGCTACCTCAGAAATGGTGACACTTGTTACTCTCATGTCTCTATTAGATCCTTTTAACATTTCAACCTTTTATTCTCCATTAGATCTTAGGCGCCTAAGTTAATGCACATTGTAGATCCTTTCTTCGTCTTATTGACTTTTAACTTTGATCATGCACATCATTGATCTCTTTTTGAGCTCCCATGATTTTGACACCTATCACCCTCAGGTTTAATTAGAGTCTTAGGATAATGAAAGTTAAGTTAGGACTGTGGAAATATAAAGAACTTAAGCTAAAGATTTAGATTATGATTTTATTCATGTTGATAAATGTGATAAAAGCTTAAGATAAAATTTAAGCTAAGTTCTAAAACATAATAAAGGGGACCCCACGAATGATAAAAGACATGGCATAAATTTTTGGCTTAGGGTTTTTATTGTATTAATAAATACACTTAAAACTTTAAGATAAGGCTTTATGCCAAGTCAAGGATATAACAAAAGGGACCCTACGATTAGTTAGACCATGTGGAGATAAAAGGAACCAAGGGGGCTTGTTAAATATAAAGGACCAAGTATGAATTTTTTAGATTGTTAAGAATGTGATATACTTAGAGGTGGGGTGAATCAATATATCATATATCTTATAAATATTTTACTTAATCAAACTCCACTTAACCATACATTCAAGATATGCAATAAAACTAAAATAATAACATGCACCACACAAGAGAGAAAGAGAGACCCCATATTTTTATGTGGAAACCCAATGTGGAAAACACCACAGAGAACAATCTCAAGTATATGAATGAGCACAAACTCAAATTACAAATTATGCAAGCACCAACTTACAGGAGCACCAACCCCTTTACCGAGCACCAACACAACAACTATTTGTGAGCATCAATCCATAGGGGCACCAACCCCTGGCAAATATTTGTGATCACCAACCCACAGGAGGACCAACGCCTCTTGTGTATAAAACACAACTATCTCTCAATGTTGCTTTCTCAACAAATGATAGAACTCTATAATATTTCTTTCTATTCTCTCCTCTTTTCTTATATAAAATAATCACAAACCATTCACTCTCTTGCATATAACAAATGGCTTCTCAATCCTTTATTTATATCTTTCCAAATGACCTTTGGCATTCACCCTTTGTGACCCTTCACTCCTCATGAAAAATGGTGCCAAATTTGCATGACCATTCGAATCCTTGCATTTAAAAGGTCACATGGTGACTCTTCATGAGTAAATGCATCCTTGCCCCTTTTGTCTTTATCTTGGTGACCCTTCGAATTCCTCAAGGTGAGTCTTCATGGAAAATGCATCCTTTCCCTCTTTTGTCTTTTCCTCATGACTCTTTGACTTCCTCATGAGCCCTCTTTTTGACTTGATGCAACCAAAAATATATTCATTAATATTAAATAAATATCAACATATTTAGTCAACATATGAACATTAAAAATAACTTTAGATAATAAATGCTATGGGCCTTTGTCACCAACAATGCTAGACCTTTGACATCAATGACAATATTTCCAACAATCTCCCCCTTTGTCATTGATGGCAACCTCAAATTGAAACTGCCACATCCTAAAACTTGTACTACACATGCCAACCTATTTTTGTACCTATTTCTATACCTATTCCTATTCTTCTCCCCCTTTGACATCAAGGGTAAAGGGTCTATCATGGAGCTAATACTTAGCTCCCCTCAACTGATGTTGATCCTCAATGGTAGGAAGTAAAGGAAATTACTCCCAACTTCTCCCGTAGATACTTGAATGTGTCTTTTGGTAGTGCCTTTGTGAAAATATCTGTAATATGTTTTGTAGTACTGATATATTCCATTTTAACCTGTTGATCTACCACCTGCTCTCTCAAAAGTGATATCTGATAGGAATATGTTTTGTTCTTGAATGTATCACTGGATTCTTAGAAATATTAATAGCACTTGTGTTGTCACAAAAAATAGAAATAGGTTCATCATATTTTACCTTGATGTCTTCTAAAGTTTGCTTCATCCAAAGCACTTGAGTACAACACAAAACCACTATAATATATTCTGCTTCAACTGTTAAAAGTAATACTAAGCTCTATTTCTTACTTAGCCAAGATAATAAGTTATCATCGAGAAAGAAAGCTCCTCCATGTGTACTTTTTTTGTCATCCAAACTACCTACTCAATATGCATCTGTATAAGCAACCAAAGTGAAATCTCTACCTATGAGACACCATAATCCATAATCCAAAGTCCCCTTGACATATCTGAATATTCTTTTCACCAACTAAACATGACTCTCCTTCGGAGTTGATTGATATATCGCAACCATGCCTACTACATCCATCATGTTTGGCCTTGATGCTGTCAAATATAAAAGACTACCAATCATAGATCTATACAAAGATTGATCTATAACAATTGAATCTTCATCCATACTTACCTTGTTTCCTGTATCCATTGGTGTGTCAACTGGTGCACAAACCTCAAAACCAAACTTTTTCAACATCTCCTTGGCATATTTATTTTGAGATATGAAAATTCTTTTTTTTGATTGAAATATTTGCAACCCTAATAAAAATGACAAATCTCCAAGCATAGACATCTAAATTCTTGTTTTCATGTTATCAAAAAAAAAATTGTCATCTTTTTAATATTTCTTCCAAATATTATGTCATCAACATATACCACAACAATCAATTGATGCTCACCTTCTCTTTTGATGTAGAGATTATTGTCAGTAAAATCTCTCTTGAAACCTTGATCTTTCAAGTACTTATCAAGTCTTGCATACCAAGCTTTGAGAGCTTATTTCAATCCATACAGTGCTTTTTTCAATCTGCATACATGGCTATTATCATTTGAGAGAATAAATCATTCAAGTTGATCAATGTAGACCTCCTCTTATAGATTCCCATTTAGAAAGGTAGACTTGACATCCATCTAAAATACTTTGAAATTATTAAACACTACATATGCAAAAAACATTCTAATAACCTCTAGCCTTGTCACAGGTGCAAAAGTTTCTTCAAAATCTATACCCTCAATTTGAGCATATCCTTTACATACTAACCTTGTTTTATTCCTAGTAACTTCACCATCTTCATTAAACTTATTTCTATATACCCATTTTATTCCTATCACATTTTAATCTTTTGGTCTAGGCACTAATTCCCAAGTATAATTCTTTTCTATTTGATTTAATTCTTCATCCATTGTCTTAACTTAATGCTCATCATGTCTAGCTTCTAAAAAAGTTTTAGGCTGAATTTTGGATAACAAAAAAAACTTACTTGCTCAAATTCACTTACTCCTTCATTTATATTTCTGATGATGTCACTCTTATTATGTTTTCTATGAACATATTTGGAAGGGGTCTTAGTGTCCTTTTGCTCCTTCTCATTCTCATCTGATTCTTCAAAATCTTCTTCTTTAATGATTTTAGGAGTGTCTACTAGATCATTGGCTCTTTGTGTTACATCTTCATCTATCATGACACTTGCAATTTTAACAATCTTTTTGGTTCTTTTGTTATAAGATTTACTTTTGCTAGAATATCCAAGAAATATACCTTCATCTATTCTAGATTCAAACTTACCCAATTTTTCATCGATTCTCTTTATGAAGCATCTGCTATCAAAAACTCTGAAGTAATCAACTATAGCTAATTTATCTTTCAATAGCTTATAGGGAGTCTTGTCACTATTTACTCTCAATAATGCTCTATTATGAATATGCACTATTGTACCTACTACCTCTCTAATATTTATTTAGTATCTTGGATTCATTTAGCATTGTCCTCACCATCTCTTGAACTATTCTATTTTTTACTCAACTACTCCATTTTATTGAGTTTTGGATGCTGAATAATGTCTCTTTATCCCATGGTTTTCACAATACTCAATAAACTCATCTAACATGAATTCTCCTCCTCGATCTACTCTCAGGCACTTAATCTTTGAATCAATTTCATTCTCAACAAAAGCCTTGAATGCTTTGAAGTGGCTGAAAGCTCCTAATTTTTTCTTCCAAAATACCACCCAAGTCATACGTTTAAAATCATCAATAAGCAACATAAAATATGTATCACCTTGAGTACTTTGAGTTCTCATAGGTCCACACAAATCAGTGTGAACAAGCTCTATCA
Source organism: Torreya grandis (assembly GCA_037957365.1). Lineage (NCBI taxonomy): Eukaryota > Viridiplantae > Streptophyta > Pinopsida > Cupressales > Taxaceae > Torreya > Torreya grandis. Next base: position 2,496,931 of record JARHVA010000947.1, read on the forward strand.
TCTAAGTGGTTGAGTATTCTTTTATTTTGAACCTTCTTCTAACTTGTTTCCCATGTTGGCATGGTTCACAAAGCGTGTTGCAGGGATTTGTAATCTTTGAAAGATCTCTAACTATTTGCTTCTTGTTGATGTTGACAAGATTGTCAAAATTTGTGTCTCATTCTCCTGTGCCATAACCAACTTTCCTCAACCTAACTCAAACAACATTTTTGACCTTTGATATCTAATAACATGTACAAATTATTGCCTGTCCTCTAAGCATATGCAATCAACACATATGAATCTTTTTTCCTAATTTTATAAATTTTTTCATAAAACTTTTGTGTGTGTCCCTGATCACACATTTGACTTACACTCAATACATTATGCTTAAGACCTTCTACATATAGAACATTTTCAATCTTAGTTCTACCATTATCCAAACTTAATGTACCTTTTATAGCTATTCTAGCAGTGGTATTGTCCTTGAATTTTACTGTGTTACGATTGATCTTCTTTAGAGTTATGAACTTGTTATTATCTCCTATCATGTGCCTCGAACATCCACTGTCAATGAACCACATATTTTATTCATTTTTTGCATGAAAAGCTATCTAGACTAACATAGAATTTTCAGGTTGTTTTTTCTACCATGAACATGTCTGAACTTTCTTCTTGATGAATATAGCCTCGAAACTTTGGTCCTTCTTGACTTACTCAAACATGCTTCTACAATACCAAGCTATGTGTCTAAAATTATTGCACTTGTAACATATTATGGCCTCTTCATCAAAGTCTGATAGAAAATCAAAATAGTTGTGGCTTTTGTTTGACTCTTCATGAGTTTCCTTCTCCTTATTTCTAAAATTGTTATCTTTTTTCTGACATTTTATTTTCTTATGACCATAACCATTATAATAAAAAAAATAACCATGAAATAAAACCTATTCTAATTTGTGTATCTTTGACTTGATTATCTTTTGTAACTCTATTCCTTCCAGCCTTCTTTGTTTGAGTTGTCCTCTGCATTCTTGACTTCTTCCCTTTTTGTTTCTTCTTTTATAAAAGCTTCAACATAGCTCTTTTTCTTTTCAAATCTGATGTCTATCTTATCTGATATTGATTTTAGAATTTCTAATATTTTATTCAACATAGTAGTGTTATTCTCAAATTTTGAATCATTGGATACTTTATTTGCTTTCTTAAGATCTGCTTTTAAAGAGGCAATTTCAACAACATACCTTTCACATTATTCACTTACTTTTTGTAACTGAGCTGTTAGATCTTCTTTAGTCTTTTTGACTTCTTCAATGTGTGATTGTATATCTTTAATTATTTCTTTTGACTCCTTTTCATTTTTCTCAATCTGGAGCTTTAATCTTCAATTCTTCTAAGGCACAAATGAGTTCTCTTTCTAGATTCACCTTAGATTCATCATGTTCTTCTTGATCATCTATAATTTTACTTGTAGAGGCATCTTCATGTATGGTCATGAATAGAATCTCTTCTTCATCTGAGTCACTGACTCTATTGTCTTCGACTGAGCTAGGATCTTTAGAATATACTCTTTTTCTTGAATCCCTTCTTGAATTTGCCTTTGAAGTACTTCTTGTATGTAGACTTTCCTTCTTTATTATCACCATTATTCTTATCTATATACTTAGTTATAAAATGTCCAATCTTACACATTTAAAATATTTAAATGGTATTTTTTCTTGATATTTACCTATGCCTTTTTTCGATTTGTAAATGAATAGAGCTTCATTATCATCTTCCTCATTGCTAGAACTGTCACTTGATTCTTGAGTTTTACCTTGTCCTTCTTTGATGTCTTAAAATCATCTTCCCTCTTTGAGGGTTTCTCTTATTCGGTTCACATCTCATATGTTGTAAGAATACCATGTAGTTCATCTATTTTTAGCTTGGCTAGATTCTTCATCTTCTTGATTGTTGAAACCTTTGCATCATATCTCATTGGTAGAGATCTCAAAACCTTTTGTACCACCACTGATTCTTCTAACTTTTCTCCAAGGCCTTGAATTTGATTAACTATTTGATCAACCCGCAAAAGATAACTTGCTATGTTTTCTTCCTCTTCCATCTTTAAACTCTCAAACTGTCTTCTAAAATTTTGGAGCTTAGCTTTTTGAACCTTTCCATCACCTTTTTAAATATTCTCAAGCTTGACCCAATTCTCATGAGAAAATTTTCATTGCATAACTTTAACAAATTTTGATTCACATAAAATAACATTTAAAGTTTTAGCATTATTTTCACTTGCCTTCTTTTCTATCGGAGTAGTTACAAGTGTTTGTAGCTCTTCATATTCCTCCACCACTGCTTGCCAAATATCAAATCTAAGGGACATCAAGTAAGTCCCCATCCTTATGATCCAAAAGGCATAATTTTTCCCACCAAACAAAGGTGCCTTATTTTTATAAAAACCTTCATGTGATCCAACCATCGTGCTCTCCCTGATCTACCTTCAAGCTATTAAACTCTTACTGAAAGAACCTAATCTGATACCAATTATTAAGCATGGGATATATTGAGAGGGGGGGTGAATTAGTATATCATATATCTTATAAATCTTTTACTTTATCAAAATCCACTTAACTATACATTCAAGATATGCAATAAAACTGAAACAATAACATGCACCACACAAGAGAGAGAGAGAGACACCAAATTTTTACATGGAAACCCAATGTGGGAAAAACCATTAAGAACAATCTCAAGAATATGAATGAGCACCAACTCAAATTACAAAGTTCACAAGCACTAACTTATAGGAACACTAACCCCTTTGCCGAGCACCAACACAAGAACTATTTGTGAGAACCAACCCACAAGAGCACCAACCCCTCTTGTGTATAAACCACAACTATCTCTCAATGTTGCTTTCTCAACAATAATAGAACTCTACAATATTTATTTCTATTATCTCCTCTTTTCTTATATAAAATAATTAAAAACCATTTACTCTCTTGCATATAACAAATGTCTTCTTAAGCCCTTATTTATATCTTTCCAAATGACCTTTGGCATTTACCCTTTGTGACCCTTCACTCCTCATGGAAAATGGCACCAAATTTACATGACCCTTTGAATCATTACATTTGAAAATTCACTTAGTGACCCTTCATGAGTAGATGCATCCTTTCCCCTTTTGTCTTTATCTTGGTGACCTTTCAAATTCCTTAAGGTGAGTCTTCATGGAAAAATGCACCCTTTTTCTTTTGTCTTCCCTTGGTGACCCTTCAAATTCTTCAAGGTGACTCTTCATGGAAAAATGCATCATTTCCCTCTTTTGTCTTTTTCTCATGACTTTTTGACTTCCTCATGAGCCCTTTTTTTGACTTTATGCAACCAAAAATATATTCATTAATATTTAATAAATATCAACATATTTAGCCAAAATATGAACATTAAATACACCTTTGGATAATAAATGCTATGGGGCCTTTGTCACCAACAATGCTAGACCTTTGACATCAATGAAAATATTTTCCACATTTAGACTAAGGTTTAATCATGTTGATAAACATGACTAAGCCTTAGGATAAAAACAAAACTAAGTTCGTGACATGATTGATTGTTCTCACATAAATGGTTCTCGCATTAATTTGAATTTGATTCAAAAGAACATGATATAGGTAATCAGAATGAGGTTTTAAGATGACCAAACATTGATTCAACTTGTTTTCTTAACAGACCAAAGGCTAGTAAAAAATCAAATTAACATTAAATCATGAAACCCAGACATTGTCCATTTCAGATGGACTCTATTAATCCTAGTTTTTTTTTTTTTGTAACCTAAAACACAGAGATCCAATGATTAGCAAATTTAGACAAGATCAAACCAAAATCATGTGTAAATATTCCAATCCAACCATGATGTGGATGATCTTCAAATAAAGATAATGTGCAAAACACTCTAATGGTACTCTGATCAGATGAATTTTTAATTTAAAGCACAAATTTGCATAATTTAAAATGAGGGTCCCCATTTTTAAGAATGGGGGTATGTTGAATTCAATAAATGGAGACTTCTAGGGGAAACATAGCAATATGTTAGAATTCATATACTCTTGTTTAAACTAATAACCAGACAAATCATCCCATATGATCAAGTACCATTATTAAGAACAATTCATAATTAAAACAAGTCCTACATATGCATAATTAGGCCCAAACATCAAAACTTATCCATGTTATGTGTGTGCTTTGATTCCACTTACTGTTTGTCATAGGATTTAGCAAACAACTTCTAGATTTCATGACTTCAACCATTAACACTGACTTATAACATATTTGGATGTGCATTGAGGATCATTCTTTAGCTCAGGGAAGGCTTGGACATTGTTCTACTGCCAACTAGGCAGCTGTCACCCCGACAAAGATGCCTTTAGTTATAATCAAGGCCTTAATCCACTGCCATCCAGGCATCCATAGCCCCAATGGAGTTTACTAGAATCACCTTTGCTTAGAAAGATATTGAATTTTGCAACAAGGTTCTTATTTTTTGTACTTTTCAAGTCATTTTGACTTTTTAGCAAAGGTCGGGAACCGGGTTAGCCAGGTTTTGGGATTTGGTCAAGTGTTTGATCTTCAAATAATCATCCTTGGTTACAACTTTGTCCTAGATAATAATGTTTATTAACTGCAAACATGATTATGTTTCAATAATTTAAACTTTCATCCAACTTATGCAATCCTTGTTAAAATCAAATTTGGATCAGAACAAGGTTTAAGATTTTAAGGAACAATTAACCTAGATGTCAATCTTTACTAATTTCTCCAAATCATAACATCAAGTTCAAATTTCCAAAATCCATGATCAACCAATGTTTAAAATTCATACCTACATTATTAATTTGAGAAGTTCCTTGAGCATTTAGGTGAATTTGGATCCTGAAAATTGTCTTGGAAAAGACTTATTGAAAGCAGGGAACAAAGCAAATAAAAAAACAAACACACCAAACAAGCAAATAAATATTTACAACTAAGGGACATGAAGAAAATAAACATGAAAGAAACTAATATAAATCCCTACACTAACTCCATAAATAACCTACCTCTAGGATCAAATGGAAAGTTATTTAGTCTACTATAAAACCTTGATATATGATTGCTTCCATTCAATGGACCCTTCTCATGGATAGGAACACTTGTATGCTTGTGTCTTTTATATGATGCATCTTGGATTCCCACCTCCATTATAAAGTGCATGGATTGAATATATGGATCCAATATCCAATCATCTTCTTCCCAAATTCTTCTTTCTTGCTTCATAAAAACTAGTTTTGCTTCATTCAAAGATTTATCATGTCTTGTCTCGTTTTATTTTCATGGTTGTTTTGTGAACTCAGATAGTATACTTAGATTGATGTCTTCATTAGGATCCAAATAATATTGCTTTGGGATCTCCATAATATCATTACCTTCTTAAATAATAGTTGCAACAATACTTTCTATAATACATTCCTCAATCTCCACATGAAGTGGGCATGGAATATCAATCCTTACACAAAAACTCTCCAAGTCATCCTAAAAGGTTTCTTCATCATGATCAATAGAAAGGACATGAGATTCATTTGGAATACTACCATTTGAAACATTTTGATCACATGTTTATGACCTTTTGATGGAATCATATGAAATTTTTTGATATGTTGCATTTGCTTCATCTTCATATTCTTTGCCTATAAGTGTTTCAATGAGATCTTCAAGAATTCCATTCATCTCAATTACAACTTATTCTATTACTTCATAAATGATAGGATCTTCCTCCATGATTGGTATAGTAGATCCATCTTCTGAAGTATCTTTAAATTCATCTTTATCTTGAAATGGAAAATCATAGGTCTCTACCATAAGAGTTGTTTAAGAAGATGTAGATGTCTCAAAAGAACTAGATGACCATGCAACATTATTATGGACCTTGTAATAATTAGCCAAAGGCACATCACAAGTTTTTATGTTAGGCACATTCATAATTTTAGATGGCTCATTGTTCTAGTTGTCATTGTTGTTATGATACCTAGATATGGGTCTGTTGAACCCCTGAACATAATAATTTCTATTAGAACCTTCCCCATTATTACCTAATTGTTTTTGTGTCTCAAGAAAATCAATGCTCAATTTTTGAATGATTTTTAATATGGAGTCATTTTCACTTTTAGTTGCCTCTAAATTATGAACTTGAGGACTACTTCCAACTATTGGCACCATAGCTCTTTGATCTTGTGGATGAGATCCACTTGCAATGTTATTCAGGAATCCTAGGTTTTGATCAAGATGAACATGACTCAAAGGTAATTGGTTTAAAATTAGAGTTTGATTTAAAGTAAGCATGCTCTTATTAACATCAAGCATGACATTGAGCATGGGAAAATTAGGATTGATATTTGGAATGGCATATGCCATTTGACCTTGGCGTTGTGTTTGGTCATTAATTACCGCAACTTCAACATAGGCTAAAGCTAATATATTAATGACTCTAATAGATCTTTTCAAAAACATAGAAGTTAATGGATCTAAAGCATCTTTATAAATGTATAAAGCTAAAGCCTTAATAGGTCTATAAGGAGCTATAGTTCTATTCAACATCTTTTGAAATCTAGCATTAAAATCTGTAATGGTTTCATTTGAATCCTTCTTCATAGTAATGAATTATTGATAAATGACGTATGGACTAATGGTCCTTCCAAATTGATCAACAACATAGTTATTGAAATCATTATAACTTATAAAGAAATCTTCAACAAGGTTAATAAACCAATCATATGCCTCATCTCTAAAAGTAAAAGGAAACAATCTACAGGCAACATCTTCATGAACAACATTTAACAATCGTAAGGCAGCTTTAAAGCACTTGATATGTTCTTCAGTAGTCACAACACTAGTAAGATTAAAAGAAGGCAAATACCATTCAGGATTTCAAGGCAAAGCATGTACCTGACCAGGCACATTTATAGAATATCCACTTAACCATGCCATACCTTGATGAAGATCTTACTTGTGGTCATTCCAGCTCCAAATCTTATTCACAATATAACATATAAACCAAATATTTGCAAAAACAAATGGATCTTCAAATCTTTGCAAAAAATTTCATATAGATCGTCAAAGAATAACTATCTTTAGCTAAATAAGCCTAAAGACTGGTCTAAAACCACAAATATCAGTGATCTTTACACAATTGAGATGAGAAAATACAAATATGCAAAGGATCAACTGATCTTTGAACAAAATTCACTAAACTTAGCAAAGATAATACAAATTTATAAATATTTAGCTAAAGGCCCTCCTTTTAGTGCCAAAATTTCCCCTGATTATGCACTTTAATGTAACAACAGGTTCATATAGTGTTTAAAAAACACTTCTCATTTTTGGGTCTAAAGAATCCATTGTATGAGTTGTTGGTTATGATATCCTCAAGATTTATGGTGGAGTAGCAGCTAAGCTAAATGACTGTTTCACAAAATGAACATGTAAATGGTTGTTGGGGGTAACTGTGGCCCTAAATCTTTGTGAAGATGAAAGTAATCTAAACTAAGTCCAATTAATGATGTCCAAACCCTAACCTAGCATGAATATTTACAATGAAAGTCTAAACTACAGTGATTTGATCAAAAAGGAGCAAAAGGGAGGGTATGGCAAAAAGAAGGTGTTTCTGATATTCAATCCAAACATTATGATAGAGCTTAAATTTCATCAAGACATGCACTAAACCAATATATAACATGACATTGCATAGGCACAAATCCTATTTTATATCAGACAAATGTCTAAGGAAAGGTAATGCAAATAATAAATCAAGTTCACTTTAAAGGTTTACTTCCATAGGAAAATAACTTCTGCACGTCTTCAAGAAAAGCAAAAGAGAATGAAATGAACCTATGATCTTTCAATCAACCTAGCATAATCATAAATTGATAACTATGCATTAACATGTGCACATTTCGGATCCATAAAAACAATTCAAATCTGAATATCACACCAAATAACTGAGGAAAAAACCATGATAGCAAACACACAAATAAATATTGGACATACTTTGCAAAATTCCTTGCTTGTACTACTTGCTCTTAGGTTACAAAGTAATTTTGGCTCTAAGAAATGTCCCCCTTGTTTAAAATGGATAATACCTCTTTATATAGACATTTCATGAGGTATGTCAGTCATTCTTTATCAACATGCAACTGGACAAGTGTCATAGGCAAGCATCCCTTTACAAATGCTTTAGAACCAATCACAATGTTTAATTGTGACTCACCTATAGGCTACATGCTTTATAAGTTGCACATGCCTTTATAAAAGAATATTCCTTCTCAAAATATTATACAAGATTAGTTATAAAAGGAATATTCTTTATCCAACTAAATTTGAGATCCAATGGGCTGATGATAAGTATGACTCAAGCACCAAAATATCCACATGTTCTATCTATGTGGCAATGCCATGCCATTTTGTTTATTAATTTGAAATGTGACCATTTCCCCTAGGACATGTGTCAACACCTCATTGGATTTGGATCACTGAAAGTCCACCTAGGCTTGCACCATTATATCATCCTTGTCCAAATGAATGTGCTCCATTAGATCTCAATCTATTGAATCATGCTTTTTGCTTCTCATGTCATTGGATCTTGCTTTTGCATGATTGAATGTGAGTGTGCCACATGGTATCTCTATAGGTTCTCTAAGATCTTTTCATCACTCAGGCACCTCTGTGCCACATGGAAGACTCCCATTAGATCTGGGCCCATTGAATCTTCAACCCTTTACTTGTCGTAGATATGCTACATGTATGCTTGAACATGGATCATTAATTCCCATTTTGATCATCATGGTTGTGACACTTGTCACAACTATGTTTATTTGGGCTCTATTGAGAAGTCTACCTTTACTTGATGTCATTAGATCATCCTTAGTTGATCCAATGGGTTTCATCAGATCTTGTCTACCTGAGCAAACACGCTCCCTTAGATCTTGTCTTTGAGCTCTGAGATCCTGCCACTTGGCAAATTCACACTTGTCTCGAGGCTTTGAAGTTTTGACCCTCACTCTCCATTAGATCTTCGAGTTGCCTCTTGTTGAGTTATGGAGCTAAAAGCTTCATTGAATGTGCAAATGTGGAGGTTGTTGGGTTACACAGTAACCGACATCGGTCAGGCCAACCGACATTGGTTATCTCCAGCTACATAGTAATCGGCATCGATTAGGGATCAGCTGGCATTGGTCACCTTCAGACCAACATCGGTTGTCTGTGCGTTTCCAAAACTGTTCTAAGTTTAGGAGAACAGTTAGTTTGCATGTAAAGACTAATTTTAGTCTTGAGTCTGCATTTTTAATTATTGTTTGGTTTGAGATCTATTTAAGAGACCCATGGGGCTGTATTGTAATCAGAGTAGGCAACAACGGTTGAGTTGATTGTCACTTGGAAGGTAGGCAACAACAACCATTGGGTTGATTGTCACTGGAGGGAACAACAACTCCGTATTGAGTTGATTGTTGATTGTAATTGAGAGAGAACTCTTGAGAGAGAATTACTGTACACCCAAGAGGTGTGGAAAGAAAGACATTTCTTCGTTGTATTTCCTTCTGGAAGAGTGTAATACAAGATTGTATTATTTCTCGTATCTCCTATTCTTTGTTGTTTCTGATTTCTAGTTACTTATTACTTTTGGTTTAATTCTGTGTTTAGTTGCTTATACAAAAGTAATCAATTGTACTCTAAGGAGGATCCTAACACCTCTGAGATGGTGACACTTATTACTCTCATGCTACTCTTAGATCCTTTTGACATTTGAACCTTTTGCTCTCTGTTGGATCTTCAATTCTCGAGTTAACATGCATCATAGATACTTTCTTTGACTTATTGACTTTTAACTTTGATCACAGATGTTGTTGATCTCCTTTTGAGCTCCCATGATCTTGACACCTATTGCCCTCAAGTTTAATTAGAGCTTGTGAACAATTAAAGTTAAGTTAGGACTATGGAAATATAAAGACTTAAGCTAAAGTTCTAGATTATGGTTTTATTCATGTTGATAAACATGATAAAACCTTAGGATAAAATTTAAGCTAAGTTCTAAAACATAATAAAGGGGACCTCACAAATGATAAAAAATAGGGCATAAATTTTTAGCTTAGGGTTTTTATTGTATTAATAAATATAATTAAAACTTTAGGATAAGGCTTTAGGCCAAGTCTAGGATATAACAAAAGGGACCCTATGATTAGTTAGGCCATGTGGAGATAAAAGGAACTAAGGGGGCTTGAGAAATATAAAGGACCAAGTATGAATTTTTTAGACTGAGGTTTGGTCGTGTTGATAAACATGACTAAGCCTTAGGATAAAAACTAAACTAAGTTCATGACACGATTAATTGTTCCCGTGTAAATGGTTCTTGCATTAATTTGAATTTGAATCAAAAGAACTTGATCTAGGGTAATCAGAATGAGGGTTGTAATATGACCAAACATTGATTCAACTTATTTTTTTTAACAAGCCAAAGGCTAGTAAAATATCAAATTAACATTAAATCATGAAACCCAGACATTGTCCATTTCAGATGGACTCCATTAATCCTGTAACTTGAAACATAAAGATCTAACGATTAACAAATTTAGACAAGATCAAACTAGAATCATGTGTAAATATGCCAATCCAACCATGGTGTGGGTGATCTTCAAATAAAGATAATGTGATAAACACTCAAATGGTACTCTGATCAGATGAATTTTCAATTTAAAGCACAAATTTGCACAATTTGAAACAAGGGTCCCCATTTTTAGGAATAGGAGTATGTGTTAAGCACAGGCTTATACTGAGAGGGGGGATGAATCAGTATAAGATGATATTTTAATCTTTTAAAACTTAATCAATCATCACAACCATGAGTATTCAAGATCTAGCAATTAATAACATAAGAAAATACATGATTTACGTGGAAACCCTTTTGGGAAAAAACCACGGCAAAATATTGATTTAATATATATAACTCTTTTACAATGTTTTTAGGCACCAACCTACTAGAGACACCAATCCCCAAACCAAGCACCAACTCGATCAATTTGTGAGAACCCACCCACTGGAGACATCGATCCCCTTCACTAAGCACCAACTCGACCAATTCATGAACACCAACCCCTAGACTCTAAGGCACCGACCCCAAACTAAATTGATTACACCATCTATGATTTCTTATTCAATCGAATGATGGCTTTGATTCTCTTACACTTTCTCTCTCAGTAATTTTATTATATACTTTCTACTCTCCTTTCTTTCATAATTCTCAAATGATATTCTTCATTAAAATAAATCTGCCCTTCACACTTCTTTTCTTAAGAAGTATTATATTTCATTTTCTACTCTTCCTCTCTTCTTTCTCTCTCAAACTTATATGCTCTTTAATCAAATCGAATGCTTGTAATACTTCCACATATCTTCTCCCTTATATAGACTTTAAAGGATGCATCCCATCCAAGAGGCACCTCTTCACCAAAAGATATGACCGTTGACATTTATGTTGATATTTCCATTGACATTTTCATCAACAATTTCATTAACATTTTTGTCGACATTTCTGTTCACTTTTGACTATAATTTTATTCACTTCTGACAACACTTTTGGCAACAATTTTGTTCACTTCTGGCAACACTTTCATTCACTTTCGACAATAATTTCATTTGACATTTCCATTCATATCCGTTACAATTCCTTTGACATCAATGACAATTATTCCAACAATCTCCCCCTTTGTCATTGATGGAAATCCCCATGAATTAGTATATGAACTCCCCCTTGTTGTGATTCAACTTCTTTGCTCTCCCTATTTTCAATTTTCCCCCTTTGACATTAATGGTAAAGGGTCTCTACAACTGCCACCTTGTCTCTTCACTCCAATTTCAATTAATGTTATTGAAGAAAACTTGACCAAATGCTTACCTTTAGAGTGATTGATCTCTTGTATTTCAACTTGACCTGTTTCTCAATAGCTTGACATATGACTCCATAGATATCCATCAGCTCTTGATCTTACCTGAACCCATTCATACCTTGCCACCTAATCCTTAGACCTAACCTTGATGATTGCTTGCTAAAAGATCTCCTTTTGGTTAATCCAAACCGAAGCTTACCTCACTTTAGACTCATGCTCCCCCTTTGTTCATGCATGTTTCTCATCAAGCTTCTTAAAAAAATTGAGTTAGTTCTCCCTAACACCATGCTCCATTTAGATTAGGACATCTTTAACAGGTCTCCTCAACCAACTAGGTCTACAAACAAATTTCAAATACTATCCACATACAGTCAATACCCTCATGGGAACACCAATAGGTCTCACATCTTCATTAGGTTTAGTAGAGACCTAAAGCAAATAAGTCTATTTCCTCAACGAACCACCAATGAGACTTTATGGCCCATCTGACCTTATCAATGATCCAAATTTTGTCAAACACTTAATTTCCAACCTCCATAAACCTCCTCCATGCTTTAGATAATTTCAAATCATTTGCTTTCATTATGAAGGCACCATTAGCCCTCATGATACCAATAGGTCTCATGGAGACCTAATCAACATGGATCCACACCTTATCGCTTATTTCTACCCCCTTGAGTCAATAAGACCACCTCAGATAGGTATAAATAGCTTCACAACATGGCAAAACAAACTCCTCGTAACATCAACCTACTACTAATTTGAACATTAAAAACATGCTCAAAGCAACTAGACTTACTTGAATCCATGCTCACAAGAGCTCTCAAGACACTACATTATATCAAGCTACCTCAAACTGATATATAAAGTGATCTATCAACTCATGTTCGTGACTTTCTTGTCATGCAACACATCCAAAACCTTACATACATCCACCATACTTCTTTTTTCTGTGAAGTGTCTCCTTGAAGCCTTGAAGAAACACTCCATATAAAGGGTCCTAGAACAAAGTGAACCTAGGAGATGCCCACATCTCCTTTGTTACTTCCTTGATCCTCTTGTATCCATGAGGTTGATCTATTTCTCTTGGAATCCATGTAGGCATGTCTAACTTCTTTAACTCGCTAACCTCAACATCCATGATGTTGTTTATTTTCTCAACTCTTGCAACTATTTAACCTTCCAACGCTCTATCATTAGAAAATAATAATAAGGAATCTTGACAAGGCTCGTGCTCAATTGTAATAAGAGATTATCTTTGATCTGTAGGCTGCTTAGGACTAGTATTTACTATCTTTTCTACAACTCCTGATAACAAGAGTTTCACACAATCCTTCCTATTTAATTCTTTCTCTACTATAGAAAGTAATCCATTGTCACTCTTATACTTAATCTGATAAACCTTTATTGTCTTAGGTCTCCAAACCTGAGTTTGGCCCTTCTCATATCTTCTAGGGGCTCCATAGCCTTTGACACACCTTGAGGATCTCTTTACTCCTCTTGGACATAATTGAGCAATATGGCCAACCTTATAACAATAAAAGCAAGCAACATTTCTCATATCTTTTGCTTGAAGGTGACTTAGATCTCTATTTGATTAATTGCTTATCCTCAAACAATCTCTTCCCTATAACCAACATGATGACAAAAAAAATAATGGCCATGAAAAGAATTAGAAAACCTGAAGGCATCAGAATGCCTGATTGGCTTCTTCAATTTGCCCTTAAAACTTGCATATTTCTCACCTTGGAATGATATCTCATGATATTTCTCAAACTTAATTATGAGCCTCTCATGCTTATCCTTCAAAGAACCTAACTCAACCTTCAACTGATTGCACTCTTCTTCTCTTGATTTTCAGCTTGAATATGCAACCTTTAGCCGACTCTTAAGATCCTGAATAGACATCTTATCTTCTTTTGCTTCTTAAACCAACTTAGACTCCAAGATACATACCTGTTCCTTAAGAGCCTTGACCACAAATTTTAACTCTCGATTCTCCTTTCTTAGTGGCTTGGCCATCTTGTGCTTCCAAAATCTACCTTCCAGCGGTTAGACTAATTTTGAAAGAACTGCTCTAATACCAATTATTAAGCACATGATTATACTGAGAGTGGGGTGAATCAGTATAAGATAATCTTTCAATCTTTTAAAACTTAATCAACCATCAGTAATAACACAAGAGAACATAAGATTATGTGAAAACCCTTTCAGGAGAAAACCATGACAAAATATTACTTTATATATATAACTCTTTTACAATGTTTGTAGGTACCAACCTATTGGAGACACCAATCCCCAAACCAAGTACCAACTCAATCAATTTGTGATCACCCACCCATTAGAAACATCGATCCCCTTTGCCAAGCACCAACTTGGCAAATTCATGAGCACCGACCCATAAGAGCACCAATCCCTAGACTTTGAGGCACCAACCCCAATCCAAATCAATTCTATCATCTGTGATTACTTCTTCAATCGAATGATGTCTTTGCTTCTCTTACACTTTATCTCTCACTGATTTTCTTATATACTTTTTACTCTCCTTTCTTTCACATTTCTCAAATGATATTATTCATTAAAATAAATCTACCCTTCACACTTCTTTTCTTAAGAGATATTCTATTTCATTTTCTGCTCTTCCTCTCTTCCTTCTCTCTCACAATTATATGATCTTCAATCAAATCGAATGCTTGTAATACTTCCACATCTCTTCTGCCTTATATGGACTTTAAAGGATGCATCCCATTCAAGAGGCACCTCTTCACCAAAAGATGTGACCATTGACATTTTCATCGACATTTCCATTGAAATTTCTATTGACATTTACGTCAACAATTCCGTTAACATTTTATTTGACATTTATGTTCACTTTTGGTAACAATTTCATTCACTTCTGGCAACACTTCCATTCACTTTTGACAACAATTTCATTCACTTTTGGTAACACTTTTGTTCACTTTCGAAAACAATTCCATTTGACATTTTCATTCATATCCGTTATAATTTCTTTGACATCAATGATAATTATTCTAACAATATGTTGACCTCAACACCCTACTCTTCCCAAATTCAAGATCATTCATAAGGAGCAAACATAAGACAAGTCAAGATCATTCCAAAGAAGTCAAGAACCATCATTGTTAAGTATCAAAGTCATTTCTAGTTGCATAAATATAGTCAAAGGTGCACAATTGCATAATAACTCTAGGTGGGAGAGCTACATATGTTTGATTTTCCTCCTTAGAATATTAGTTATGCAGGCAATAATCAATCATTAACGGGGTAATTAAGGTCAACTTAACCCAATACAGTCCCCTCTTTTTTGTAGGTTTTTAAACGATCAAAGTGCACTTAAGAGTTTAAAGATAAGAGAAGTGACACAATAAATTTTGCACAACATAATTTAAGTCATGATATCTTAGATTACTCAACAAACACATACACAAAAGACACAATGATCAGTTTTTTATCACATTCATTTGGGACAAGTCCATGATCAATGGACTAAATCAACCTATGTTGTTGTCTAGTTACGATAGTCTTGTCCATAAATATCTTATGATCTCATCTCTGGTCTGTAATGACCCTCATTAGTAGGATCACTAAAACACTGATATTGCACTATGGAATTTTGTCAAACAGTTGGTATGATCACCAAAAATACTAATATTGCCTTATGGACTTTCGTCAAATAGTTGTCAAGCAATTAAACTATATTGCTGTAAGTGTAAACTAAATATGGAATTAATCCACTCAACTCAATGATTCAAAAAATAGTGCCAATATATTCATTCAATGGAGATATAGATCCTTTTCAATAGATTGCAACTTCTAGATTTCAACAAGACAATGCAACTAGATGCAAATAATATCCTTTCTTATCATGGACGAAATACAAAGGTTTGGCACATAATTAAATCTCTATTATAGATATGATAATGTAAATAGAACCTCTCCCTAGAATCACTAATACAGTTGGTTACAAAATCAGTGATTAAAAATGTAAGCCCTCATAAAAAAGTGATAATCAATTAGCATTGTTTATGCAATGACTAATATAGTAGTGACTGTAACAACAAATCCTTATAAGCAATGACAATTAAGAAGAGGAACCTGGACTATGTCGTTAATTACTATGGATTTATTGTTGTTGCTGACGAAATCAGGACCTCACCGTCTCTTATCGATCTTAATGTAAATTTAAGGCTGTTTGGTGATGCTTTTTTTCCAATGACTGAATGCTCGACTTTAGCCACTAATTTACTTTCAAGCTCAAGATCAGACAGAATATCCTCCATTGTTATTTTGAGAGGTACTTGTCAATGATATCCAACCGATGCAGCGCACTACCATCTTTCACAGGTACTTCAATTGGAAATCCATCAATCACCGATCCAACAATATTTGGATTTGTAGTCTCCACTTTGGCTAAAGTTTCTTCCAGCAAATGCAACCACGTGGAATGCACAAGGTGAGTTGAAAGACCACAAGTGACTAATTCTGCTCCATCCAATCTTGCACCCATGAAACCCAATCAATATGCTAGAAATGCCAAACCCTGTCGTACCTTACTATAGGTACATGCCGTACAATACGGACTGGTACAATTTTGGTAGTAATTCTTGTCTTCATTAACAAGCACCGATAATGCCCTGAACATGGACACCTAGGCTGGGGTAAGTACCTCCCATAATATAAAAATTAATCTCCCAGCTAAATAGGAGTTATGAACAAAAATACAGGTCCAAGATGTGAATCGCAGTATGCTGGAAATGCCACCAAAATTTCTATAATGATCTTCAAATGAAGCTCAACATGAAATGGCTGAATACCACTTCCAATGTGCAACCCTTCAGAAGTTATTTCACTTCCTCAGTTATGCAATCTCTTGAGAGGTATCGTTCTCAAGGATTATGTTGAAGATTTGCAGACTATCACGCCCCACAAATGCTTAAGAAGACTCAAATGAGAAAAATAGACTTCGATGCCAAATGAGAGACCCATGGGGTCTATTTATGCACTTTTTGGAAACTTCTAGAAGTATCCGTAATACATCTTGTAAAACCTCATTGTACTTTTTAAATAAAAAGTAACTTTATAAAATAAAAGTGCACCTTAATTTAAAAATATAACATTTTGGCCCCATATAAAAAGTAATAAATAAATATAATGTCTCCAAGAGCATAATGAGCCATCCAATCACCAAATAAATGCAAAAATGACTCTCTCATCACCACCATCTGCCTACGAGAGTCTGGAATAGGCAAATCCACATAAAGTGTCATGTCGTACTAGAGAGAGGACATGAGATGGTCTGTCATTATCAAAATCCTATTTTCTCTATTTATTCCTGTTAGTTAGCTATCACAACCAACTAAGACAAGTCAATAATCAATAGACAAAAGTGAATTGCATTGCCGTCCACTTTCAACGATCTTATCCAGAAGTAATTTTTGATTATGTTCCTAATCCTTAGCATGCCTAGTCACCTCTTTTATTGATTTTCACCACCATACCTCTAAAAAAGTCAACAAAAAACTTTGTGTAAGCTAAGTATATTTCATCTCAATGTTTTCTAAAAATAGTAATTTTATATATTTAGTAAATTGTCAAAATTATAATTATTAATTATTATACATCTTTAGCATTCTGATATATTCTAGTTTTACACCTATAATCACACAAAATATTTTGTCTATTTTTATCAAAAATAAAGTAATTTTTTTTTTCAAGAATTGCCCTTATGTAAAATAATTCTTCGTATTGGAAATTTTCACCTTAGGTGTCCTACTTGCAATAGCCCATAGATCTCAAAACATTCATTATAGGTTTGTCCTCATGCCTAGAGTGTTTGTAATTGGCTTCAGAGCCTTTGTGTAGCTTATCATCTGAAGTCCATTGTTTGGAGACTTGTTTTATTTGGGAATTATGCTTAGTGATTGAGTTATATTGCTTGTATTTTGAAACTATTCAAAGATTCTATTCTCGTTTAGCTCTATAAGTATAAAAACTCTACTATTTTTAACAATGAGGATGTTTCAAAGTAATTTTCTTTTATGTTCTCAGATTTGCATTATTTTAGATCTAGGTGCAAACATAAAAGGTGGCTTTTGAGTTTCAACACCTTCACGACTTGCCCAATCACTAGGGGAGTGCACCTTATGCCATGAGAAAATTTCCTCCACACATTCTAAATTGTGGCTCTTTTCCACCAACATTGTGGTAGTGGGGAAGTTGTTCTCATAGCTATTTATTTACCCCTCCTCGTGTAGATACTAATATCTGATTATATATAACATCTTAGTATTATATACTTAACAAATATCTATCAGGGTTTTACCCTTCAGTTCTAGACCTTTCTACTACTGAAAGGTTCACATTTGCCATCTCAATGTGCATAATTGATTATCTTTTGGTCTAACCCTATCCTTTATGATGACCTAGATCTCCCATATAGTAAAAAAAAGCTTTAAACATAATATATATCCTTCACTATTAGTTTCAGATCCTCAACAATTTCCTAGCCTATCAGACACTTGTGTCCCACATAGGGACACTTACATCGATGCAAGTGTCTAAATTCTTATCTAGTGTCTGTACCTCAAAACATTTAATTTTCATATCTTTCAAATCCTAAGGGTTGCTCCATTTTTTTTATTTAACCCTTCCATGAGATATATTCATAAGGTGTAGTATAAATAGAAAATAAAAACTATTCATTATCACCCAGTAATATTTAAAAAAATTACCAAGCACACGTGTAAAAAAACACCTTTCAAGTGTTTATAATTACCATATTCTTCCCTATTTCTATATCAATCATATGAGTAGTCATATCATAGGTCTAAAACATTCAAAAGAACAATCCATGAGTAGTATTTGTCAAGTTACAAACTAGATCATTGCATGCCCTTGCATATAGTATATTGTACCCTTGTGCATACACAAGCCAACACTTGGGGTAGAACTACATATGTTTGAGGCCCTCTTTGGAGTATTGGCTATGTAGGCAACACTCATTGACAAATGGGTCCTTAAAGTTTGCTCAACTTTGTGAACCCACTAACCCATTTTTGGAAAGATACAAAGACTTAAGGCGGAGCTACGGTTTGATCCATAAACACTCATCCATAGCCAATGCATGCGAATAAAATATATTAGTAGAAAGGCAACATAAGACCCAAACAACTCTAGGTGGTCACTTATAATATAGTGAGTACTCCGTATTGGACATATCCATTGACATCAAGACACTTGCATCGATGCAAGTATCCCAAGGTTGACACAAGTGTCTAGGCCTCTAGAGACAATATTTATAGAATCTGTGAATTATATCTTGATCTTATTCCTATCAATTTTCACCTTTGCATATCTCAAATCCGCCTGCGCATTTACAGATAAGCTAAGTATTATTTTTTTCCTAGTGTTTATGCAATCGAATTACTGTTTTGAATGTACTTTCTATATTTAACATAACTCAACATTTTAATTTAGAATATTCAATTATTTGAGTTTTCAATTAATTAGCCCGTTTTAAAATAATTTTATTCATCCTTATGTATAGGCTATTTTACCCTTTAACCCTCATCCAAAAGCTATAAAAAGGCTAAACACTTCCTTAATGAAGGGGTTAAAGCCTAATTTCTATTGGAAAGATCATTGTCAGGCCTCTAGGGTGGGTGTCTCTAACGTAAGTGGTGGTGGAATTAGGTGTGATTTTCCCTCCACTCGCTGGGTGGGAGTGCTTGTTCCTTTTGCAGTGCAAGATAGTTTTGATAGGTGGGTGACACCAAACCCACCTTGGGGGAACCCTCTACTTGGGCCAACCCTCTTCGTTGAAATGTTTTTCCTCCTCCATCCAATGTTATTAGTTTTGCCTCGTGTGGTTATTTGATTTTATGCCTTCGTGCCACTTTTTGTACTTTTTTGGTTAATACTACTTTGATGTTTTTGAGTCATGTATGCCTTCCAACCACCATTTTATTATAAATCATTAATTATACTCCAATATACATATTTGATAAACTTAAGTCTTCCACTTAGTGTCAAAGACTGAGGTTTATCTATTTTGTTAAATTCGTTTGGGAATTGAATTCAGCCTCATCCATTTTTTATTTCTTCTGGGACCTAAGCATTAGTGGATGGCGTGACATTACACTTTACCATCATCTACATCAATTATACTACAACCTTTTTGATTACTTTCTTTTTTTATATTACCCTCCTACAAACACAATAATTAATTGGTTGCATAATATAAAAGCAATTCCCTCTCAATCATGTCAAACAAATATTTTAGAACACTCTTATTACTGATTGCTCTCAATCTTATAATTACATGGTCTTGTGGACATTATTAAAATCTTTCATTCTTTCAATACAACTTCAAATTACTTGTATAACTCAAAAATCCTTATTGTCATCTACATTTATTATTAAAACTGCATTTTTAACATCTATAATCATTATTATGAAAAATAAATTGATTTTTTTATAATGCTTACTTTTAAGCATCCCTGTGATTTTTTTATAATGCTTACTTTTAAGGATCCCTGTGAACTGTAGATATCAAAAGGATGAATATCAATAATAGAAAAGAGCCAATAGATGAATGACATCTAATAATAAACTTAATTACACAATACTCCATATTTATATAATACATCACTAATATATGCTTACAATTTTTATTAATAATTATCCAATTTTTATTAAATAAATTTATAAAAGAACCAATTACATTACGACATATAAAATTTATAATTATTAAATTATCAAAAATATAATAATTATTTAAATCAACTATTTTTCATTACATTTTCAACGTTTTATTTTAAATGAATTCAAAATATAATTTTACTTCCTATTAGACTTTTAAACGTTTCAAAATGAAAAATGTGTAATTAATACTACATTTCTCCAACATCACGAGCAATGTGAACCACAAACTTACAAACTTACAGTCCACCACTAGTATAGGTCTCTTCTCCTATTGATTTCACTGATTTCTTTTAGTTTGTAAAGTAGCATCCATGTCGAATGTGAATGTGAATGTGAACCGCAAACTCGAGAATGAATGAATGAATGAAGGATTTTAATAACGCCCAGGAGACCGCTGCAGCCTATGGGACCCATCCGTCACACACATCCTCTTCAAAACGAGACCTCAGCCACAAAAAAAAGGTTCCCTACGTTGTCTGAACTTCCTTCTTGAGATCTTCCCTTCTGCTGTGAAGTTTGATCACGAGGTTCGCCGTATTACCTAGCCTTGTTGTTTCAAACAGGTTGTCCAGGTTGGCGATTTTCAAAGTTTCACCATAACTGTATCATATGTCTTTGTATGCCTCGCACTCCAAGAGGAAGTGTCGTTCCTTCTCCACCATGCCTTTGTTGCAAAAGAGGCATATTCTCTCCTTCCAATCCTCTTTAGGAGTTAGCCATCTACCCGTTTCAACAATCAACATTTTCGCTTTCCACTTAATGTCTGCTCCTATATAGGGTTTTTCTTTAAAATCCCCTGTGGGGTTGAATTCTTTGAGGTAGTATTCCTTTTTACGGCCCATTTGTTTTGTCCATATGATGCACTTGAATTTTTTTCTCACATATTTTTTAATTTCTTCATTAGTATTTGGGCACCCCTGCACGCTAATATCTCACCTCTTTACCCATTTGTCATTTTGCTTCGTATTTGGGCACTCCCGAGAGTCCACCACTACTAGGGCTCTTCTCCTATTGATTTTACTGATTTGATTTAAAAAATACATACCATGTTGCGGTATTTGAAGCACCCTGCATTTGCTCAACATATTTGCATTGAAGTGGAGGAAGCTGCGGCACGGTGAGTCGTTCATAACGTTTTTAACAAGTTTTTCTGCACTCAGTTTGTTATATATGCTTGTGGCTTACTCAGGTTTTAGAATTGTTTAGATGAAAATCCATCATAATTTTAGTAAAAACCCATTTAATTAAGTTTACCGAATCATTTTAAGTTGTTGGTATGCTATATTTTTGTAAGGGCTATAATTGGATATCCTTGTGGGTCTTGGTTTGAATTCGGTGGTGGTGTTAAATTCTTCTGGAAAAAGCATTTTCCCCTAGGATCTGGTAATTGAGACCTGTATCCTTATTGCCCAATAATTACATTGGGGCACATCATCATGGCTTGAATCAAAATTTGTGCCAAGAAAACCAGTGAGAATCAAAATTGGTGCCAATAAAGCCAACGAGGATTGTCAATTGTTTACTGATTTGGTAATTCATTTATGCCAAAATATTTTGGTTTGGGGACGAGGATCTGGTAAGGTGTTAATTTGGGCATAAGGGCTTGGTCTAATAATAATTTTCTGTTTTGGATACAAAGGATTGAACTTTGGTCTAGTGACTTTGGATTTGGGTGGTGAGATTCAGGGCTCAAACGCTAATCCACACATATTAGGACTCCTGAGTTCAAAGCTCAGGTGTGGAGAAATTCTGTGCACCTGTTGCGAGAGGTACACAATTTAGATGACCTGGGGA
This sequence comes from Torreya grandis, assembly GCA_037957365.1. Classification (NCBI taxonomy): domain Eukaryota; kingdom Viridiplantae; phylum Streptophyta; class Pinopsida; order Cupressales; family Taxaceae; genus Torreya; species Torreya grandis. The sequence goes on from JARHVA010000947.1 coordinate 2,519,379, forward strand.
TTATACCTAATTGCAGGAGGAATCATCCCAACCCTGCAAATGATAAAATCCCAATAGTGTCACCTCTACATACTTGGAAAGTGGGTTTCCCCTGCCCAATTATCCTACCCTTTTGGGCTTAGGTCTAGTAACAGAGACCCTCATATGCATCTGAGAAGGTCACTGGCCTCTCTCTTGTAGAGTGTTGGTTGTACTACCTCTTCCCTGGTAGGGTGATGTATCTTTTGAGTAATATGGTCCATTTCTTACCAACAACAGTAAAGTGTTGACCTTCCTTCCTTCCTTATTGTTGCATTTGAGAAAGAGGTAAGAGCATTAACTATTTCAGAACTTGATTATTTTTGGCATTCTCTGTACTGGGCTTCTTTGGCAAGGAGCATAAGTGCTTGCAGTAATAGCAATCTTGTTTACATATGAATGTTTGGTTTGTGAGTAAGATCAGATTTTTCAAAGTGCACCACCTGTAAATTTTTCTTTCAGTTGATTTGAACAGCATATCATGGTCCTTTATGAAGTGGGTATAAATGTGGCTGTAATGCTTGTTTCGTTGACACACAGGATTGATGTTCATGAGCAAAGCTTATCAGCTTTTACCCTTTCAAAATTTGACTAACTACAGCAGGGTTGATAGTGGCTGCAAAGTGTTGGATTTTCAGGCGCGTAATTTTATTTACAGAGTGAGTTCATATCTATAGGCTATACTGAGAGTTAGGTTTAACAGGCTATGCAGTTTGGTCCAGATTAACTCTTATTGGGTTTTTATTTATTTCAGTCCTCTATTGTTTGATAATTACTATCTAGCAAACAAGAAATAGGCCCACTTCCCACTACTAGTTAAGTTACAAGAAAATATATTTGATTTACCTGTTGCTTCAAAGTTGTTTCCATCGAGAAATTCTATTAAATAAAACCTAATTTCACCCTGAAGGACTAATGCATGATTCATAGGAATGAAAGTAAACTTGATTTTCTGCAGTATCTGCGCAGTTTTCTTCATATTCTTTGACACTTTCCTCACTACAGAATTGTCAACTTATATGCTTATTTTTTAAATGAAAATCGATTCTGATCTTTTAAAAACTCATTGAAATATGTTCCCCATGCCATTTTAATCTTGTGGTTCTACTCTATTTTTTTTCTTAATTTGAACCCTGTGTAACTTTAAAATTTCTTTAAAGGAATTGATGTGAATTCAAACATGTAATCATATGGTTCAATAATTATATTTGTTTTAGTAGATTTATTTAGTGCTTCTAAATTTGTTAGAAACAATGGCTATAATTGCATAGCCTCATGGGCCTTAATTTGAACCCTGTGTAACAGTTAAACTTTTTTAAAGGATTTGATGTGAATTCAAACAAGTAAATCATATTGCTCAATAATTATATTGCAATGGTATGAAATTTGGTTTTGGCCGTTTATATTCATTATGATCATGCAAAACAGTAGGTGCCCCAAATCAAAATTTGTGCAAAGAAAACAAATGAGGATTGTCAATAATTTACTGATTGAGATTACCATTTATATCAATAATTAGTTGGTTTAGGCACAAGGATCTGGTCCAGTAACAATTTCTTTGTTTGGCCACAAGGGCTTGGTCTATAGTAATTTGTTGTTTTGTACACGCGGACTTGACCTTTGTGATGTAGGAACATCCAAGGTGTACGGACAGTCTGGTTAGCTTTCAAGAAAGAATCTCAGGGCAAATTTCTGAGTTTAACAGAGTCTTTGAGATCAAGTGCTGGGTTCACTGAGTTTCAGAGATCACATTTTGGGTCACTTTCTATTTTCAACTTTAAGTTGCATTTTAACGAGTGGCCACACAAAGTTCAAAGTCTAACAGTGGCCACACAAAGTTCCTAAGTTTAGCAGAGGCCACACACACACACATATATTTTCTAAGCTTCACGACAATTGCAGTATCCACTAAGTGTTCAAACTTAATCTTTAAGCCAACGGAGTCCACATTGGACCCGACAAGTTTTGAAAGTGGATTGGATAGTCTAATGGGTTCGCAGCCTAACGGAGTTCACAAAACTAAATTACAGAACAAAATTCTCGAAGTTCACCATAAAACATGGATTCTCGGATTCACGAAGATCTCAGTCCGAGTCATCTCAGAGGCCATAACACTAACGTGGGCGTGTGATATACTTAAGTGAATTTAATAAGTTCATAGATTCACAAATATTAAAGAGACTGCAGTGAAAAGGAGGATGCGTGACCACTCTTAGGTGGATTTGATAAATCCACAGTCCACAAGTATACACAAAGACACTATTCACAACAAATCGACACAACAAACTTTGAGTGGCCACATCTTTCACTAGAGATCACTAAACGAGGCATTTTTTGTCTCACTGGAAAGTTCTTGATAAGAGCTTTTGATTGGGAGTGGCCACAGGTCATTCTATCTCTTGTGTGGGCAACCGTTCACAAAGAAAGAATGAATAACTGTTTTGTGGTGATTCAACTACATTTTGTTCCACGTGATCACTGTTATAACAAAATTCCTCAAGAATCATGGACAATTTGAGAGAGAATATGAGAACACAGACGGGCAGGAAAATGAAAAGATCTCAAGTTGAGAATTAAAGGGGAATTTTCCCTCTAAAAGGAGGCAGTCGGCAAAGAGTGCGAGAGATCAGGGGAAAAGTTGGCATATTGAAGAGAGCAGTCAACATAAAAGAGAGAGAAGGCCATAAAGTAGGAGATCTTAGAAGAGAAGTTGCAGAGTCTGCAACTAAGAGATCATGCTTGTAAAGCCCTAAAAGCTGAGGGAGATAAAGTAGAGAATAGAGAGTCACTATGAATGTAGATGTTGTTAAGGCTGTTTTCATTTAATAAAGAAAAAAAGAATGATGTTTGTTTTCCATTGCCTGACTTTGGTTGCATGGTCAAGGGCATCCCTTCACTAGGACCCGCTATAGTTGATTGCACCATGTGGTATCAAAGCCATCTTCAATTGAGTTTTGTTGTAGGGGTGAGAAAGTCTTGCAAGTAAAGAAGAGCCATGTGAAAAGTGTGAGTGCTACACCCTTAACCTATATGGCGTGTCTAGAGATTTGTGGCCGACTTGTGGCTTACAACCTCTTATATTATCTTGTCGCATCTCTCTATGTTCTTAATAAGGTCGGCCTATGGAATAACCATGCTAAGTAGAGTATACATAGGAGGCAATGGTTAATATTTCATCATCATATTACAAATTCTGCTCTTATTGCATTGTTGTGGAGGTTGCCCCCTCGAAGTGGCTGAACTATATTTATCAAGCATCCTACTCCCCTGTCAATTACTGTTGTGGATCTACATATTCTGCTCTTATTTCTGTGATATAATATTATATTTTGCGAACATCTAAGTAATTTCTTTACAAGTGCTATCAAAGCTTTGATTTGGGCAAGTTAGTAAGGAATGCAATATAGAGGAAAAATATCTAGTCAAACTGATGCAGGAGCATCAACTCAATCTTGTATATTTTGTATATAGTAGTCCATTGTAGTCAAATAAGTCCTTTTGAATGGACAAGAAGCCATAGTGTATTGTAAAGGCCTTAAAAGGCCCTAGGTAGGTTATAGAATCCAAATTTGATGATACAATGATATTCAAGAAGTTGTAGTGTTGATTTTGGCACTTCTAACTACTTGTAAAAGTCTTCCCGCCAAAAAATCCTATATTCAAATATTCAAATTGTATAAGGAGGCTTTAAGACCCATAGGCTAGTTGTAAGGTCATTAAACCTATAACATTATGCAAATCCTTTCTTACTCATGTAAAAGTGAAAATCACCTCACACCTATCTAGAAGAAGGTGAGTTCTACGTTGAAAAGGCAAGAATAGCATGTGCTAAGTTGAGAAGAGGGCTTGTTGAGAAAGATTAGGTCTTCTCACAATCTAAAAGTCTATGTTTTTAATTGGTTGGAGAGAAATAAGCCTCAAACCTCATCAAGAAGAAGGCTTAATAAAGAAATCAACGAGCAATGAAAAGGAGTGATGATAGAAGTTGAAGAAGTAAGGTCTGTTATGTAGGTCTGCAAGGAAGGTCTGTAGTAGTTTTGCAGCTATTTGTAAAATCTTGATCAATAAAAGGGAGTGTTTTCTTGTTGATAAGAGTCATTATATTCCTCTCATGAGTGTATGAAGACGAGGTTATTAAGCAGCTTGAAGCTTTTATAAGCATGAGTGTATGAAGAAACTCAGAAATCTACATACAGGTAGGTCTGGAACAGAAAAGTTGAACGTGGTTTGAGTTGCATGAAGGTTTAAGAATCACTAATAAGGTAAGAACAAATAGCTTAGCATCTACTTACATTATTATATTCAGTTGATCAGTTGAAAGACAACAATTTTATGCAATAATACACTCTTGGGTCTGAAACAAAGCACAATAGCAATATAATTATACACAATCAGCTGATAACCTGTGTAAGTTGTTGCATGAGACTGAATAAATGATTAGAAAGGGAAGAAAAGATAACTAATGGAATGTGATGAATTTACATGTTGCTGCCCAGGTCTATGAGTGACGAGTAGAACTTTCAAAACTGTTTTAGAGTGAAATCTCATGAATCGCCATTCAAGGAATGCAAGGTCGAATTTGTGTTTAAAAAGAAAGTTTTGCGACAAGATACATTTTATTAAAAACTACAGACCTGTAGCCGACAATTCGGGATTGTAGATTTCTCCTCGAAGTCATTTAAGCATATGCAATGATTGGGAGAAGCAATAGGATCTGGCAAATTGAATTTTGTCGTTTGTGGAGGCTGTGTATGACAAAATGCCAATTATGAATGAGAAAACATTGGGGAAAGGAGAAAGGATATCAAGAGTAGTCTTGGATTGACATCTTCTTAAGAAGAGGATAGGATTTTTGGAACGGTTGGTGAATAACTAGAAGCATTCGAGGTATGAAATTCCATCAGTCTGAGTTATATAATGGACTGTGTAATGACCTGCCTGTAGGTAATCATGAAGCAACCCAGTTAAGAGAAAATCTTATTGTTTCACTTCATCATGTGAATTTAGACTTCTTAGGAAAGGTCTAATATCATCATGTGAACATTGTAGAGTTCTTGGTTTAAGTGATTCAAGGTATCTAGTTAATGAACTAAGTTAAGTCCTTCTAAAGAGGCAGACCAAACCTGTGGGGTTCTAAAGAAGAAATTCGATATTATGTTCAAATTTTGAAACCAATGCAAAGATTGGTTTCACATCATATTTGATGATCTATAACGATTGGAGAAGGTACTTAAGGAGGTATTGAGTCATACCAAGGGTAATGACACTCTTACAAGACCAAACAATCCTGTACACAGCACTATAACAGAACTAGATAAGTAAAATTAACAAGTTTGATACCATTGTCAGGAGTCTTCTTTAGAGTTGTGGATTGACCAAATAGAGAAAATGAAGTGGTTTAAGAGAATCCAAGAGGTCATTCATTAAATTATTGAGTGGATCAAGAGTAAAACCATCTTTCTTAGAACCTCAAGAAGCTGTGGCAGAGTTTGAGTAAATGGCAGTTTCTTGTTAATATGGTGGGCTATTGATGTTTTGGAATTTCCAGAGCTAGTTCCAGGTTGCTGACCTAAAATGAATAAGAGGTCAATGAATAGTCTTAAGGTATAAAAGATTCAAAAAAAGCTTGAATTAAAGTGATTATTGATTATCAATTATCAAAATAGGTTTATTGGAGTGTAAATTGTTCTTGAATATTGAATGTATTAGTTCAACAAGATAAATGGTCAAGTATCCTGGGATGGTGTTATACAATTGTGAGATTGTCATCACAAACGAATACCTTTTGTGAATGTCTGTGAATGCAATTTCCTAGCCCCATCATTTCCTTAACCTGACCTCTCAACAAATTGAAGAGAAGTGTGCAAAAGGGTTCTGTTTTGGCTGTGATAGCAAATGGAGCAAATGACATAGATGTGCTGAAAAGAAGTTGTTTTACATTGAAGGCGCCAATGAGGATGAAGAAGATGATGAGGCCTCGGGTGTAGGTTTGGAAGAACTTGATGACGAATTTGAAGATTTTCAACCTACTATTTCCTGTCATGCACTTTTAGGTATTAGTACTCCTCAAACTCTTAAGGTGGTAGGTTTCCTCAAGAAACAGAAGGTGACTGTGTTGATTGACTGCGAGTACACACAACTTCATCAACAGTAAGTTGGCTACTCGTTTGATTTGTTTCATTTATCTGGCTCTAGAATTTTAGGTCATGATTACAGATGGTGGTATAGTCAACTGTTCTGGAAAATGCCATAGTATTAAGTTTACTATGAGAGACTACCGGTTAGATTCCCCTATGTTTGTTATTCCCATGGGTAGGGTTGACATTGTTTTGGGAGTACAATGGCTCACTAGTTTGAGCACAATTACTATGAATTTCTAGGAACTGTTCGTGCTCTTTCATTCAGAAAGCATGACATTTGAACTGCGTGGTTTACGTGTTAAATCTCCACAATTGGTTAGTTCTCACCAGATGATGAAGATGCTCAGAATAGGTGTTGAAGGATTTTTTGTGCGATTGTTTTCCATAGAAGTTCAACCAACCTAAGAGTCTACCCATCCTAATTTACAACTAGAGCTGGATGACCATTCTGTTGCTTTTGGTGCCATGCCAAAAGGACTTCCACTAAGCAGAGCGCATGATCATGCCATTTGACTACTTCCAGGTAGTGCACCACCCAACATCAGACCCTACAAGTATTCCTTTGTCTAGAAGAGTGAAATTGAAAAGATGGTACAAGAGATGCTGGAGGCATGACTTATCAGACATAGCCAAAGCGAATACTCCTCGGTGGTCATGGTGTGTAAGAAAGATGACATTTGGAGGATGCGCCTAGGCTACAAGGAACTCAACAAGTACACCATCAAAGATAAGTTTCCTATTCCGGTAATTGATGATTTGTTAGATGAATTGCATGGCACTATTTGATTTACCAAATTAGATCTTTGCTCTAGGTTTGGCATGGCAAAATTAGGAAGACCATTTGGAGCATGTGAAATAGGTACTTTTGGTTTTGGAACAACATCAACTTTATGCCAAACCTTCCAAATGTGCTTTTGGCATGAAAGAGGTGGAGTACTTGGGTCATATTGCTTCACATAAAGGTGTGAAAGTTGATCCTAAAAAGATTCAATTGATGATAGAGTAGCAAGTGCCTAGGACCCTCAAGAACCTTCAGGGATTTTTGGGGCTAACAAGTTACTATCGCATGTTTGTCAAAAATTATGGTAGCATCGTAGCCCCACTCACATCTTTGTTGAATAAAGACTCCTTCCAGTGGATTGAAACAACTACCAAGGCATTTGAACAATTGAAAATGATTATGTGCACCACTCTAATTTTGGTTATCGTTGATTTTTTTTAAAACTTTTGTTGTTGAATGTGATGCATTAGGATACGACATGGGGGCTGTAGTCATGCAAGAAGGCAGACCACTTGCATTTGAGAGTCATCAACTAAAGGGAAAAAACATGCTCAAGCCAATCTATGAGAAATAGATGATGGCTATTCGACATGTAGTCAAGCAGTGAAGACCTTATTTGATGGGTCGACACTTTCAGGTAAAGATTGATCATGATAGCCTCTAATATTTTTTGCAACAACGATTGTTATCAGAAGAACAACAAAAATGGGGTGACTAAAATGTTGGGATATGATTTGAAATAGTATATAAGAAAGGAAAAGAGAATGTAGTGGCAGATGCACTATCTAGACGGGATGAATCAATTGAGGCATTGGTATGCGCAATGACCATTTGGCAGGGAGATTGGTTAGAGGAAACAAGATTAGAATGAGAGAATGACAGGGATACCCAAGATTTGATTTAGAATCTTCAGTTTGGTTCTAGGGGGTCGGAACAATTTACATGGAAGGGGAACACATTCTTTCCTCAAACATAAAATCCTTCAGAAACTTCATGCATCGCCAATAGGTCATTCAGGATTTTTAAAAACATATCATAGAATCAAGCAAGATTTCTTTTGGGAAGGACTCAAGGGGGATGTCAAAAAATATGTCGTTGAATGCATGGTATGTCAACAGAACAAAGGTGAAACCATTAAGACCCTAGGTCTTTTACAACCTTTATCCATCCCTAGCCAAAGGTGGGAGGAGGTTTCCATGGATTTAATTATTGGGTTGCCATTGTCTAAGGGTAAAAATATTATCATGGTAATCGTGGATTGACTCACGAGTATGCTCATTTTTGTTCCTTTTCACAATCATTTGTCATCAGTACAGTAGCTTCTGCTTTTCTCAATACAATTCAGAAATTGCATGGTACTCCAAAGATCATTGTAAGTGATTGAGATCTCATATTTACTAGTAATTTTTGGATTGAATTATTTGCATGTTTGGGCACTTAGTTGGTTCATAGCTCGTCCTATCATCCTCAATTTGATGGAGAAATAGAGATAGTCAAGAAATGTCTAGAAGGGTATCTTCATTGTTTTGTTTCCGACAAACAAGACAAATGGGTTCATTGGCTGCCACTCGTCGAATGGTGGTATAACACTTCTTTTCACACTTCTTCCAAAATGTTTTTCTGTGGCATTGTATGGGTATCAGCCCCCATCCATCACGTCAGCTTTGAAGGTGCATCCCAAGGTTCGAGCTGTTGAGGAACACATTCATCATTAACATGAGGTACTAGCTAGTTTGCAAGAGAATTTAGCAATGACACATAATATAATGAAGCAGTAAGCGGATCAACATCGTAGTGAGCAACATTTTGACATCGGTGATTGGGTCTTTGTGCATTTGCAGCCATATAAGTAGATGTCTCTGAAACAATAGAAAAAGGATAACAAGTTGTCCCCTAAGTATTATGGTCCTTATCAGATTTTGCAAAAAATTGGTAGTGTGGCCTACAAGTTGGAATTTCCCGTCCACTCGCATACATCCGGTATTCCATGTCTTTTCCTTAAAGAAGGTCATTAGACACGGAGTTTTTACTTAGATTGAGTTACTTGAATTGGATGAAGGCTGAGTCATTCTAGAGCTTGAAGAGATCCTTCACACGCGCACAAAGCAACTACCGACTAGAGCGATAAATGAGTATTTGGTTGAATGGAAGAATTTGCATTCTAAAGATGCAATATGGGAGGATGAAGCGTTCCTACAACAACATCCCAATTTGATTCAACATTGAGGACAATGTTGTTCTGAAAGGGAGGGGCATGCTCTGCCTTAACCTATGGCGTGTGTAGAGATATGTGTGGCCGACTTGTGGCTTACATACCTCTTATATTATTTTGTCGCATCTGTCTATGTTCTTAGTAAGGTCAACCTATGGAATAACTATGGCTAAGTAGAGTATATATAGGAGGTAGTGCTTAGTATTTCATCATCATATTGCTAATTCTGCTCTTATTGCATTGTTGTGAAGGTTGCCCCCTCGAAGTGGCTCAGCTATATTTATCAAAGCATTTTACTATTTTGTAAATTATTGTTGTGGATCTACATATTCTGCTCTTATTTCTACGATATAATATTTATTGTGCAAACATCTAAGCAATTTCGTTATAGTGAGACTCATATTGAGCCATTTTCAAGTTTTGAAAGAGAAGCTTGCATTGGAGTGAAAACAAGTTTGTTGCAGGTAAGAGAGAAGTTCTACAAGTGAAGAGAGTCGTGTGAAAGTGTGAGACTCTTGTTTGAGTCTAATGTAGGATGTGAAAGAGAAGCTTGCTTGAGTCAAATGCAAGTTGTGAAAGAGAAACTTGCATAGGAGAGAGGATAGGTGTGTTGCAAGTATGTGACAAGTCTTGCTAGTGTAAAGAAAGTGTGAGAGGCTCTTGTGTGAGTCTAACGCTGTTTATTAAAGAAAAGCTTGATGGAATCAGTTACATTTTGTGAAAGAGAACCCTATTAATGGAGGAAATATGGTACATAAAAGAGGAAGAACACCATGAGTAGAAGACTTGGCAGAGATGTTGAAGGTAATCCCAACAAGATTGGATATGATGGAGGATGTGCAAAGTGGAGAAGATGTAGTTGTGAGTGAAGATGAAGAAGAAGAAATGATGATTGGGCTGTTATCCCTACAAGAAAGATTGGATGCTTTGAAAAGAAAACCAACAAGTAGAGGAAAGAGATTTGTTGAGAAAAAGAAGCTTGTAGAGCGAAGAGGAGAAAATCCTAACAAAGATAGGAGACCAATAGAGGTCAAGATGAAAGAAAGAGGTAAGTCCACTTGCAATGTTGTTTTGTTTTGTGGTAAAGAGATCCCATAGAAGCTTATGAAATGGGTGGTTGAGTTAGAGAATTTATTTGAAAAGGAGAATGTAGAATACCCCATGAGGGTAAAGATTGCAAGCAAAAGACTGTGGAAATGCAGCAGTGTATTGAAGAGATCTTCAAGAGAAGAGATAAAGAAAATGAAAGAAGAGAGTAAGTATGTGGGAATAGATGGTTTCCAAATTGATGGTCATGTTGTGCACCCAAAATTGCAAAAAGAATGGTGGAAAAAGGTCCAAGTCTTGAGGCATAAGAGAAAGGAGAAAAAGATTGTATTGAGAAGCAATAAGAGAGGGAAGTTTCCATGTGAGCAGCGCAAAGCTATTATGAGAAATAACAAGGGGAAAGATATGAGTGAAGAGAACAAGATTGCTGTGAAAAACAATGGGAGAGAGATATCTAAAAGTGAGAAGCCCAAGTCTACTTTCAAGAACAATAAAGAGAAAGAAAGATGGGAGTATACCATAAAGGAAGAAAACTTCATGGAAGAGGATGTGGAGGTAATAAATTGTTCATTGGAATGAGGAGACCCATTAATGGATGATGGGCGAGAGTTTGTGGTATTCCACAAATGGGAAGAGGCTGAATTATCCTTGGAGAATATGGGAAATGCATTTGTCTTTCTTTTTTGTAGGGAAGGAAGGCTGTGGACAACAAAGAAGTTCAAGTTTACATGAAGGAAACAATGGGGGTGACTGAAGTGCACATTAATGCACATGAGGTGAGTATGGTTGAAGGCCATCTATGTAAATGTAGACACCCAAATTTGGTACAAGCCCATCCTTTGTCATTTATTGCAACTTGGTACATAGACTATTGACAACGAATAAGGTATCTATGGGTGCATTTTACTTGGGTCCTTTATTCTGGTTTGTGAGATTGTCTATTGGTTATTCATCTTGCCATTTTGTCATGGGGGTCCCCGATTTTGATCCTTTGTCCTTCTGGACAAGTCCGTGGTTTCTAGACAAAACCGGATTGTGGCCTTGTCCAGGTGTAAATTATGGAACTTGTTCCCAGTTGCGTTTTATTTAATTCGTATACCTGTTGAGCTTTATCTTGGGCTGGCTTTTGCGCGCTAATAGGTCCCAAATTCAAAATCAAAACATCTATAAATATAAGGCTTCTCTAAGGCATTAAAGATGATTATCTTTACTCTCAAAAGCTATTCAAAAATTTTCATTTTCTGTCTATAGATTTGCTGAAACTAGATTCAAGATTTTCAAAGGTTGAATTCACATTTGCATGCTTGTGCCAAGGGTAGAATAGGAGAAAGGGTATTTAGACTTGCATTCACAATTTCACACATACACGTAAGTGGGAGAACTACATTTGAGTTTGAGCCCTTTTCGGAGTATTGGCAATGTAATGTAACCCTTGGTCATTCAACAGGGATTGACCAAGATTCGTCCAATTCAATGCCTTTTGTCTGATACCCCCCATTTTATATCCACTTGGTTTGTGTGCAGGAAACTAGGGTTTTATCATTATAGGTACTTCACACGTATTGCAAATCTAAAATGTGTTAACAACCTCAATTAATATATGTGCAGGTCGTGAAATAATCAATTTTTTGTCACAGTCAAATGGGACAAGTCTGTGTTCACCCGACTCAAGCGGCCTGCGCTATTGTCCACTTACAACGGTTGTGTCCAGGAATATTTTGATATTTTGCCTCTAATCTGTCATCATCAGAGTTTTATTTTCTTTGTCTATCTTAGTCAGTTGTCATAGTCAATTGGGACAAGTCTACAGTCTATAGACACGAGCGACCTGTGTTACTGTCCACTTACAACGGACCTATGCAGAAGTAGTATTTGATTTTGTTCTTGACCATGAGCATGCACAATCACCTCTTTTGTTGATTTCCACTATTAGACATTTAAAACAATCGACAAAATTCCCTGTTTGAGCTAAGTATATCCCTTTTTAGTGTTTTCTAAAAATAGTAATATTCCATATTCGTCATTTGTCAAAATTATAATTGTTGATTACGATATATCTTTAACATTTTAATATTCTCTAGTTTTACACCTATAATTACACAATACATTTATGTATTTTATCAAAAACAGGGTAAAACAATAAAGAAGAAAATCAAGTGAAGAATAAGGAGATAACAGCCATGGAGATTGTTGAGAATGGGCCTTTGGAAGCCCCTCACGAGAGTGAAAGCTGTGAGGAGAATATAAGCAACAAAGAAGAGTTGGACAATGTGTCTTTGAGGCATAAAGAAGAGCTGGAAGGAGTGTGTGTGAGAACTATTGATTCTCTTAAAAGTGTTTGATCTATGTCCAGGTCCAATAATGAAGGAGATAGCTGAAAAGAGGACAAAGTGTGGTTCAGTCTAGCATGCTCATACGTATGAGAGACAACAAGAAGTGGAACAAGAGAGATATCATTTGCAGTAGTTAAATGTGGGAGAGAAGACTCTCACAAGAGAGATGGGAAAAGATTGGAGAAATGAAAAATGTCACTCATGTGACATAGAAGTAAAGAGGGAAGAGGAGAAAAAAGAACACAATCAACTTGGAGTTGATGCAAAGAAAGGAAGAAAGAAAGAAAGAACGAAATTATATTAATGTTTGTAAATGACTAAACGTAGGTCAATGTGACTTGAGGATACAACAATTAATAATAGAAGGTGCTAGGAAGCTATACAAAGAGGATTCTAGAAGCCAAATAAAGGAACAAAGCAAAGCAATGTGCCACAAACAAAGGTGGCGATGGAACCAATACAAATAGCAAAGAAGGGCAAACAAGAGCCCCAAAAACATGTGTCGATGAAACTTGGAAGACTTCAATATCTTTGTTTGTGTCTGTAGTGGAGGAGCCATTTGAACCATCATTGATCACTGCGAAAAGATCTAATGGTGCTTATTGGGGAGTACCTAATCTCAGAGGGGCTAGGCTAGGGGATCTTAGGAGGAAGAAAAACACTAAATCTATAATCTTTCTTAACAATTAAGGCTGATGTACTTCTTGTAGTAAAAAAGAAACTCATAATAGGAGTCTACCCCTGGGGTCTGGGGCGACCGATACGTAGGAGATCAATGTTGTCGGAAAGGGGCAAAGTCACGCTTGCAGGAAGGAACAAAGCCAATAATACCAAAGGAAAACACACTGGGGGATCTAAGTAGTCTGACTAGAAATGGTGTACTAAGAGAAGTGTTGCCTAATTGATCTAACAACTCTAATGTGGGGTGTGTTGGTGTCCAAAAGGAACTTAGTGCTGCCAATTGCCTGGATGGGCTAGAAGAAACAGGCGATCAACATGGGGACTCTAGAGCCTCTAGCCTCCTCCTGTAAGAGTGACAACCTCACGAAGGCAAAGTACTAGGCACCGCTGCTCTGGATATTTGAAGAAAGTAGAAAGAGTGTTTTCCGAGTCCCTATAGAGGCAATGATATTTTCCTTGGATCTCATAGTAAATAGGGCATCTAAAAATGAAGTGTCCTCGGTCTCCACGTCCTAGATGGAACAAAGACAATAGATTTGGTCCTGACAGAGAATGTGGTGATTTGTTTAAACTTATAACTGGGAGAACACACTTTCATCTAGCCAAGGGGAACCTCAAGCCATGTGACCAATGGTGTTGGAGATAGTGAGGGCGTCTAATAATACCGTCCACTGTTTGTAAGAAGTGCTCGATGTGAAAAGCAAGCTTGGAGCTAAGCGGCTCCCAGGGGGAGGTCAAGGTGGCTTAGATGTATCTGTCTATAGATGTCCTCTCTGGTAGCTCTAGTGATGCCATCTTTTGTAGGAAGGAGCTGCGGGGCATCTAAGGAATACATGAAAGGGGTAGCCTATCAATAGAGATGCCAATAGAAAGGAGCAATTGAGTCTCAAAATACCAACAGTGCCAGTGTTTGGAGGGGACTAGTGATACAATCTTCTCATAGGAGCAAAGTGTTAAGTATGGATATCTCTCACGGCCAGAGGTCGAGTCCCCCAAGGATCTGAGTCTGTGGATGTAGAAAATAAGTTGGAAGATAGTCTTAAGGCAAACAATTCCTTGGACGATGTGTTGATGAATTGTTTGTTTGCAATGGATCATGCACTATAACATGAGTCTGGACACTCTCAATTTGGTCCTAGTTAATGGCCCCAAGCTAGGTCCCCAAATCTATGAACCATATAAAAATTGTAGGTTTGGTGATTGTATCAAAGAGGCGTAACTTGGAAGGAATGTTTTGGAAGTGGATCTGAAAACATTGACATTTCGAGACAAAAAGAGACATATCCCTTGCAAAGGTGCCAATGAGAGGTAGACTGAATGCTAAAGCATGGACTTGAAAATTGGACCCCCAAATATGTTTAAGTCGGTGTGATCTCGATTTGTTCCCTTTGGAGAAAAATTGGAATATGGAGAGAGAGCTTGGAGATGTTGAAGATCATCACCTTAGTTTTACTAAGGTTGACCACAAGCTGCTGGAGTTCGTAAAAACTAGCAAGGGCATCAAGTTGTCACTGTACGCCCTTAGCAGAGTGTAAGAGGAGGACAACATTGTCGATGAAAAGAAGGATAGCTATAATCACCTCACATAAAATACAACCATCATCCATATTGGGATGTTGCCGAAGAAACTCCTCTAATCCATGCCGAAGAAACTCCTCTAACCCATCAGTGTAGATGTTGAATAGGGTCGGCGAGAGAGGACATCCTTGCTTGATCCCAATGGTACTTTTCACAAAGTCAGAAAAACTGTGAGAAGTATGAAACTGCCAAATAACTGTCTCATAAAGCCTCTAAGTGACAGTAATCAGAGAATCTGGGATGCCAATGTCTCTCAACTTCTGGAAAAGCAAGTGTATTAGAATTGAGTGAAAGGCTTTTTTGAAGTCAACGAAACAACAAAAAACTTTGGAAGACCTGT
Organism: Torreya grandis; assembly: GCA_037957365.1. NCBI lineage: Eukaryota > Viridiplantae > Streptophyta > Pinopsida > Cupressales > Taxaceae > Torreya > Torreya grandis. Next base: position 2,534,509 of record JARHVA010000947.1, read on the forward strand.
GACAAGCTTCTTCAATAATAGCTTTAAAGATGTGGTTAATGGTCTTGTAGTCCCACCTGAAGTTAGCCTATCCGTTAGCTCTGATATTATTCCTTTCCAAGTACTTTGACAACTGCATGTCTAACATTGTGGCATAAAGTTTGGCAAATGTATGCCCAATCATAATGGTCCTGTAGTTGCTAGGGATAGAGAGATCCCCAGACTTATGAATAGTGTTAATACTATGTTGGGACCATGACTAAGGGAAACATGAATACACCACCTTATTAAAGAGTGTGGCAAGGGGAAAGGCAAGGGAATCTGCCCCATATTTGATGAACTCAGATTTGAGACCTTCACAATCAGTTGCTTTGTTGGCGCACAATTTCAAAATTACTCTCTTGATGGAAGAGGTGGAGAAAATAAAGGAGGATGGTGGGGGAGTGGGGGTAGTGGTAGCCAGATGAAATTGAATATTGAAGAGGGAACTAGCATAGGAGACCCATGCTTCGGGAGTGATGTCGACAATTGTGGTTTTTCTCGGAAGAAGAGTACGCCAAAAAGTCTTAGGTGAGTGGTGGAGATCAACAAGGAGTGAAAGCAATTTAGACGCTAGAAACTCCCATTTCTTATGTTGGAGAAGACACTCCCTACAGAGGGTGGGAATGGATGGAGGGTCATGGGTAAGGGAAAATTGAAGTCTTTGATGAGGTGATTTACACTCATCATCATACCATCAGTTCATGGGGCAAGTTCCATGGCGGGTAGGGGATCTGGAGTAATGTATAGTATGGGGATAAGAGTCAAGGGTAGTGTCCCAGAGGGTTCGGCGCAAGAACTCATACATGGAGTCGGTGGTGGGAAGAGGGAGGGAGTAAAAACCAAACATAAGAAGGGAGAAATAGGTAGCGTTGTCAATAGTGTAGTCATTGTAGACACTCCAATTTCATCGTTGTCTTGTCGAATTTGCAATAAGAGCACTTTCTGCAACAATGCATAAATTAGGGCAGAAATCACTAAAACACTCAAATTTGCCCGCACACTTGATGCAAAATTTGAAACACATTGGGGCATCCCTAGTTGGGGTATTGCACCGTAACTATCAACTTCATCTAATTCACCTCGAGTCAAATAGTTGTTTTGTAAGCAATGCTTTGAGGCAATTAACTAGAATAGATATTCAAATTTTGACATTGCATAAATCACATGGAAGTTAATTTTGATTAGTTAGTTGATCAAATCAAATCAAATGGCTACGTAGAAAATCCATAGAAATTGGCTAAATTTCTAATTATGCAATATTCAAATATTCAACAAATATCTGAATTGTGATATTATCATGACATCACATAGAAAGTTATCAAGCATTAGCATAAATGCAAGGAAATATCTAAAATTTGAACCCATGCCTAATAAATGCAGACCCAAACCCCAAATATTAAGGACATGTATTAGCCAAATTGGATTGAATTTTGGGCACACATCTTGATTTTGATTCAACGTTGGAATCAATCTGACAAGTCTATAAATAGAAGGCTCACCTTATGCCTTCAAGAAACTTTTTAGTGTAAACTTATTATGCAGAAATCAAGCAAAAAGCTTCAACATTCTTTACATTGATTAACCATGCCACTCGTATACAAGGGGAGATGTCGTCGAAATGAACAAGCAACATTGATAAAGACTCCTAGATCTACAATCCGGGCACAAACACCCTTATAATTCGTCTTGGAGAATGAATCCATGGGAAAGGTATAGCTTTTGGTTTATGTCTTTCTATTTGTTTGCATTCTCCTAGACCTTACCCAATCAGAGGGATCATGCTTGAAATGTTATGTTTGTCAATTTATTTTGGTTTTGAATCACTAACAATGAACTAACCTCTCTTGTATTTGTGATCTACATTTGACACGCTCACTGGGACCCATACACCCCGCAATCTTTTTAAGAGCCTTCCATTACCTTCTAAATTCAAAATAAGATAATTTTTGACCTTTTTTTTGCTTCTTTGCTGCTAATTTTTTCGTGTTTTCATTTTTTTGAAAATTAGCAGAAATGCATTGCGTTTTGGGGGGATCGCTCCCTGTAATCGGTGGTATTGACCTGCTTACCAACGATATCGCTCCTATACTGTTTTTTTGGTCTGTGTGTTTTCAGGTAAACAACGAGAATGCCCTGCATATCAGTGAGAACGCTTTGCAGATTAGTGGGAATGCTCTACGGCATTTAAACTATCAAACAATGACATTGAAAACTTAACGAGGACAACAATCTGCATATCGACGAGATCGTCCTGTGGAATGACAAGATCGCTAAAGGTGACATTCTCTATTTTTTGCTTTTTGTTATTTTTAATATCAACGGAAATGTCCTACAAAACAACAATATCTCCCTGTAAATTGGCGGTATCACCCTGTTAATTGGTGACACCGTCAAGTTTTTGTTTGTTGTTTCTTCTCTCTGTAGAATGGTGGGATTGTCCTGCTAAATGATGGGATTGCATTGTGTATTTTTACTGCTAGCTAAACAAAAGGCTTTTCAACTTCCCATGCTTGCCAAAGACCACATTTCAAACTCCTAAGTTGTTTCTTACAGGTTACACTAGCCAAAGAAGTGGATTTATTGTCAAACAAAGCATGTTGAAAACTCACATTTCAATTTAGTGCTTAATCAAAGAACCAACACTTCCATTGGGTGTTCTAAAAACTTGCTTTACTTTCTTTCTTTGTTTGCATGTTTGCTTGTAAATATTTTCTTGTGTGTATACTCTCCCCTTGCCCCCTTTAGAGACCTTGGGTGACAAAAAACATGGATTATTGTCGTCCTATTTTCTTCTTTGTTGACTGCGCGGAGTGGCTTTCATCTCCTTGTGAGTTCTTAGGGTGCGACGCCTAGGGTTTTATCTCTCAATGTACGTACTAACCTTGTACATCCGACAGGGGGATATAAATTGAGGGCAGTCGTCGTTAAGAGCATAGCGAAATTCCTCATAAAGGGTTCATGACAGCAAGGGGTTTATCCTTAATGCTACACTATCAAACCTCACCCTCAGAGTTTGAATTGCGGTAGCACTTCATTGAGACCCTTACGGTTGAAGTGCTCATAGAGGGACTAGACCCTCTTGTGAATTGTCCACTCTTTGTTTTTATTCGATGGATTTTGAGCCTCACGTATTGCAAGGTATATTGGAGACCATTTAGAAAGGCCATGTCAAAATTTTAGATTAAGACCTTCGGCCGTAAACAACTTCTAGTGCGAGGGAAACCAATCTCCCCAAAGATTTCACGATGTACTGCTTAAAGTGAGGGTTAGGTGAAACTAATTTATCACCACTTCAAGTGAGGTATTCACGTGGATTGCAGTTGTGTTACACACCAATTTTTCCACTAAATATAGGGCTTGTTTTGAATGTGTTGTTGATTATTTGTCATCTTATACTTGTTTTGTGTGACACCCCTTACACATCAAACAATTTGAAAACTCTTAAGGTCCAAAACATTGTCATTTTAGATTCACACAGTAAGACGTTACTTTGCCCAATTTTTGGGTCATCTTCACTCTATTCTAAAGTGTTATGTTGCCCATTTGGTACGATACTTTGTCTCCATTTGTAATGTCCCCTCTTTTATGATCACCCAGGTGCTAGTTTAGCCTTTTGATTCTCGAAGGCTAAAGGCGGAATGAGGGAGTTAATTTTTTAATTATTTAATATTATCTGGGGGAAAAAACAAAAGTTAAAAAGGTAATGTTAAGTGATTAATTAAATATTTTATAAAATGACTTTAAGTGAAATATTAAAAGGAAACTTTATAAAGTCACCTTAAATTGTTGAGTGGGAAATTAAAGTGAGAAATAATAATAGAGGTTTTGGAGGCTCATTTCTCATTCATGCTTATTTTATTTCTCATTTTGGAGACCCTGGAGTTCTTGCTTAGGGTTTTTCTGGTTTCGGTGGTGAAACGATCCCCCTGTAGCTGGAGTTGGAAAGATTATTCAAATCTTTCCCATGTGCTCGATATTGGCAAATTTGTAAAGTCTTCCTTGAAGACAAATATTGTGGAAAAAAAACGATTGAATCTTTTAGAGGTGAGAAGGGTTGATGAAAATGGGGATTGCTTAAGATTCCTCAAGCTATCCACACTTCCTTAATTCATGTTCGGTTCTCATTATTGACTGAATACTGTTAATTTTATTCCCTATGCCCATCGTGAGTTTGCTGCATCATATGAGAAGTTTGTAGGGCTTAGAAAAGGCAGCGATAAAGACAAGGGAGCTGTATTCCTTTGCAAGGGCCAGCGTAAGTTTGAAAAGGAGGGTCCTGATAGAGGAAGGTGGTATCGGGTGTGCAGAAAAAGGGGAGAGATGAAGTTTGGAGAGGCTGCGATCAGTTGTTGAGGCAGCATTTAGACTTGTGGGAGGGCTACATTACATTTGTTGGCAGCAAAAATCAGTAAAGAGGAGGCGCTGGGAACTTGGGAGCCATAAGGGAATCGTGGGAGCTGTGGAAGGGTGTGTGGAGAGTGTAGGGTTGGCGATAGGGAGTGCAGAGACTTCTCTCCATACCAGCTGATTACCAAGGGGTGTGAGTCAGCGTGCAGCTATAGGGAAGCCAGTACAAGTGAAGATATCAACTTACAGCAGTACGTGGGAACCCTATAAACGATCAAGCCATTCGAAATTCCTATGGAAGGGCAGTGATTGAACTGAGGTTGGCATTTGTTGGAGTAAATATTATTGTATGCTTATTTAATCATAATGACATTTTGAATGTTGCTGTTATAAATCTGGGACTGTATATTTTATATCAGCCTTCTATTTGGAAATAATCAGAAATAAAAGTTGTGTTGCTGTTATGGTGTTAGTTTATTTTGCATTTGGATGCTTTATATGCATGAAAGAACTTCACGAAACTCAAATACAACACTTGCAAAAACATCCTCAAATAAACTCCTCTCAAAATCTCAGAAATCAGTTATATGCCAACTATTTGACGAAATGCTTGAATAGGGGAAAGGTCAGATTTGAAAAATTGTTGCTTCCAAATTTTCATTGGGATATCTCACCATTGTACCGTTACGCTATCCATTTCAAAACAATTCTACATTAGGTTCGTCTGAACCAAGATCCATTTCTTATTCAAATCCCAATTAGGTTCATTTTAAACCAAAAAGTCTATTCTAATCCAAAGTCAATCGAAGTCAACTTTTAAAAGCCAACTAAGGTCAACTTTCAAAAGTCAATTAAGGTCAACATTCAAGAAGTCAACCAAAGTCAACTAAAGTCAACTAAAGTCAACTTTCAAAATTCAACTAAGGCCAACTTTGAACTTAGGACAACTCTGAAAGTCAAAATTGAATCAAATTCAAAAGTCTAGTCAAATCAAACATTTTCAAGATTTTAAGATCAAATTTGATTAAAGAGACGTGCAAGAAATCGTTTTTGACCTTTTGACTTTTTTCATTCCAACTTGCGGAAGGTAACTCAAACATTGTTCTACTTTTGACATCTTATTTTGGCAAGTTTAGAACTTGAACCTTCTACTTTGATCACGAAATATTCCAATGACATCTTAAGATATCATTTGACTTCAAAACATTTTTCAAAAACATTTTCCAAATTCACAAAATACGCTTTGAATTGTAAAAATCAAGCATTGCACACATTCATATCAAATCAAATCAATTTCTCATCTTGATTCAATACAAAGATCATTAATTCCAAAATGCCTAGATATACAAGAAGTGGGGTTGTGTATAACGTTAATTCTAAGGGAGAATGGTTTTATGATCCATTTGGGTCCCTTCCAGGGTAATGAAAACCAAGAGGAGGAAGTATATCAACCTATATACGATGAGGTACCAATAAGAACAAAAGAGGTGGGCGACCATGTCCAAATAGAGGAGATACCTCCCGAGTCAACTTTCACTCACGGACAGGCCCTTGTGTGAGTGAACTTCTAGTCAAGTTTCAGAATCGTCAAGCAAAGGGACAACTTGTAGATCCCATCCCAAATAGCCAACTTGTAATTACACAACTACAACATACTAGCCAACTTCTAGCCTCTTTGGCTGCTACCTTAGCTGATGCTTCTTTAAACAATCCTCCACCTGTAGAGCAAAACCCGTCCATTGTGCAACATCAATGAGATCCTTTAGCATCCAAGGTGAATTCCTCTATGGCTCCTGAACAAACATTTCCCGTGGATCCATTGTTACAAGCTAGCACTCCACCACAAGTGTTTCGAAATCCATATCAAGTTCTTCCTAGTTCCTAACAAGTTCCTTCCTCTAGTTTGTAATAGCAAGTTGCCGATAATTCCCAACAACTTACCTCTTATTTCCCAGCAAGTCCCTTCCTCTAGTTTGCAACAAGAAGTTGTAGATAATTCCCAACACCTAGCTTCTAGTTCGCAACAAATTCCTTTGGACTCTCAACAACTTGTGTCTAGTTCACAAAAGGTTCCTTTGAATTCCCCAACATGTCCCTCTTAGTTCCCATCCTACTTCCAATTCACAATAGGTTGTCAAACAATCCTCCATTACAACAAACCAAGACCAATTCGTAACAGCAAGTTGCAAATCCTCCACCTTGACAACGGGTTGTGATTAATCCTCAACAGGTCCCTATTAATGCACAACCCCTCCCTTCCAACCAAAAACAAATTCCCACTTTCCAACAAGAAGTTCCTTTGTGACAATTTTTTACTTTTTAGCAGCAAATTTGCCCATATCGATAGCAAATTCCCCCCATATCGACATCAAATTTCTCCAACCCAACATTGTGTTGTTAATCCGCCTCCTACTACTAGTCAACAACAAGTACTCTATCAACAATATAATTCTAGTTATGGGGTGAACAACCCTAATAACTCAACCCAAAGGGTACCCATTCCAAGTTATTTTAATCCTAATTCGTCTATCTATCCCAATCAAGCTAATCCCCCTCTGAATAGTCAACAAAATGCCTTGATTTCCTGTTTGGAGACCTAGAACAACATCCTTTATCTCTTGAAATTCTTGGAGAGGAAGCATTTTGGGATGGAGGAATGGTATTTGAGGCACATTTATTAACTCGCCCTACTGGGGCAAATTTCTCATCAGCGCTCTTGGGGGCAAATTCTCAAATTTTAGCTTGCTACTTTCTTGGGATGTATCCTTCCCAACTTCCCCCCTTTGGGGATGGTCAAAGTGGGCAGCTCATTATCTTGAGATGTGTTCTTCCTAAGTTCGTCCTACTGGGTCAAATCATTCTCTCATTCTTGGAAATCAAGTGTGCAAGCATTAGCTCAAGTGGCTTAATTTTATCCATAGGTTTAATTTCTTCATATTCTAGTTTCTTCTTTCCTTTTGAGTGCCCGTCCATCAAAAATATTTTTCGGCCACTCACTCAAGGGGGCATCTTGGGTATCCCAAACATTGTTTGGGGCATCATTCTTCAATCATTATCAAATCCTTTTAACGACTTTTTCTTATTTCTTTGAAAAGTTGTTGCTTCGTTTAGTGTCTCGCAATGCCTTTTCAAATATGGGCAAAATGTAGACACTGCAATTTCATCACTCTTGTGTCGAATTTGCAATCAGAGTGACTTTTCGTAACAATGCGTAAATCAGATCAGAAATCACTGAAACACTCAAATTTGCCCGCACATTTGACATGTGAATTATGAAACACATTGGGGCATCCTTAGTTGGGGCAGTGCATCATAAGCAATTGCTAGCTTCATCTAATTCACCCTGAGGCAAATTGTTGTTTTGTAAGCAACATTCTTAGGCAATTAACTGGATTAGATATTCAAATTTCGATATTGCATAAATCACACAGAAGCTAATTTGGATTTGTTAGCTTATCAAATCAAATCAAGTGGCTAAGCAAAATATCCATAGAAATTGACTATTTTTTTAATTATGCAATGTTCAAAAATTCAACAAACATCTGAATCATGATATGACATAGAAAGTTGTTAAGCATTAAGCATAAATGCAAGAAAATATCATAAATTTGAACCCATGCCCAATAAATACAGACCCGAACCCCAAATATTAATGACATTCATTAGCCAAATTGGACTGAATTCTGACCACACATCTCGATCTTGACCCAACAATTGGAATCAATTTGACCAAGTCTATAAATAAAAGGCTCGCCGTATGCCTTCAAGAAGCTTTTTAGTGTAAACTTACTATACAAAAATCAAGCAAAAAGCTTCAATATTCTTCACATTGATCAACCAAACCACTCGTAGACAAGAGGAGATGTCCAAATGAACAAGCGACATTGATAAAGACTCCTAGCTCTACAATCTGGGCACAAACACGCTTACAATCCGGCTTGGAGAACGAATCCATGGGAAAGATTTAGCTTTTGGTTTATATATTCCTATTTGTTTGCATTCTCCTAGACGTTGCCCAATCAGAGGGATCATGCTTGAGATGTTATGTTTGTCAATTTGTTTTGGTTTTGAATCACTAACAATGAACTAATCTCTCCTGTATCCATGATCTACAATCATCATTGAAATGGATTGTAGTATGTCTAGTGTTGGGGGGAGTGGTGGACGGGGAAGGAGGCGGGATAGGGGTGGCAATCAATATGGAGGGTGAATGCCAAGACAAAATAAGGAAGTCACATATGTGGGGGATGAGGGATCAACTAGTGAGAACATAGTCCATGACGCTTGCATCACTGCCTTGGAGAAAAGGAGTGAATCTACCAGAGTCAGGGAAGTGAGGAAGCCCATTGAGAATGTGGAGGCTCTAAGATTCACCCAATTGGAGAAGGTGTCTCCCATAGGCCGTCACCGTAGAACTCCTGTCAGCAGAGGTTCTCTATAAGCCAAACCCCTTTAGATCCAACTCATGAAGACATAATTCATCCTATGCAAGGTCATGAGAAGGCATCTAGAGGTTCCCCATACGAGCACTAAAATTGCCCAAAAGAGTGATATCACCAACAATGGAGTATTGAGAGATCTCTGGATAGAGGTCAAGGAACAAGTCCCTATCACATCATGAATGGTGAATGGAGATGTGGCAAGGGGACGTAGTATACAACTATGAAGACATCCTGAAAAGAAAGAGGACCCCTATGAATTTGTAGCCATATGTACCTAGAGTGGACATCAGAAACCACAAGTGAAACTTTGGAACTGAGGCTATCCAGAAGGAGGCAAGCCACACCACTTGAACCACAGACACCCCTTGATCTGTGGGTCTTACGACGAGAAGTCAAACTCCACGATTACCCTGTAATTGGAGGGAGGGTTTGTTCAGGGATTTCACAGGTCTCAGTGAGGAACATGAGATCCTGGGCTTTCATGGTTCTCAGTGAGGAAGATGAGATCCTAGGTTTTTATGGGTCTCGTTGAAGATGAGAAGTGAAGAAAAAGAGGAGTTATAATGATAGCTAAGCATTGTTATGAGGAGCAGGCTGAATGATGAAGGCTTTGAGGAGCCCAAGCTTGGTGGAAATCAAGGCAATAGTGTGAAAATGGAGGACACACCTATGGGGACTATTAAGTCTCATGTTTGTAAACTAATTTGTGACTGTAGTTAGTGTGTAGGGGCAAAGATAGAGAGAAAGAAGGCATTCAAAGATGCCTTCCAAGGTGAAGCTAGAAGTGCAAAATTAATCACTCAAGAAAGAAGGTGAGGAAGTGTAGTTGATCCATACATCAACTAGAGCATGTGAAGAAGCAAAGAAGAAAAGGAGTCTATCAAGACTCTCAAAAATGAAGAAGCCACAAGTAAGAAGGTGGTGGCAAGAAGAGAAGCAAAGGAAGAGATGGTGACCATGATAAAAATAGAGCTGTTAATAGAGAAGAGTGATAGGAGGAAGGAACCAACAACAGGTTGGATGGTGATTGACAAAGCAAGAAGGTTTTTGGAGGAGGTGGTTTGATGATGGCATTAGGTTCAAGCCCACAAAAGGACATAATATGTAAGAATGAGCATCTTGGTGGATGAGGTTGGATAGAGGTGGGTTTAATCCCACAGGTAGATGGAAAAAAAAGAAGAGAACCATTTGGTGGAGGTGGATGGACTATACCCAAACAATGGGTAGAAAGAAGAGAAGCCTTTGGTGGAGGTGGGCGAAATATGGTGGGTTTGATCCCACAAAATAAGAAAGAGTGAATAGGGGTAAGCAGAAGGGGATGGATTCAAAGCCAACAAGAAGCTATAAATGGAAGAGAAAAAGAGAAAAGCAGATGAGATATTTGGTGTGATGGAAAGGAACACCATGGTCATCAATCTTAGTGGTCAAAAGAGTGGTTTTACCACTTATTCCATCCATGTGAGTAGGAGCTGACATTTTTAATTACCTCGACTATTAGATATATGAGAATCCAATGCGTGCAAGAAATCTTGCATCACCAAAAATAGGTAGGCAGTTTGGTTAGCTTTTAATAAAGAGTCTTAGGGCAAATTTTTGAGTCTAACAGAGTCTCTGAGATCAAGTGTCAGGTTCTCGGAGTTTCAAAGATCACATTTTAGGTCACATCTCTATTTTCAACTTTCAGTTGCATTTTAATGAGCAGCCACACAAAGTTCTAAGTTTAATGGCAGCCACGTAAAGTTCCTAAGTTTAACAGAGGCCACACACACACACATTCTTTGAGCTTCATGTCGGCCACATTATCCACTAAGTGTTTGCAATTAATCTTTAAACCAACGGAGTCTATATCGGATTCGACAAGTTTTGCAAGTGAATTGGATAGTCTAATGGGATTGTAGTCCAATGGAGATCACAAAACATAATTCTCGAAGTTCACACATGGAACACCTAGTCTCAGATTCACGAAGATCTCTATCCAAGTCATTTGGAGGCCACAACACTAACGCAGACGCATGATCAACTTAAGTGATTTTTATAAATTCACAGATCGACAAATATTAAAGAGACCACAGTGAAATGGTGGATGCGTGACCACTCTTAGGCGAATTTGATATATCCATGGGTCAACAAGTATACATAGAGACATTGTTCACATCGAAGTGACACAACGAACTTGAGTGGCCACATCTTTCACCAGAGATCACCAAATGAGGTGTTTTTGGTCTCATTCTAAGTTACCGGATACGTCCACCCTTGTCTGATATAGATACGATACGTATTTGATATGGATGCATGCTGGATACATAGGGGATATGGGCAGGATACAGCGTGCCCCCTGTGGATACACCTGAATATGTTTCCAAAACGTATCTGGGCGTATCCCCAGGGGGTAGGACATATCAAAATGTATCCGGGCGTATCTGCAGGGCGCAAGACGTATCGTGCCCGTATCCCTTGCGAATCCAGCAGATAAAATGTTTTTTTTTTTCCAATTTCGCTTAATAAAAAGTCAAACATAGGCTTCAAAAAACAATTAAAAACAAAATAAAGTATGAAAACCTCTCTGCAGTTTTTATGGCTGGTTGTGTTTTCAAAATGTGACCCTTAGGCGATTCATCTGTATCTTCTTTATTAGGGCTGTATACAACAACTATGAAGGTTGCTAGAGCAAGTCAGCAAGTCTTCCAAGCTCCAGCTATTGGATTGTGTTTCAGCCTTGCCAAAATAGAGGAAATAAATGTCTATAACATGATCAAGATGAGGGAGAGGTTGAAATCAAGTCTTTTTTTGCTTATCCTTTATGTCCCAAAAATATGGTTCTCCAGGACTCTTTGTGCAGTACATATGGTAAGATCATTTGCACAGGAATAATACGAAAGCTCAACTCATGAATAAGCTCAAAGAAGAGAGCAGGCCATAGTCTTGATTTGATTTAACACTAGGTCATCTCATTGTAATGGCTATATTTTTTATATTTTTAATTTATATATATATTTTTACAACAACTATGAAGGTTGCGAGAGCAAGTCAACAAGTCTTCCAGGCTCCAGCTATTGGATTGTGTTTCAGCCTTGCCAAAATAAAGAAAATAAATCTCTGTAACATGATCAAGATGAGGGAGAGGTTGAAATCAAGTATTTTTTTGCTTATCCTTTGTCCCAAAAATATGGTTCTCCAGGACTCTTTGTGTGGTACATATGTGTTGAATATGGAGTCTGTTTCAACCCTAAGGTAAAAATAAAGTTACCGGGGCATTTTTAACATGAAATATTTACCTTTTACAATGGTGGGACGAATTTTTTGAGTATATTAACAACTTCCCCCATTTGTGGCACGTTTCTGGGAAGTGGGTATGATTTAAAGGTGTTGAGAGAATCGGGGGATTATGTGGTTGAAACCTCCCTTATTTTTTGCTTTATTTTGTGGGGATATGGTTCTCTGTATGGTTATGGCGCATTTTTCAAGGGATTTTGAAAAGTATAAATAGGGGTGAGGGGTAACACATTATTCATTGTGTTTTGCATCTCATTTTTGGGCTCTGTATTTTCTCTTCGGTCGGTGTGATCGGGTTTGAGGTGTGGCTTTGCATCTCGAGAATTTTGGTGTGAATTCCAGTTGGAGAAAGTTCTCTGTCAGAGGTTCTTGTTGAGAGTTGTCTTGTACTCTTGTTTATAATATTATTGAGAGCTTCTTGGTGGACGTAGCCCACATTGGGTGAACCACGTTATATCGGTGTTATGTGTTTATTTGCTTAGATCTGAATTTTCTTTCATATGTCTCTGCTGCTGTGATTCTGAAAAATGAATTCCGTGTTATATTTAATTCCATAATTAATGATTTATTCCCAACAATTGGTATTAGAGCTAGCTTTAGTGGTTTTGCTAAAGTGGTGAATCATAGGGAAATATATTAGCTTGAGTGGGAGCTATGGCAGATAATGGCAGATCTAGAATAGAAAAATTCAATGGGCAGAATTTCAGATTGTGGAAGATGCAAATGGAGGATTACTTGTGTCAGAAGGATCTTCATCTCCCTTTGATGGGGAAAACAGACCAACCTTCAGGTATGAATCAAGTAGATTGGAATTTGCTTGATAGGAAAGCACTGGGAGCCATATGTTTGTGCCTTACATTTTTGATTGCCTTCAATATTTCAGAGGAGATGACCACATTTGATCTGATGAAGAAATTACGGGACTTATATGAAAAACCCTCTGCCTTTAATAAAATATTTTTGATGAAAAGGTTATTTAATATAAAAATGTCTGAAAATGGTTCTGTAGCTGATCATTTGAGTGATTTTAATACGGTTGTGAGTATGCTAACTTTTGTTGGTATTAAATTTGAAGATGAAGTTAAGGCTTTATTGATTTTGTGCTCCTAACCTGATAGTTGGGATACCCTGGTTATGGCTGTGAGTAATGCTGTCTCTGCTAAGGGAAGTTTAAAGTTTGAGGATGTTATATGTGTGATTCTAGCGAGGAAATGCGAAGGAAGAGCACCAAGGAATTATCTTCAGGGAATGCTTTGACGGTGGAGACTCGAGGGAGACAAAATGACAGAAGCAAACGAAACTGTGGAAAGTCAAAGGGTCGGGGAAGATCTAAATCTAGAGTCAAGATGGTGTGCTAGCACTATGGGAAAAGTGGACACACAAAAAATGAATGTTGGGAACTTCGGGATAAGAAGACCAAACATGAGGAGACCGAGGTAAATATAACAACAGGTACTGTTAGTCAGGATGCTTTAATTTTTTCCTTGGATAATGCTGTTGAATCTTGGGTATTAGATTCAGGGGCGTCTTTTCATGCCACCCCACATAGGCATCATTTTACTGATTATGTTCAAGGAGATTTTGGACATGTTTATCTTGGTGATGATGAACCATGTAGTATAGTAGGGAAAGGTTGTGTTCAGGTGAATATGTAGAATGGGAATACATGGCTACTAAAGGATGTCAGAGATGTGCCACAATTAAGACGAAATTTAATATCAACGGGGCAGTTGGACAGTGAGGGCTGTTCGGTGTTGTTTATTGCAGATGCTTGGAAAGTTACCAAGGGTGCTCTTGTGTTTGCGAGAGGTAAGAAAGTTGGCACTTTGTAGCTGACTAGTAGTGTTGATCACTGTAATTTAGTTGCTGCAGATGGAGATGCAACTTTGTGGCACTACAGGGTTGATCATATGAGATGAAAGGGCATGGATATTCTTGAAAGACAAGTTGCCTGGATTGAAACAGGTTGATTTGGACTTCTGTGATGATTATGTGTATTGGAAGCAAAAATGAATTAAGTTCCTGAGGGTTGGACCTATGAAGGAGAATAAATTGGAGTTGGTTCACTCGGATGTATGGGGGTCAACTCAGGTATCTTCTATTGGTGGTTCAAATAATTATGTTACATTTATGGACAATGCAACTAGGAAAGTTTGGGTTTATTGCATTAAGAAGAAATCTGACGTGTTTGAAACATTCAAGAGATGAAAAGTCTTGGTTGAGAATGAAATAGGTCTCAAGTTGAAATGTCTCAGGTCGGACAATGGAAGTGAGTATTGTAGCAAAACATTTGATGATTATTGTTCACAGAATGGAATTCAGAGGCAAAGGACGGTTCCAGAGACACCACAAGAGAATGGAGTGTCATAGAGGATGAATAGGACAATCATGGAGTGTGCTAGGAAGATGAGGTTGCATGCAGGGTTGCCCTTAATGTTTTGGGCAGAAGCAGTTAGTGCAACGGTATATCTGATTAACAGAGGACCTTCAGTGCCTTTGGATGGAGGCATACCTGAGGAAGCTTAGTCTGGTAAGAAAATTATTCTTTTCTTAGGGTCTTTGGAGATGAGGCATTAGTTCATGTTCCCAAGAAAGATAGGACCAAGTTAGAGGCTAAGTCTGAGAGATGCACCTTTATTGGTTATGGTGAGGATGACTTTGGTTTCCGGGTTTGGAGTCTTAGAGACAAGAAAATATTCCAGTCTAGGGATGTTGTCTTTAAAGAAAAAGTCATGTATAAGGATCAGTTGCAGGAACAAGAACAAAAGGAGTACATAGTGTTGGGTGATATTATGAATGGTAAGGTATCCAAGGAGACAGTTTAGGAACCTCCTACACAGGAACCCCAAACACCTGTAGTAAGGTCTTCTAGGGTAAGAAAAACTCTTGAACGTTTTTTCCCATCTTTGAGTTATTTGTTATTGACAGTGGAGAACCAAAATGTTTTGAGGAAGCAATGTAGGCAAATGCTAGGAAGAAGTGGGAGCAAGCCATGGAAGAGGAACATAGTTCTCTCATGGAAAACTAGATGTGGGATTTGGTGAAGCAACCCAATGGCAAGAGAGCATTGCAAAACAAGTGGGTATACAAAATCAAAGAAGAGGATGGAGGAAGGAAAAGGTACAAGCCCTGGTTGGTGGTCAAGGGGTTTGCACAGAAGAAAGGTATTGATTTTGATGAGATTTTTTCTCTTGTTGTTAATATGACTTCTATTAGAACTGTTCTTGGTATAGTTGCAGTAGAGAATTTGCACTTAGAACAGTTAGATGTGAAAACTGCGTTTCTTCATGGTGATTTGGAGGAGGAATCATATATGGAGCAGCCACAGGGTTATGGGATTGAAGGAAAAGAGAAATTGGTGTGCAGACTAAAGAAGAGCTTGTTTGGCTTGAAACAAGCTCCACGGCAATGGTATAAGAAGTTTGATAGTTTTATGTTGGAACAGGGTTACTCCAAGTGTTATTATGACCATTGCGTGTATGTCAAGAGATTTGAGGATGGTAATTATATTATCCTATGCTTGTATGTAGATGACATGTTGGTTGCAGGAAATAACATTCAACAGATTCGAGTACTCAAGAAGCAGCTTGGTGATTTTTTTTCTATGAAGGATTTGGGTGCAGCGAAGCAAATCCTTGGTTTGAGGATAACTCGGGACAGGAAGGAGAGGACGCTGATCTTATCCCCGGAAGAGTATGTGAAAAAAGTTTTGGAGAGGTTTGAGGACTCCTTTGGCAAGCCATTTCAGATTATCAAAGGATCAGTGTCCCAAGATAGAAGAAGAAAAGCTAAAAATGTCCAAGGTACCTTACTCATCAGCGGTTGGTAGCCTGATGTATGCTATGGTTTGTACTAGGCTGGATATTGCCCATGTAGTGGGAGTAGTAAGTAGGTACATGATTAATCCAGGTTATGAGCACTGACAAGCAGTGAAGTGGATTCTTCGATATTTGAGAGGAACCATAGGTACAACATTGTGCTTTGGTGGATTGGACACCACTTTGCATGGTTATGTGGACTTGGATATGGCTGGGGATGTTGATAGCAGGAGGAGTACGACAGGTTATGTATTTACTATTGGGGATACAACGGTTAGTTGGATTTCTCGGATACAAAAGGTTGTGGCTTTATCAACCACAGAGGCTGAGTATGTTGCTACTACAGAGGCTAGCAAGGAGATGATTTGGTTACAATAGTTCCTTAATGAGTTGGGGCATAAGTAGGAAGTTGGAGGATTACATAGTGATAGTCAAAGTGCTATACACTTAGCCAAAAACTCTGCTTTTCACTCGAGGATGAAACACATATAGTTGCAGTATCATTTCATCAGGACAGCCTTGGAGGAAAACATGGTGAAGCTAGAGAAGATACATACGAGCTAGAATCTTGCAGATATTATGACCAAGGTAGTCACATTGGAGAAGTTGAGGTTATGTTTAGCTTTGGTTGGTCTTAGTAAAGATCATGGAGGAGTGTTAAATTTTGTTCAAGGGAAAACGAACTCCAAGTGGGAGATTGTTGAATACAGAGTCCGTTTCAACCCTAAGATAAAAATAAAGTTACCGGGGCATTTTTAACATGAAATATTTACCTTTTACAATGAAGGGACGGATTTTTTGAGTATATTAACCACTTCCCCCATTTGTGGCATGTTTTTGGGAAGTGGGTATGATTTAAAGGTGTTGAGAGAATCGGGGGATTATGTGGTTGAAACCTCCCTTATTTTTTGCCTTATTTTGTGGGGATATGGTTATCTCTATGGTTATGGCACATTTTTCAAGAGCTTTTGAAAAGTATAAATAGGGGTGAGGGGTAACACATTATTGATTGTGTTTTGCATCTCATTTCTGAGCTCTGTATTTTCTCTTCGGTCGGTGTGATCGGGTTTGAGGTGTGGCTTAGCATCTCAGGAATTTTGGTGTGAATTCGGGTTGGAGAAAGTTATCTTTGTAAGAGGTTTTTGTTGAGAGTTGTCTTGTACTCTTGTTTATAATATTATTGAGAGCTTTTTGTTGGACGTAGCCCTCATTGGGTGAACTACGTTATATCGGTGTTATGTGTTTATTTGCTTAAATCTGAATTTTCTTTCATATGTCTCTACTGCTGTGATTCTGAGGAATGAATTCTGTGTTATATTTTATTGCATAATTAATCACTTATTCCTAACAATATGGTAAGATCATTTGCACAGGAATAATACGAAGGCTCAACTCGTGAATAAGCTCAAAGAAGAGAGCAGGCCATAGTCTTAATTTGATTTAACACTAGGTCATCTCATTGTAATCTTCACCAAACTGCAGATAGTGCATTTTCTTGTCTTTATTTTGTCCATACATTGTAACATTTGCACTATGGACTTGTTATAAAATATAAGACTAATCTAAGCTCAATCATTGAATATTATGATATTTGGCATTGAATTATTAGTATGTGTTGTGGTAATTTAACTTATTTTGTTTCCTTTATGTATATTATGTGGTTAATTTTGCTTATATGGATATATTTTGTATATTTTTAATTTTTTATATATATTTTTGTACGGCTGTATCCAAAACGTATCCAAGGCCCAAAAATAAAATCCACATATCCACGTATCCGATTCTTGTACCCGTATTCGTATTGGTAACTTAGGTCTCATTGGAAAGTTCTTGGTAAGAGCTTTCGATTGGGAGTGGCCGTGGGTCATTTTATCATCTATGTGGTTAACTATTTGTAGAGAAAGAATCAAGAACTGTTTTGTGGTGGTTCAACTACGTTTTGTTCCACGTGGTCACTGTTACAACAAAATTCCCCGAAAATCACAGACAATTTGAGAGAGAATTCGAGAAGGTTGATGAGCGGGGAAATGAAAAGATCTCAAGGCAAGAATTAAAAGGATAAATTTCCCTTTGAAGGAGAAGGCCTTAGAGTAGGAGATCACAGAAGAGAAGCTGCAGAGTGAGAGATCGTGATTGTAAAGCCCAAGAGATTGAGGGAGATGGAGTAGATAAGATAAGATAAATATATTAATGTCCAACAAATGACCACAAATGTAGGTCAAAGGGACTGCAGATAACATGTGCAAGTACAAAGTGGGAGAACCAAAAGATCCCTGAGAAAGAAAAGAAAAGTACAAAGCCAAAGAAAGTGGCAAAACCAAAAAGAGCACTCCCACGAACCCAAAACCGGGGGTGGAAATGCAAATGAGAAGGGAAGACGGCCAAGGAGAAGCGACGAGGGAAGTCTATTAGGGAATGGAAGATCCAATCTCCTAACATCTGAGGCTGACTGAAAGAAAGAAACTTTGGATGGAATGACGACCAGATGAAGAGGTGGTAGAGTGCAGATGCCGCCTACTGTGATGTTGTTTGGACACCGTACTATATCTCAAAGCCCTGGTAGATCTAGTTTGTCTCCTAGTGTAGGACCTGGTATGGGATTGGCTATGATGGCTTGGGGAACTGTAGATGGTAATCTCTGGGCCAAACAGATTTGGAGTAAGAAGCAGAGCTGGCCTCACAGTGGCGCTTAGTGCCTCTCACTGAAGGTAGTACTGCGAAGAAGGAAGTGATCCGCTGAGTAGAATCTGGTCTGGAATGTGGCTGAAGTGTGTGCTCACAAAGCCACAGAGCCACCTGTATGTAAAGGGCCAAGCACTTCTGATCCTCATACTTGAAGAAATCAAAAAGAGCCTCTACCCTCTTAAATAGGCAGTAGAACCTCCCTTTGATCTCATAGTAAATGGGGCAGCGGAAGATGAAGTGTGTCTCCGTCTCAGTCTCCTGGAGACTACACAATTGGCAAATCCTATTAGAACGATCAAGGTGGTGATCCATCTCGCACCGGAGTTTGTGAGAGCCTACTCTGAGCTGGCCAAGGGGGATGCAAAGGGCATGCATCCAGTGACGAAGAGTATACTGAGGATGGATAATGAGATCGTCACTCAAGTCCAGAAAGTGCTCATCATAAAAGGGCATTTTAGGGCGTAGCCCCCTATAAGGGTTCACTGTGAATGTAGAGAGTCACTGTGAATGTAGATGTTGTTAAGGCTGTTTTCATTTAATAAATAAAAAAAGAATGGTGCTTATTTTCCGCTGTGACTCTAGGTGCACGGTCAAGGGCATCCCTTCTCCAGGACCCCATATCGTAGACCGCATCACTTTGGCTCAATGATTTGAGTTTTAGCTGGTGAGAGGGCTAATACACTCACCACACTTATTAGGAATTGTGAGTTCAAATCTTAGGTGTAGATAAATTCTTCAAGAAGGTATATGCCCTTGTTGCCAGTGGCATGGGATTCCGTTGACTCGGGGATTACACCTAATTGAAGGAGGAACCACCCCCGTCCTACAAACATAAAAATCCCAAAAGTAACCTCTGTATACCTAGAAAGAATGTTTTCCCTATTCTTCTTCTTCTTCTATTGGATTGCCCTGCCCAAATGAACATTGGTCTACTAACAAAGAACCTGATCTAGAACTGACAAGGTCACGGGTCCCTTTCTTGTAGATCAGTGCTTTTGGTTCCTCTTCCCTCATGTGGGGGGATGCATCTTTTGAGTTGTCCGGTTTATTTCTCACCAACATCAATAAAAAATTTCTGTAGGAATAGAAAACCTCCAAATCCTCCTGCAGCACCGGCACAAATATTCCTCCTAAAAAAGTGCTGCTTCCAATTTTTAGTGTGAAGATTTTATATTTTCTTGGTTGCACAATTTATATCTCCCATGGAACTACCTGTGCAATAAAAGCAGGAATTAATAATTAGAGGAGAGGGTCCTTTACGGGAAAAATTGGGTGAGCCAATGCAAAAAGAGTGCTCATTGTTGACAGGGGAAAACGTCCTTTTGGCATTCTAACATCAGGACTAACATGACCTAACCCTTATATCTCCTGTGCTCTATCATCTTGGCTCATTCCTATTGTAGTGTTTAGTTTGGTTTTTCGGCTGTGGAGCTGTGGTTCTGGTTTTGCTTCTGTTTATCTTGGTGAAAAATGGGTGCTGGTGTGGATGTGGAGGGCATGGATGTGGCGGAGGCCTTTACCAGTGCAACAGTAGGACCTTTTATCCGGTGGACATCTCAAACAGTATGCTGAAATATCTTTAAAATACCAGATAAAGCCACCCTAAAAATGGTTCAGATGATCCTTGGACCTGAAAATATGGAGGACCGCTGTGGAATCAAGCGGAAGCTGACCTTCCTAATGACAAAATTTATTGAGAATCTCAGTAGTTTGGTTACAGAGGAGTTTATCCAGGATTGGATTGTGGAAAAAGTGTGCAGAGTGGAAGGAAAAGGAATCTCAAAAAAGCAGCCTGAGGGGAATATGAAGCCAATGGCATTTCCTGGAGCAAACAATATCCCACTCCTCAGGACACGTACTGCCTTATTGGAGGAGGAATTGGAAATTCTGAAAGTAGAGCATACAACTCTGAAATAAATCACCAATGGCTTAGACCTGCAAGTGATTGTTGGGTAACTAACCCTCGCCAGCACTACACCCATGCAACCATGGAGCAGGTGCATGGCAGCAATGGAGAACAGGGAAGCATAGGTGGATTAATGTGGCCAGGCATTCCAGTGGGGAAATCTCCCATAAGTAAAAAGTATAGAAGACTGTTGTGGCTGCAGGCAGCCCCAACAAGCTGTTGGAGCAATGTGCAGTGCTGGTTAGGGGCTCCTGGGTGCCGAATCTCTGGATGGAGTGGCAGTAAGAAGGGAAGAGCTGACGTGTATAGAATGTGCCCACATTTTGGTGCAGCGTCAGTGCAAGGTTGAGACAGCCAAGGTCATCAACCCCAAGGAGTCATGAATGCAGCGTGAATGGCCAAGGTTGCCAAATGATTCTGCATTTTTTATCTTTTCCAGGCGTTTTTTTGGGATTTTAGTTGCCTTTGACACATGGGTTCCAGTATTATTGCTGCACAGGCAGCTGATGTAAATCTTTGCCTTTCTATTATAATATAAATACATTTTATATAATTTTTTATTCTTGTTAGACCCAGCTTCATGCCTCCAATTATATTAATGTTTGGTCTATTTAGAGGACAGGGACCTGTTGTCAATCCCAATTTACCTTAGTGAAAAATGAAAGGGTATTTTTCAAATGTTAGTGACTCTTCCGAGTATGTGGTCATTAACTCCAAATCAGTGAGCTCTATGACAAGCTTATTAAAAATTCTCTATATCATTAAATCTTTGAATTGAGGTGACGTTCAATAATTGTCAAAGCAGCCATGAATTTTATCAGTCAAACTGAAATTGGAAACTTTGCTCATTAGTGGATTAATATTTGTTTAACGATTTCATTTGAATGCAAGTCTTCCTAAGGTTCTTGGATATTCATAAGGTACAGTACATTGAGATCCCTTTAACTTATTTGGTGTTAAGTTATGAACCTTTGCTTTCAATTGTGGGTTTGCTTCATAATCCCACTCGATATTGCTTATTTCTCTTTGGCCAGCTATATGATTATTGAACAAGAAATACGTAAATCACTCAGTTTGGTCCGAAATTGAACCTACTGTAATTTATGTAGATGTCTCAGTCTTCTGCTAGATCTTCATTGGACGAAATGGCAGATAATGGGGAATTCAAACGCTCTCCATCAACTTTTCGTAATTTTATTTCAAGGTACAAGTCATGTGAATTCAATGCCGAGTCTGGGAGATACCACCTCTACATATCTTATGCATGTCCATGGGCATCAAGGTGTTATGCAGTCTTGAAACTGAAGGGGCTGGATGATGCTATTAGTGTCTCGGTAACTCCTCATTCTGATGAAAATTTGTGATGCTTTTCAATCGATTTACTAAGATTGAGTTTTTAATGATTTTTTTCAAATAGTCAGTAAAACCGAAATGGGAAAGGACAAAAGAGGGGGAGGACCACTTTGGCTGGACGTTTCCGAACACTGAAGGTGAAGATCCTGGTGCAGAACCAGACAAATTAAATGGAGCCAAAACCATACGGGAACTATATGAACTTGCTAGCAACAATTACTCTGGAAAATATACTGTCCCGGTACAGAATCCTTAATATATTTTCTTCTATACCCTTTTTATCTTTGGTTCTGTGTAAGATATGTTGATTTCTATCATCTTTGGCCAGTTCTTTGATAAATTAGTCTTACCCAAATGTACAGGTGCTATGGGATAAAAAGGGTAAAACGATAGTCAACAATGAGAGCTCCGAAATCATCCGTATGTTGAACACCGAGTTTAATGACATGGCAAAATATCCAGATCTGGACCTATATCCACCTTATTTGCATTCCCAGATTGATGAAGTTAATAACTGGATATATGATCCAATAAACAATGGGGTTTACAGGTGTGGATTTTCCACGAAGCAAGGACCTTATGAACAGGTTCAGTAAAAATTCTCTTTAGGAATATGTCTTGCAGGCATCCAGTAGTGTAAATTAGATTTAACTTTCTCCATATGGCATGTATAGGCTTTTAAAGAATTATTTGAAGCGCTTGACAAGTGCGAAGAGATCTTAAGCCATCAACGATACATTTGTGGAAATGTTTTGACAGAGGCTGACATACGTTTGTTTGTAACACTTATTCGGTTTGATGAGGTATCTTTCTTGTTCCATCTAGTTTGTGTACCGTCTTGTTTCATACTATTGCTTCATACTAAATTTGTGAATAGTTTGGAGAGTGGAATAATTCTGTAACTTAATGTTTCTCTTATTCATGTCTTTTTTTCTGTTTAGTTGTATGCAAATATGCCACTTATCTGTTTTGTGCCACAGGTGTATGTAGTTCATTTCAAATGTAACAAGAAATTGATACGTGAGTATCCTAATCTTTTGAATTACACAAAAGATATTTATCAGATTCCAGGAATTTTGTGTACTGTCAATATGGATCACATCAAGCGTCACTACTATGGAAGCCACCCTTCCATTAATCCATATGGAGTTATTCCACTTGGTTCTGGCATCGACTATTCCACCCCTCACGATCGTGCAAGGTTTACTGATTAGAGTCCTATTTGTAATTTTATTCTGTAATTTAGGATATCGTTACTAAACTACTACATACTCTGGTATGACTACTAGAAGTTTAATAATTACTTGGTACATGGAAATCCCTACTGGTTTTGTAGATGTTATTTTCTGTTTACTGTGTTTGATCTTAAAACATATATTCTTACTTTTATTTTATACTCTGTTGAATTCTCATATTTTTGCTTTTAGGCTGTCTTCACGTAACATCATGATAAACTTCACGTCATGTCTTTTGCAATTTTAAATGGGTATTTAGAATATGAGTTGGTATGAACTCTTTGTATGGTGCTATTATAAACCCATTCACAGACGGCTGCTTTCTCCAACCATCTTTAGTCCCTGGTGTTTGGATAAAGTATCACCAACTTCTTCACCACAAAAACAGGAGTTCCTTGTGTTAAGAGGGAACATCCTTTTAACTGCATGTCACACATCCCCCAAGACCTTCTACCGTGCCCTACTTTCAAGAAAACCTGCCTGTCCTCCTCCCTCCCCAATATCAACTTCAAAAACTGGGCCTTGCACACCTCTTCTCAGAGGGCTGTTTGGAAGCTGAATACTGGCAGAGGGGCCGATGGTGAGGGGATTCAGGCCAAGTTCTTCAAGCATGATATAATCCTCTCCTATCGCGGATCTCTGAACTGCCGTGGTTTGCCCTGGTTTTCTACCCTCCTGGTCTCAAGATGTTCATCCTTAAGCATAAATCAGGGAGCAACTTCTGATCCAAATAACTAGAGGATCATTATGATTTGGTAACTTTTGATAAAGTCTATTGCACTATTCTCAGTATCTGTCTATGTGATCAGGTGGGGGGCGGCGGCGGCTGGGCACATTTCAGGATAAAATTTTGTAAATTTCTGAAAATATTTAAAAAAAAATATTTCTACATTTTTGTATTTTGGATTTCAGGGTCCTTTGGTGTGTGATCTGGCCTCATTTTTGGCCAGATGCCCAAAAGGATAGCAAAGCATACCTTTGGGGGCATCAAAACTAGTTCATTTCGTGCACTTTATGGTGCATATTGCATTTTCAATTTCCAAGCAACGGTCTAGGAGATATGACCCCAACAAGTGGCACTGCCAAAATACCCTCATAGTAATGTCATCTACTAAAGTCCAACTATTTGTCCTTGTTTGGCAGTTCGTTTCCACCTCCAATGATGATCTATATTATCCCCATGTGTGGTGACTCTTCAATTATCAAGGAGAACCCTTAATTTACTCTTTTTTTAAGTAACTTTTCAGTTTCTGCATGGTATAGCTATTAAATAAATAGTTTTGAATAAAGAAGACAGACTTCAAGACATACATCTCTCCATTAGAGATTGCCCTTTTGTACTCTCGCATTCACAACAAAATATTTTGTTTTTGCAATATTAGATTTTGTCAATTTCAATTGTCTTCATAGCACATTAAGTTCCACAACTAGTGTGTTGTGCACTGAAAAGCACTTGTAATTCAGATTAGTGGTATCAAAAGTAGTTCGTTCCATTCTTGCATGTCCCATCAAACAAGACCAGACTATACAAAACATAGTCTTCAGACATGTGACCCTTAAGATTATCTTGTTAGTTCAAACGATCTTTTAGATGACAAAAGAAGGGATGAGAGATCCTTTGAAAGTGTTGCTTGATGAGGCTCTCGAGTTACAAAGCAAGGAGATGATGGAAAGTTCGCTAACGTCTTATCGCAAGTCGTGCCTTAGCCTTGAACAACATCATTATTTATACCCTTAAAAGGTACAAGCAAATGCTTATATTCCTCTTTTTTAAGGAAAAATTGATGCTGATGAATTAGACAAATGGCTTGACCAATTGGAAACATGTTTCTTTGTAAATAAGTCTTTTGTCAATGAAAAGATAACATTTGCACTTGTGAAAGCTTCCTTATGTCATATAATGGTGGGAATCATATTGTCTTGGAGATGAAGACGACGATGAGTTATCATGCAACCAAAAGGGTTCCCAGGACAAAACTTGGGAACAATTTGTAGAGGCTATCAAAGAAGAATATTATTTAGTAAAGAATTATGATCACCAATTCAAAAAGTTGCATCAATTGTGCTCGGGTCAAGACAAGACAATGCTAGGCTACACTAACAAATTTCATGCCTTGTCGGCAAAAGTTGGTACACATGACACTGAGAAGCATAGAATTCACGAATATTGCTCGTGTTACATCCAAGAAGAGATGGAATTTATAGACATTAGGAATGAGGAGAGGCCTAATGTTATGCAAGCAAGATTGAAGAAATATTCAAACATAGAGGAAAGAAAGAATCGTCTTCTAGTGACAAATCACATCTAAAGAAAGGAAAGGTTGAAACCAAGTTTGACAAGAAGCAATAAGGCAAAGATGCCTCACAATAGAGGCAAAACAAGAAGTGGGTGTTGAAGAAAAAGCCACAAAAAGATACTGGCAAGTGGGGTGAGAATCACAAGAGTAAGTGGCACAACACAAGCGATTGTTAGGTTAGGACGATTATATTGATAGAATTGTGGGATCCAGAGATGATGCAAACCTTAACCTCAACTTCACGTGTGCAGGGAGAAGAGAAGCAAATTGTAGATGCAATTATGTACTCCACTGTTGTCATTGCATGAGTGATCCCTTTACCAAAAGAGGAATAGGAGTGTCGCTTTCACTCACAAATGTGGGCAAATGGGAAGGCTTTGCACTTCATCATGGACAGTGGACGTTAGAAGAACTTGATTCTTGTTGATGCAGTCAAGACGCTGAGTCTGCCATTATCACCTCTTCCACAATCTTACTTTGTTGGATGGGTGAATCAAGGCAAAGCCATCCACATCAATCGACAATGTTGTTTGCCCTATTCCATCAAACAATTCAAGAATGAGGTGGTCTATGACATGGCACCCTTGGACGTTTATGATGTCTTGCTCGGACAACCTTACTTGTGGAAGTGCCATCATGTCTATGAGGCCATGCCTCAGAGTGTCATCATCACTTTGGGCGACAAGCTCTACAGGATACTAGAGTTGACCCTTGCTAAGTCAATATCCTTGATTAGTGCAAACAAGTGTTGGTGCGTGATTTCTCACATGGGGACATATACCAATGATCAGATCTGAGGGAGATTAAAAGATCCCAATAACCACGTGGCACCATAGCGAGTCAGATTACTCAACAAAAGAAAATGGATCGGATTTCGTAAGGATACAAATATGTCTTAACCTCGCCGACAAGTGTACTTCTGCATTTTTAGGTGAAACAATCAATTGATTTGGTATGTGATACCATTTCCAAATGGACCATTGTATGGATGTTTAGTGTTCGAGAATGACAAGATCAGATGGTAGACCTAGGTGCTAATCCTAAAGGGCCCAATTCGGCCAAGTGCCTCATCCTGTGGGAGCCCAGTAGTACTCGCCCCCACAAAAGATGGGACATGGCAACTTTGCATTGACTACTAGGTCATGAACAAGATCATTGTTAAGAACATATATTTGCTTCCACAAATTGATGACTTCCTAGACCAGTTTAGAGGGGCTAAGTTCTTTAGAAAGATCAATATGAAGATAGGGTACCACCAAGTGCCCATCAAGCCAATTGACATTAGAAAGACTGCCTTCAAATCTGAGGAGGCCATGTTCGAGTTGTTGGTCATGCCATTTGGTTTGACCAATGTGCCAACGCCATTCATGTGGATGATGAATGACATATTGCAGTTCTTCATTAATTCTTTTGTGGTTGTCTACTTGGATGCTATCCTCATCTATGGTAGGACATGGGAGGATATTCAAGAGGTCCTTGATACGCTACACGAGCACAAGCTCTATGCCAATGTTAAAAAGTGTTCCTTTGACATGGAGAGGATCCACTACCTATGTTACATCATCAAGGAGAGTGTATGACTCAAAAACTATCTAGGTCATTGGAGTCTGGCCAACTTCAACGATGCTCACAGAGCTCAAGAGTTTCTTGAGAGTAGCTGAATTTTACTGTAGGCTCGTGCTTGGGTTCTGTCACATTGCGTGGCCACTAAACTAGGGACGAAAGGAGCAAAAGCCAAGTTTGTATGGGCAGAGGCACAACATCGAGCATTTGAACAACTAAAGCAGATGCTTTGCTCAACACCGGTCCTTGCACTATTGGATCTACAATAAGATTTTGAGATCAAGATGGATGCCTTGTAGTATGTACTTTGTGTGGTCCTCACCCAACATGGGCACATAGTTGCATACCATAGCGAGACCACCTTTGTCACATTGCATAGGTATCCACGATATGATAGAGCTCTTCGCCTTTGCCCAAACACGAAAACAATGGAAGTACTATATTTCAGGTAAGGAGGCCATCATTCACTTGGATCACAAAATTGTGCGATTTATTAAGACTCGAGGCAAGTTGCAAAATGATCATTATCAAAGGTAATCCACCTACCTACAACAATTCCACTTCAAAATTCAACATAAGAAGGGAAGTAATAATAGAGTTGTTGACTACCTAAATTGACCCCCAATCACAACATTGACAATGATCCTTGATTCTTGTGTGCATGAAACATCAAAGTGGCATCAATTTATGACAGATTCTTACTCCTCTTAATAGTTAATCGACATGTTCGTGACTGTCATATGTAGGATGGAATTTTGTGTCATATGGGACACTTATATGTTCATGTTTAAATTATTTTTAGATTTAAGTGATCTAAATAAATTAAAACTATTGAAATTTAGATTGCACAAGATAGGGCATTTACCATACACATTTGAATGCTAAAGAAAGATTGATTGCACTTACTAAAAAGATATTGATTGCACTTGCTAAATATAGAAATGATCAAGCAAAGACAGGAGAGAAGGGACTTAGCTGATTTTATGGTTTATATTGCTCATTGCTTGCATCCTTGATCTGTTAAATACTTTGTATTATATCTGTAACTATTCAAATTAGGAAACAAACTCTTAAAATCTGCACAAATGTTATCGATGAAGTTCAAACACATGCGGCAATCAGTAATGACCTCTATCTGTCGGAATTGTCCAGATTGACTATGCCGATATGCTTTGCTAGAGATCATTGTCTCTACCCTTGTAGACGATTTTTTGGATGTTTAATTGTCCTCGGTCCTATGCGTAGATCATAATTTTGTCCTTCTTTGCTTTGAAACTCTAGCTTCACTTTCGACACAAGTTTGACCTAAAAATGAGGGTTTAAAAATATAAGTTGAACCACCCCAACCACTCCCCATCAAGTGGTTGAGCGTTGCCTACATTCCAATACTCCGAAGAGGGTTCAAACGAAATAAAGTTCTTTCACCTAAGTGCGTGTGTGCTTAATTGTGATCAACTAGAATGCAATACAATGTTTTGGCTTTCGACACTTCACAACGTGCAACTTTGACTTTATGTTTGTATACATACTTGGCTTTAGTGCTGCTTTTTTGAAGGATTTTTAGATGTGTATGCTTTTGGGATAATGTCTCAAGGATGTGCAAATAGATTTCTTAATGTAATTGTCAAATAGTGACAAAACTAGCCCATATGAATGCTCGGCGTGTCTTTGGTTAATTTGAATTTATAGATGACTCTTTGATACCCCCACATAACTAATATAGGAAGCGTGTTTAAGTCGACTCGAGGGAGACATTTGAATTTGAAAAATAGCTAGGTAGAGTAGAATTAATATAAAAAGGTGCATATGCTAGTGTAAAAATATCCATGAAATATATTGTAATTGGAGTGTATGCTCTGATAAGTAGGTTGCCCCATCAAAGAGAATTGCGATAATGGAGTGATTCCTTCCCCATAAGGAATATTGTATGATGTTACCCTACCTCAAGGGTGGGTTTGATTTAATATTTTTAGCTATTTTATTTATTAATTGTGAGGTTCTTAACATCCGGTATCAGAGCCGTGATTTGGGTAAAGTGGGACAATTATTGTGTTGCATTCTTTTTTAAGAAGACAAATTGCTCGTAGAATGTCATTCTCATATAGACATCTAATTTAGTGTTTTATTCGTGGCTAGAAAAATGATTTCGATAGCTTTTTGAAAAGTGGTCACACCAAGGATTCTGAGTATTATCAAGGCAGTTTGATGATTTTTTTATGCACACCCTGCAAAAAAAACATTCCTTTTATTTTGGGTGAGCAAATCACGTGATGTTTTGTGTAGTTGAAACTAAAAATTCAGATGTGTTTTTCTATATGATCTTATTTTCAAAATTTTGGTAGAAAGTTGTTCCCACCTTTAAAAAAAAAGAATTTAATTAGTGTCTTAGAGATCATTGTGCAAAAACTAGTAAGACACTTGAGGGCATGGATGGTTCTTTGTGTAAATTAAACGATGGAATAATGGACATTTTTGATAGATTTGTTCTTTATCCTCTGTTGTACCCAAAATTTGAATTCATGTCATTTTTAAAATTTTAGTTCCCACTTGAAGAAACTAGAGGTTTGACACTAGATCAGCTAGGCCTCATGGGTGTACTAGGTCTTCTACATGTTTAAGTTTGAGAAAATTTCATTTTGGAGTACTCGGATAAATCAAGTACTATTTGCACCTCACGTGCACAACAAATGTAATTCTCCATTTCAACACAACTTTCGTATTCGGTCACCATTTTGGTTCTCGTTTGATGCATCAAATATATATTGTCAAGAGGATCATATTTGCTTCAGACATCAAAATCCTAAAGCATATGTAGTTTTCACACCAGAGATCCTGAACTTTTGACCCAGTAGGGACCAAGGGGTCGATTAGGGGCAAATTTCTTCATTTTGACATATTTTTCACATTCAGACTTTGTTTGGTTCTCGTTTGATGCATTGGATAGAAATTGTCAAAGGAAGCATCTTTGCTTTAGACATCAAAGCCCAAAAGTTGATACATTTTTCACCATAGAGATTCGAAACTTCAGAGCCAACATGGTAGGGTAAATTTTAGTGGCCTATATAGATATGAACTTGGGTTTTTTTTGGTGAATTTTAAAGTATGTGTTTCAAACGTTTGGCGAAAATTAACAGATGATGTTTAGGCATGAAGGGGAACGGATATGCAAAATGTAACTTGCCATAGAAGGTATGCTAACGTGCGACTATATGGAAAACTCACAGATGGATGGTAGCAGGGTTTTTGGATGACATGCCTTTGCTGTTGCATGATAGTAATGTTGTCACACAATAACCACAATGTTGAATGATAGATATGTTATCGTTCGATAGTTATGTTGTCGCTTGACAATGTTGTCACTCGACAACATTGTGGTCACTTTACAAAAATGCTATCACTCGATAACATTATTGTCTCTAGATAACATTTAGCTTGATAGCATTGTTGTCGTTCGATAATATAGATATCACACAACACCATAGTTGTCCTATGACAATTGTACTATCAAACAATAGTTGTATTGCCAAATGACATTTGTGTTATATGACGGGAGACAATGTTGTGGGTAAGTGACAATTATGCTGGCAATCGACTAACGCCTCCAGATGGTAACTATGTTGATATGCTTTGGAAATTCGGCTATCGAATGATTATATATTACATATAATGGCGAATAAGCTCATATTGACTTTCGACGAAGTGACGAATTATAATTATATCAATGAAATTTATTTTAAACAGTAGGTGAGTTGACCTAGAAAACTAACTCACACCCAGATTATTTAGGCAAATCGACATTGTTCACTACCCAATAAAATAACCAAATGCCAATTTCTAAAACCAAACTATTTATGAATTAATGAAGAATAGCCACTAAAATTTACCATGAACATGGACCAAGGCGTCGATCAAATCCAAAATCTTCGTTTTGACATAACTTTCACATCCGAACTTTGTTTTGGTTCTCGTTTGATGTGTTGGGTAGATATTGTCAATATGATCATCTTTGCTTCAGAGATCAGAAGCTAAAAGTTGATACATTTTTCACCACAAAGATCTGGAACATTAGAGTCAATAGGGACCAAGGGGCCAATTAGAGTCAAAATATCCGTTTTGGCATATCTTTCATATCCGAACTCCGTTTTGGTTCTCGTTTGATGCGTTGTAGATATGGTGAAGAGGATCGTCTTTGTTTCCGACAACAAAGGCCAAAAGTTGATACATTTTTCACCACAGAGATCCAAAACTTTGAAGCCAACATGGATGAAGGGCCAATCAGGGGCAAAATCTTCATTTGGCATAATTTTCATATCCGGTATTCGTTTTGGTTCTTGTTTGATGCATTGGATAGATATTTTTGAGACGATCATCTTTTTCTAAAACAACAAGGGTCTAACATTTGCAATTTTCTTGCAAAATCAAACTGGAGATCCGGAACTTACAAGGTCGTTCGAACAGTCCTCATGGCCTCATGGCCGTGGTGGATGTGCACGCGCTCTAAGGCCGTCCGGAAGGTCCTCATGGCCGTGTCGGAGGCACGCCAAAGCCGTCCAGATGGCTCTCATGGACGCACAAACGTGTAAGGAAAAAAACCAACATATTGTTTTGGCCATAAATTTTGCGTTTGAACTCCGTTTTGGCTCTTGTCTGAAGCGTTAGAAAGGTATTGAAACGATCTATCCAATAATGTAATTTGCTTGATCCTATGATGAATATTTTGACAGGAAAACAAAGAAGAATTATTGTTCTAATAGTGCAACACGAGCACTCTAAGCATGGATTCTCTATTTGGCCATATATTTCACATTCGAAATCCCTTTTGGCTCTCCTCTAAAGTGTTGGAGAGGTTTTAAACAAGAAATATAATGACATAAAGCATTGTATATTCAAATTTTATTTAGTGTGTTCAATTCTTAGTTTTTGGTCAAATGCCTCGTTGCGGGAGCCGATTTCATATGTTAGGGTGTAGCACATACTATTTATAGACTCTCTCACCTAATGGATAAGGCTTAATGGGCCTGTGTTATGATTTATTTGAGTTACTATTAAAAAATAAATGTAAAATAGAATATGACAAAATTGAGAATATGAAAGGTCAAAAGTTAGAATACCAAATTCACATAGAATGTGAAGGGTCAATCCATTCCCTCCTATCATTATAAATAGGGGAAATGACTATTGTAAACAGGATTTTTGATGTTTGTAATTTGTGAATCTTGAAGTGGAATAAGGAAACTTTGTGCTCATTCTCGTCCATGAACCAAGGAAATACCATAACTTTGTGTCTTGCTTTTCTTAATGGGTATGTATTTCTCTTATGTTAATGCATAACTCGTTCCAAGCACCAATTACGTTTGATCTCCTAAAGTAACTCTCTTTCAGTTTTCTCATTACGTAAGTGAATGCAATCTGCATTTGGTCATTCACATGCGATTCTTCATCTTCCACCATTTCTTTCATTTATTTATGAGTTATTCTTGGGGTTCTCTGCTTTTATTCTCATGTGGGTTTCTCCTCCACTCCTATTTCTTATTTTGTTTCCTTTTGTACTTTCTGGTTAAAAGTATACAAAAACCTCAAAATACCTATATCTTATGAAGGCACTGCCCCTTTCAAATGCAAAGGAGAATCACCATCTTTACTGCGATTTCTCCAACTGTTAGCGAATTAGTGTCGCTTCTCATTAGGTGAGTCATAAAACCAAGAAATACAAAAGCGACTTAAATTTACACCAACAGTTTTTGGCGACTTTGTTGGGAATAAAAAAGGTGCCTTCGATTCCTACAATTTGAAGGGAATCTTTTCCTTGGAAAAAAAGATTGGTGGCTTCATTGAAAAGATCCCTGTAGATGATGTAACACAATCCATGCTTCTAATTTTCTGAATTTTTTATTGCTGCCCATGGTTTGATAATGGTTGTAGGGATGAAGAGATTTCAATTGAAAAAAAATGCATACTTGAGAAATATCGTGTGGCGAAAGGAAAAAAGAAAAAAAAAAGATAAGTGTTTCAAATGAACCCCAATTAGAGGTTGATTAGGTTTATCCAAATGATGATACAATAAAACATAATTTTCTCTTCATACCGACCTTCAAAGAAGATCCAATCCATGAGGTTGTGGATGATAATAAAAGAGTTAAGTTTTTGAAAAACTTATATGGAGCCGTACAAGTAAAAAGGAAAGATGAGTGCTTAATTCAAAGCTCAACCCAAGTGGAATAATGCATGGAAAAAGAAAATTTAGCCACAATTCAAGAGCATGAGATGATTCATAAATGTAGTGTACTTAATATTGGTGAAGAGATGGTGCATAATGATGTTGATCATGAGCACATGACAGGTTTTGAAGAAGAAACAAGAAACAATCCACAAGA
Organism: Torreya grandis; assembly: GCA_037957365.1. Taxonomy (NCBI): domain Eukaryota; kingdom Viridiplantae; phylum Streptophyta; class Pinopsida; order Cupressales; family Taxaceae; genus Torreya; species Torreya grandis. The sequence goes on from JARHVA010000947.1 coordinate 2,567,823, forward strand.
AATTCTCAGCCATTTGGATTGCCAAAAGGTTTTAGCCCCAAGCTCATATTTGGAGGTGTCTATGGGAGATTTGGGTCAACCATTCATGGTTGAAGAGTCACAAGAGCAACCAAGAGGTGAAGGTGTTGTATGTATGTTTCATGTTGTTTGTATTTTAAGTTCCAAATCAAATCAAACCTCTTGCATTCATGAGCAAAATGTGAATAATTCTTACATTCTGGTTGTGCAAGGTCAAGTGTTTGAATATGTGTTTATTTTTCCTCCCAATGTTGCTGTCCTTACTCTTGTCTTTGCAAATGATGTCCTCACCATGCCAAATTTTTTCTCGCAAAGGCTCATACTTTAGCCAACTCGTAAATGGCTTTGTTTAGTCTTTTTGTGTTTTCCTTTGTAAATAGTTTCCCTTTCCGCATTGTGTGTGTTGTTGTGTTTCCCCTTCCTCATATTGGAGCTGATTGCATGATATGAGCCCTTAATCCATTTTGGGTAAAATTTTGCTTCCAAAGGTATTCAAATAAATCAACTTGTGTCTTTAAACACAAAATAAATTTGTCCTTGTATATACTCTCAAGCATATAAAATTCTTAAAATTTCAACTCAGAGAAATAGGTGGAGTTTTCAAGGCAATGATATAACCTGACAATGCATGTTCATTTTCCATAGGATTAAAATAGACGAATTGGTTGTCAGTTTACTAGATCGGTATATGCATGCACACTACACACTATCCAATGGGTTGATAAGGCACTAGTCACCAAAGAATTTGAAGTTCTATATTTCTCCAAGGAATATGGTCCCACAACGAGAGCCACTATTGTACCCAAAATTTGAATTCATGACATTTTTAAAATTTTGGTTCCCACTTAAAGAAACTAGAGGTTTCACACTAGATCAGTTGGGCCTCATCGGTGTACTAGGTCTTCTACATGCTTGACTTTGAGAAAATTTCATTTTGGAGAAGCCAAATAAATCAAGTAGTAGTTGTACCTCACATGAGCAACAAATATAATTCTCCATTTCAACATAAATTTTGTATCCGGTCTCCGTTTTGGTTCTCGTTTGATGCATCAGATATATATTATCAAGAGGATTATATTTGCTTCAGACATCAAAATCCCAAAGTGTGTATTTTCACACCAGAGATCCAGAACTTCAGACCCAGTAGGGCCTAGGGGGTTGATTAAGTGCAATTTTGCTGTTTTGGCATATCTTTCACATTCGAACTCCGTTTTGGTTCTCATTTGATGAATTGGATAGATATTGTCAAGGGAATCATATTTGCTTCAGACATCAAAGGCTAAAAGTTGATACATTTTTCACCATAGATATCCAAAACTTTTGAGCCAAGAGGGACCAAGGGGTCGATTGGGTCCAAAATCTTTGTTTTGACATAACTTTCACATTTGAAATCTGTTTTGGTTCCCGTTTCATGTTTTGGGTATATATTGTCAAGAGGATCATCTTTGCTTCAAACATCGGAAGCCAAAAGTTGATACATTTTTCACCATAGAGGTTTGGAACTTCAGAGCCAATAGGGACCAAGGCGCTGACTAGGTTTAAAATATATATTTTGGCATATCTTCCACATCCATACTTCATTTTGGTTCTTGTTTAATGCGTTAGATAGATATTTTCAAGAGGACGATATTTGATTCAAACATCAGAAGCCAAAAGTTGGTACATTTTTCACCACAAAGATTTGGAATTTCAGAGCCAACAAGGACGAAGGGCCATTCAAGTGTAAAATATCTGTTTTGACATAACTTTCACATCCGGTTTCCAATTTGGTTCTTGTTTGATGTGTTGGATAGATATTGTCAAGATGATATTCTTTTCTTCAAACATCAAGGGTTCAACCTTTGTAATTCTTTTGCAAAATTGAACTGGAGATCTGAGACTCACAAGGCCATCCAGATGGTCCTCATGGTCGTGTCGGATGCATGCACGTGCCAAGGCCATCTAGACGGTCCTCATGGTCGTGTTGGACACGTGTGCATGCCAAGGCCATCCATACGGTCCTTATGCCTGTGTCTGATGTGCACGCATGCCAAGGCTATCTAAACGGTCCTCATGGCCACGTTGGAGGCAAGTGCCCACTAAGGCCATCTGGACGGTCCTCATGGACGCACGGATGCGCAAGGAAAAAATCAACATATTAGTTTGGCTATAACTTTTGCGTTGGAACTCCATTTTGGCTCTCGTCTTAAGCGTTAGAAAGTATTGAAACGATCTATCCAATTACGTAAACTTTTTAATCCTATGATGAATATTTTGGTAGGGAAACAAAGAAAGAATGAATGTTGTTCTAACAATGCATCACAAGTGCACTAGGCATGGATTCTCTATTTGGCCATATACTCCATATCCAAAATCCATTTTGGTGTTCATCGTAAGCGTTGGAAAGGTTTTTAAACAAGAAATACGATGACATAAAACATTGTATATTCAAATATCATTTAGTGTGCTCAATTCTCAGTTGTTGGCCAAATGCCCTATTGCGGGACTTGGTTTCATATGTCAGGATGTGGCACATACTATTTAGAGACTCTCTTACCCAATGGACAAGGCTTAGTGGGCTTGTGTTGTGATTTATTTGAGTCACTATTGAAAAATAAATATAAAATAAAATAGGATAAAACTGAGAATACAAAAGGTCAAAAGTTATAATGCCAAAGGCCATATAGAATGTGAAGTGTCAACCCATTCCCTCCTATCATTATAAATAGGAGAAATGACTATTGTAAAAGGGCTTTTTGATATTCACAATTTGTGAATATTGAAGGGGAAGAAGAAAAAAACTTTGTACTCATTCTTTTATCCATGCACCAAGGAGATATCATAACTTTGTGTCTCATTTCCTTAATGGATATGCATTTTTTTATGTTAATGCATAATTCGTTCCAAGCACCAATTGTGTTTGATCTCGTAAAGTAACTATCTTTCAATTTTCTCATTATGTAAGTGATTAAAATTTGTGTTTGCTCTTTCATAAGTGACTCTTTATCTTCCACCAGTTCTTTTATTTATTCCTGAGTTCTTCTGGTGGTTCTCTGCTTTTATTTCGCTGTGGGTTTCTCCCCCATTCTCCTATTTTTTGTTTTGTTTCTTTTTGTACTTTTTGATTAAAAGTACACAAAAACATCAAAATACATGTATCTTATGAAGGAAATGTCCCTTTCAAACACAGAGAAGACTCACCATTTCTATGATGATTTCTCCAACTGTTGTCAAATTGGTATTTCTTCTCATTGGGCAAGTCATAAAACCAAGAAATACAAAAGTGACCTAAATTTACAGCATCATCTCCATATAGTATAAGAATATGAAGAGGAAATAGATGCATGAATGAAAAGAAACCCAAATAAATCACTCTCATCTAAATTAAATAAATCCTCATACCATGCATTACAAACTGATACATGATGTAAAAAAATCAGATTTTCTTACTTTGGATGAATCAAAGTTATCAAAAGGGGTTATTCCAATTGTTGTCAATGATTTTCCACTAGTGTTATTCTCTTCATCAGACATTTTTGATTAGATATTTATAGTTGATGCTATTTTATTGGTTAAACCATACATAGATTTATATGCTACATTCGAGCATCCACCTTAAGTAACAGTAACCGAGTTTATTATGATCATCACAATGTTGTTGTACATGATCATATCCAAGCAAAGGAAGAAGAAACAAAATAAAAGGATGCATGGACGAGCCTCTATTTGGTCCTCAACATATTTTGATATATAGTTATTCTCATGTTTCGAGGGCAAAACTTGCTAGAGGAGATGAATTGTAATGTACATAGGGAGATGATATTATGATGCATATTGGTTGGTGGAGAGGTTGAAATATAGTGCACATACCCTTAGTGGGTATATTATATTGAATCATATGGATGACTTGTATTATTAATAATAACTATGGACAAATGCTTTGTAAGTTGCCCCTTGAGCTATTTGGAATAACCTTGTAGGCATGGAAAGTAGTAGTTGGGTAGAGTAGAATTAATATAAATAAGGTAGATATGCTAGTGTAAAGACATCTATGGAATATATTGTAATTGGAGTGTATGCTCTAATAATGAGGTTACCCCCTTGAAGAGGCTTGCGATAGTGGAGCTATTCCTTCCCCACTAGGAATATTGTATGGTTTTGCTCTACCTCAAATGTTTGTTTGATCTAATTTTTTCAATTATTTTGTTTTTGACTCGTGAGGTTCTTAACATAGTTACGCAACCACCACCTGCAAATGCTGACGATTATGCAACCATTGGGTGCTTGTTGCGCAACCACCACTTACATATAGTAGTGGTTTCATTATCTTTGACAAATCCTACTAATTCAAGATCTGAAAATAACTGACTTCATCACTCTGAAGATGTCTGAATCATCCCCATATTGAGTCTACCATTGCAATTTATATGAATTGATGTTTTGAATGTGAAGTGTCTTACGATAGTGTCTTGAAAGCATGAATTACATACATAGGGAATAATATAAACATCTAACAAGTCTAGCTAGTACATTAGATCCATATTTTGGATCATACCTCCTTAGTTTGAGCCTTCTAAGTCCCTAAAAATTTCAAGAATTTTGTGAGGAAATTTCTTCCCCACATCTTCTTTGGAATACTATTGACGTTTTTGGGTAATTAAATTTTTAACCCAAACAACCAATGCTCTTCACTCCTCTTCATGTTGTCTTCTCTTTTTGTTACACAACATCCTCCTCCAATTCTAATTGACTATCAGGAGTGAGGTCTTCAATTGAAGATAACAACCAACATTCATCTTCATTGTCTAACATGGGAGGCTCAAAGAGACATAAATTCTCAACATTGACAATTGAATAAATCTGTATATAAAGAGGCAAATCAAGTCTAAATGCATTCTTGCCCACTTGTTCCAGAATTTCAAATGGACCATACTAAGAAACTTAAGCTTCTTAGTCTTACCTTGGAGTCTCTCTTTACTCGAGTACAACCATACCTCGCCTTTGTAGACACTAAAATATGGTATTAAGTACTTGATAATAACAATCTTGACATACATTTACCACACATGATTTGTGTGCACAAATATAGTCCTAACTCTCCATCTCACCCTATCCTAGTGCTTTCTATGGATCTAATCCTTGCATTCCACTATTACACAGTTGTAGGGACATCATTGTTTATTTCAACCTTGCATACTATCATGCACATGCATGCCCAAATGCTTAGTTTAGTCCCCCTATGCATGGGTTACTACCATCAGAGTATGTTAGTATCACTAGTCGATATTGACCTGAGCCTGACGGTACTGACTCTCTCCCAACAACTTTCCAAATCTAATAAATTTTTATGGGTTAGCCCATACATTTCATATAGCGTAGCATGGGAAATTTACTCAATTGGAATCTCTCTCTCTCTCTCTCTCTCTCTCTCTCTTTCTTACACACACAAACATCAATGCCTCATTTGATATGGGACTTGTCACTTATCTGATACATATCTATACACTATTGCACATTGAGCAAAACTGCTATATTTCTCCCGTATTCAAAACCAATCACTAGGACAATCATAAGCCAAGTATAAAGCATACCAAATGCAAGTCAAAACAAACATTGTCAGGTATTAAAGCTAAATCATTAATTACATTCATATAGCAAATTAGAACAATTGCACAAATACATTAGGTGGGAGAACTATGTGTGGCTTGATTTCCTTCTTTGGAGTATCATATACATAGGCAACAATCAATCATCAATGTGGGTGATTGATGTCAGCTCAATGCATTACGTTTTTCCAAGTTTTGGAGGTTTTTATCCCTCATAAACACACTTATGGTTTCAAGGTGAAGGACGATAATTTTTAGGGTTGAGCACATCATCAAGGTTGGGCATCACACATATAAAGATTTAGAGATAGGTGATAGGGTTGAACATCACACATATAAAGCTTTCAGAAATAGGCGAAGGTGACCATATCGTCATAAACACCTTTTTATGCACAAGTCGCTACTAATCACTTTGGATCAATGTTGACAATCGATACTCTTCGTACCTGACAAAATTTACCTTGTGTAGATAAAAACACAGTTCCAAAACCTGATGATAACAAACCTATTTTAGTCTATTTTCTATTGTCAGAAGTTAGTCATAGTCAGACAATCAGTCAGAAAAAACTAAGTACATATCCCTTTGTGTACTTACTATATTTAACATATGCCACTTATAAAATATTTGCAATATATTTCAAGCGTTTACATTTATAATCATTCTTGAATGTCATATTTAGTAATTTGGATTCACATAATATTTTATATCTTAATTAGATTAAGTAATTAATCTTATTCCAAATTTGGGTAAAATAGTCTCCAACAAAGAAACTATGCTTAATCTTATGCTGATCATGCATTGTTTTGTACTTAGCTTGTGACTCCTTCAAACTCTCTTGCACTTGGAGGTGAATTACTAAATCTTCTCAATGAATGTTTTAGCTTTGTGGACCTCTGGATCCACTTTCTCATTTCCTTTGTATGACCGTTTCAAAACAACATCAAATGCACATGGAGATAAGTAGCCAAAACAAGTTTCAAAAAGAATTTTCCTTGTATAAGGATGTACTACCCTATTATAAGAATGGTGATTATACACCAAATTTTCATCCCAAGGCTTATGATGCTTCTTATTGTACGCTCTGAAGAGTTATACCAATTTTTTGTTTACAACTTTTGTCTACCCATTAGTTTGTGGGTGAAAAGCGGTAGACCGTTTTAGCTTGGTATCATTTTTCTCCCACATTGTGGCCCAAAACATACTAACAAACTTTGAGTTCTAATTTAAAATAATATAATTAAGCAAAACAAACTGAACCCAAATGTTAACTAAGAATAACTTAGCTGCATCACTACCTTTGAGGGTCTTCTTATAAGAATTAAAAATACATATCTTGCTAAACCAGTCTACATCCACAAAGAGATAGTTATGTCCGTTTCTTGACATAGACAACCTGCTTATAAAATCCATGAAAATGCTTTCCCATGGCCTAGAAGGAACCAATAATGACCTATACAAACTTAACTTCCTACTACTAGGCTTGATTATAATACATAACACACATCCCTTTATGAACTTAACAACTTCAAATTGCATATTAGGCCAATAAACATACATCTACAAATGTGCCACAATCTTTGTAACACCAAAATGTCTTACAAATTTTGAAGTAAACGTTTTCTTCATTTGCTAAACTCTTTCCTCCTTAGGCACACAAAACTTACCTAACTTATAAAGCAACCCATATTGAAGGTAATAATTCTCATTGGGCTCAAATATTGCACCTTGGAATCTCTTTGCTTGATGAAATGGCTCAAAATATGCATCATGCTCATATCCCTCTACATATGATACACACATAAAAGGCTCAATAAGAGTTATGGTGCCCATGACTAAAAGAAAAAGAGGTATAGATAACATCTCCATTAGTTTATTAGTCACACCTTTCTTATATTTGGTAATCAAATGAAATTTTTGTAAAAACCCCATACACTTTTAATGTCTAGCTTGTTGAAGTTTTGCAAATATTAGAGAGATTGGTGATCTATGTGGACAATAGTTTCTTTACCCATAAGATCATGTTTCTATTTCTTCACTGATTGAACAAGAGCATACAATTAATTAGTATATGTAAAATAATTCAGAATTGCACCATGAAATAAGTTTGAATGGTAACATATAGGCATACCTCTTTGCAATAGGACAATCTCCATAACATGGTTATTAGCATCTGTTTCCACCTCAAATAACAATTGCAAGTTAGACAAAGCTAATACTAGAGCATGGCTAATCTTGTGTTTTTACATATCAATTATATATTGTTGATTCTTACTCGAAATAAAAGTGTTACCACTTACTATCATTGCATGCAAAGGTGCGAATATGGAAAATAAATTCTTGGCGAACTTTTTCAAATACTGAACTACACCAACAAAGTTCCTTGTTTTGATCACATTAGAAGACTTTGGCCAATTTATGATGGACTCAACCTTTGCCAAATCAAATCCTCAATTCCCCATATTTAACCACATGCCCTAAGAAGATAAGTGATGATTGAATAATCTCACATTTCTTCTCATTCAACAATAACTTGTTCTCCTTCAAAACTTGCAAAACTTGTTTTAAATGATCAATATGCTTATCGAAATTTTTACACAATAAAAAAGGAATCAATAAATGACCTCATTACTTCATTAATCAACCTTATAAAGCTAGCCAATGTATTTAATAGCTCAAAAGGTAAAACCAACTATTCATACAACCCTTGCTATGTCTTGAATGCTATTTTTAATTATTTTCTTTAATTCTCACTTGGTGATACCTAGGTTTCAAATCAAACTTAGTAAAAACTTGGCATGTTGAAGTTGATTAAGAAGAACATAAATCCGTGGAAGAGGGTACATATTCTTGACGGTTATATTGCAAGTGATCTATAATCAACACATATTCTCCATGAACCATCTTTGTTAGGTACTAAAATAATAGGAGAAGCACATGGAGAAGTACTAGAATAGATTACACCTTAGTTAATTAAAAACTTTAACTGTTGTCTTTACTTCATTGACATCCTTCAATGACTATCTATATAACCCAAGATTTGGAAGTGGACTGTCTGGTAACAATTGAATTTTGTGCTCAGTATGCCTCATCGGTGGCAATCCCATGGTCTCATGGAAAACCTCTTTGATTTATTGCATCGACTCTTGCATATGCTTTATGTGCAACAACTTCTTTATCTTGAATATCTCTCAAAATAAGTAAATCAAACTTCCTACTTGCATTAATAAGCCTTTTAGTTTAATATGCACTTACCAAAGATATTTTAGAATCACTTTTGTAGGATGAAATTATGTAGCTCTTACCATCCTTGAACAAACAAGTATTGGTTGGCTCTCTTCATGAATATAGCATCCTAGATATATAAGAGAGTGCTGCTCAACACTACACCACACACATCAAGAGGCACCACTTCCACTATAATTTCATCAATGAAATGTGCATTAATACCAAATTTAACTTTACTTTGCTTGGTCATCTTGATGTCTACACATTTCTTGACCCGACCTAAATAATATGGGCTTGGATGATGGTATGTCTCTAACTTCAATTTGTCTACTAACTCCTTGCTTATCAAATTTTATTGTGAACAAGTATAAAAAAGAGCATCCAATTTTATTTTCTTTATATGAATTTTAATATGGAAAAAATTAGAAAGTTCACTCTTGAGCATTATTACTACCCAAACATACCTCTCTATTGAATAAGGTAAAACATAAAGTGTCATCAACATCGGAGATGCAACTAGTGTTCTCACCTTGGAGAAAGGGCACAACCTTTTTCTTGTTCTTTTTATTGAATGGATGCAATTAGAGATGTAGCTTCCAACATTGATCCTCTGAATGACTATCAACATCACAATTCCCTCAATGCCTTTTGTTATCTTTAAAAAAAATGATATTAGTTTTACACTTACCTTTACCTTTACCTTTTCTCTTTTGCTTCAAACTACCTTGTTGCTGGGAAGTGTTTTGAGAGGTAGATGGAGTCTTTTTATTGTCCATATCTAAGTTGTGAGCTTGAGAACAATCCTCATCTACATCCACAGGCTTTGCCAAGAGGATGGGTCTTCTCAAATGGCTATGGAGTTCACTAACATATTTCATCAAGTTGTCATGATACGCTATATCCTTGCCCATTTGGACAACCTTCTTGTGGAACTCACTTGTGTACTCCTATACACTTTGGCCTTGCTTTCACCTAAGATATTTATAATACATGGATCTCTCTTTCTCATAACAAATAAGATGAAATTGATTCTTGATTAGCATCTTAAAATTATCCCACTTAGTAATAAGAGGAAACTTCTTAACAACCAAGGTATGAACATAAATATCAAACCAAGGTAAAATATGATTCGTTAATTTTAACCTTGTAAAAGCAATGTGTTGGCTCTTATTATTTTGATGCAAACTTACATATTCCTCTAGTTGGGCTATCCAATGGTCTATCTTCTTTGCATTCACATCTCTATCATATGACTGAATCTCTATCTTTGCCTTAGCTTTGAATGGAGGTGGAGCTTGGTTGGCATGGGGTTGAGCTTCCCCTTTGTTTGTTTTTAGTGCCTCCATAGAAACACCAAGCTTCTCTATGAGAATCCTTATCATTGAATGCAACCAGTCGAGCTTGCTCATAGAAAGAGAGATGCTAACCACCCATTCAAGATTGTAAAATCATTCTTCTATTGTATTGACACATTCTTCATTAGAATGGGTCATACTTTTGGTCTCTTGCGTTTACATCCTTGTGGAAATGTCTTCTTTAAATGGAATTAGGTAACATTTACTACTAACACTACTTGCTCTAGTGATGGGCATAAACTGCAATGTAGTCACAAACATACAAAACCACACAAATGGATTGATACTAAACCAACTCTAATACCAATATGATTCATAAAATAAGTGGATATTCCAAACAAAGCTTCACCAACATAGATCCTATACTCCTACTTTAACAAGTGATTGAATAATGATAGTTCTAGACTAGTTTGCTTACTAAAATAGAGATATAGTGTGTTGGATTTGAAATGCACAAAATTATGAGTATGAAGAGAAACATAAAAGAAATACCAAAGCACAAGATGAACATGAGAATTTATTTGGAGAAACTCAGTGTGGGAATGACTCTAGTGGGTGAGGCAGTGGCACTTCCCTTTCCACTATGTAATCTTAAAATGTACAAGTTACTACCACTTCTAGCCTTTCATAGACAAAGCCTATTACTACACTATTTGAATTTGCACCTAGTTGCATTGCACTCTCACAAAACTTTCTAGAATAAACCAACACTGTAAACAATCACTAACAACTAGGAAACAATGAGATAATATGCATAGAGACTCAAACTTTCAAATTGCAATGTGAATCCAACTTCAAATCTTCTCATTGATTTTTTTGATGTCTTCTGCCTTCCAAAAATTCTTTATTAATGTCGTCTTAATTTGAAATCTGCCAACAAATTCAAATGGATTGTCATTGAGTAGAGAAAATGTTTGCAACCATTATTTCCCCATGTTTTGTATGGTGGTGAAATTGCTGATTTGCGATTACGCAACCATTGGGGTGGTTTCAAAACCACCACTTGGTAAAAACCAACGATTGTGCAACGAACAACCACATATAACGATGATACAACTATATATGACAAACCCCTCCAATTCAAGAGTTGAAAATTATTGACTTCATCACTTAGAAGATATCTGGATCATCCCTATACTGCCTCTACCATTGCAACTTATCTAAAATTATGTTTTGAACATAAAGTGTCTTACAAGTATGAATTACATATAGTGGGAATAGTGGAAATATTTAGCAAGTACATTTAGCACATTAGATCCATATTTTTGATCAATTATGGGAAAACCCTGAGAGTGTTTCCATGGATTTCATGTCCGACTTGCCCATGACCATACATAGTCATGATTGTGTTTTTGTTGTGGTGGACAGGATCTCGAAGATGGAATTTATGATACCTTGAAAAAAGGGGATATCTGCAGAGGAGACTTATAAAATATTCTTTGAGCATTTGCTAGTCTAGTTTGGCCTACCACACAACATTGTGTTAGACAAGGACAAAAAATTCCTTGGCATTTTTTGATCTAAACCATTGTCCATGATGGACACAAATTTGAACAAGTCATACACATTCCATCCTTAGAAAGATGGATAGATAGAAGTGGTCAAGTATACGATCGTGCATCTTCTTTATATGTACTATTCAAAACATCCACACATGTGGAGTGAGAGTCTTACATATGTAAAACATAGCTACAACTAAGCCTTTAATGGCTGCAAAAGACATCCCATTTCAAGTATGTCTTGGGTCAAATCCCACTCCCAAGGCCCTGGAAATGCAAAATATAAAAACGTAGAAATACCCAAAAAATCTATTTTCAAAAAATTATTGAATTTTGTCATGCAGTTCAATTCATTCCCCCTTGAGGAGCAATTGGCCCCATTGCTTCCAATTTTTCAACCAACTGTGATTTTTTTCTTTGAATATGATACCTAGTGAACCATTGCCATTGGTGTGCCAATTGCCATGCCTTAACATCTAGTAGAGTGGATTTTAATGATGTTTTATTTCATTGACCACTGCATCAACAATCTAATAATTACTAATTGGTGTAATGCAGTAAGTGTTCAACTCTATGCTTTGAAACTACTCATCAACATCTAATGTGTCAAAGAGTGGTGGAAAGTATGAGTAGAGCAATTCTACATGAGCATTAGGTATAACCCGAGGTAAGGTGGAAAATTGAGTTCAAATGCATTTTTTCCCACTTGTTTGATGATGATGTATGGCTCATATTGCCAAAGCCCTTCATTGCTCTACAAAACATAGCCCATTTCAACGAAGAGTGGTTAATTTTGAATCGTGTTTGTGTGAAAAGCATCCAAAAATACACCATTATGATTGGCGTATGAAAGAAGGGTGTCCAAGTTAATTGAATAAAATAAATGGTGAGATTATATGATAAGGAGAAGTGGCACAACAATAAGATAAGATCAATGTTGATGGAAAAAAGGGCTCAAATCAGCACGTGGGTGTTAGATAGAAATATTTACAAGGCCTTGGGAGGAGGTCAAAGGATCCCGAATGAAATATGGAGGGAGGATACATAATCGAATATCATAATACACACACACACAATTTCAACAAATGACATGTCATTGCATACATGACACACTGTTGCATACATGACATGTCGCTGCATATATATATATATATATGCAGTGACACATATATATCATGTATGCAATGACACACACACACACGTGTCATTACATACATGACATGTCATGTATGCAATGACATGTCATGTGTTATATATAACATTTGACATGACATGTTGCATATATGTAGTGACATGTCATGTATTAGTCGTGTCACTGCATATATGCAGTGACATGTCATATATATATATATATATATATATATATATAACACATGACATGTCACTATATATATACAATGATATGTCACTATATAAATATACAATGACATGTGTTATATATACAACAATCGTTACATTGTATGTTTATTCTTTGAAATTTTCTGATACAAACATAGGCTATAAATGAATGAATGAATATTTTTTTAATAACATCTACAAGACCAAGTAGTCTACGAGATAAACAAATAGTGACTAACTTGATTTGTGTACATACACCCCCCTAAAAAAAAAGTTTGCAAGCTAATTTTATGCTCTATCAATTTCCTTTTTGATCTTGGATCTTTTGCTATGTATCTTGATAAAAAAATCAGTTGTGTTTGTTAGTCTCTTCTCTTCAAACAAGGCCAAGGAGTCAAATTTCAAGCTTTCAATCTTTGGTATAAAGTCTAATGTTAGATATATTATGTACGGAAAAATCATGGGCAGATTTTGAGGGATCAAAGGAAAGGTTCCACTCAATATCTTATGTTTGGATTTATGATTTTGGTCTCTTAAGGCACTTTTTAATCTTAGGACATGGATTTGAGTGTGTTAAGCAACGAAAGAGTAGAATTATGATATCTTTTGTATATTTTATTTGCTTATTGACCAAAATTTCTGACTTTCAAAATAAAGAGGCCATGATGTTCGACATCTCCAAGGATGTTCTATCTATACTTCATTTCACTTTCATGGGGAAACAATCAAAATGATTAGAACTTCCACTTACTTTGGAGTGCAGTTTGTTGGCCCTTTGTTCAACGTTTAGCCAAATCTTTAGTCACGATTGTGTGAGGGATATGCTCATTTCGTAGAAATAGAACGCTAGAGATTCTAACTTTGTTCCCATGACATCCTTTCTAAAACACATATCTTTGATATTATCATTAAACCCTATGTTATTTATCGGTCAACGGATGGACCAACTAACTGGGAACATATCAAGAGCCCAAGTTGTTATGCTCTAGTGCATGATCTGGTTCAAGAAAATTATTCCCAAGGGTATCAGCCAAGGGGAGTTCAATGCCCATCTATTTCATCTATGGATATGTCTTGACATGTACCTTAACATACTTTAGTCCATAGGTAATTTGACTTTTGGGAAAGAGAGGCATATTTTTGGCACTATATTCCTCCAAGGAGCTTGCCTCACATTACCTTCTGAGTCAAACAAGATGAAGACTACACTAGAATGGTGAAACTCTTCCTGGTGTTCTTTTTTGGATGCTCCTCCCTTTCTCCTTTAGAGAGAGAATAACACAATTATTAGCGAGGATATTTATTGTAAATTATTGACTGTAGTTTAATAGCAAGAGTAAGAACAACATAATTGCATGCTATAAACCATAAATAAAGAATAAAAAAATAATAATAAGATAATCTATAACCCAAATGAGACCATAAATGATATTTCTAATTTAGACAAGTGTCTTTCTTTCTCCTTCTTCTCATACTTGCCTAAATAGGCTCTTCAACTTCTCATTTAACTCTTTCTTTCCTTTGACTCTTCGACTCCTTGACACATATTTATTTTATTTTACAAATAATGCTAAATTATTCAAACTCTCCTTTCCTCTTACCCTTGCTAACACTCACCTGAACTTATACAAATGTCTCATCTTGAGACATACAAAAGCCCTATAAATTCAAGTTTTTAAAAATTCACTTGTTACAATGCATTTGAGATAACTAATCTAATCCTCCTATTCTCCATGGCCTCTCATGATTGCTACTCTATACTCGCTCCTCTACACCCGTTCCTCCTACATTAACTATTTAAACAACTTCAAGTGCATTTACAATTTTACAAAACTATAAACCCCTTCACTTGCTTCAGACCTATCTATTACATAAAAGTATGTCTCATGCAGAAACATGCATAGCTTTGCTAGAAACTGTTGGCCTAATAGTCCGGACTCCGTGTTGAGCAGCTAAATACCAAAAAAACCTCTAAAAAAGGAAAAACCTGATCCATCTTGAAAAAGCGAAGTGAAGATAAGATGATTTAAATAATTTTAGAAGTCTGCACTAACATCCATTGCCTATTTTGTAGTGAGATATCTGTTATTAGGTTGTTTGTATCTCCTCAACAACTCTCCTACTTCGTCAAAACCCCCTAGATTCATACTTGCTCTCCACATCAATTTTTTGCTTTCTAGTTTTTATTTTCACAGTCAACATAATTGATAAGTTGTGGATCTGAGCCCAACACATCATAGATTGTCTTGGAGCAAATTGGACAAGAATACTACAATGTGACACTCTACTGTAGTCTTCAAAAAATATTTGTGTATCCTTCTCATTCCCTTCATAGCTTTAGAAACCTTAATATCAACAAGTAACCATCCTCTCCATCACAACCGCCAATAACGTCTCAAAAGACTGATCAAAAGCCTAATTTTGATTTACATAGCACTCCGCTGATAATCAATTCTTCCACTTAATTCGTTGCTACTTGACTATTTGCTATTGATACTTTAAAACACTATCCTCAATTGTAACACATTGTAAATTGACCAGAGTACAGAACTACAATCGTTATATGCTCCTCCACGCAGACCTATTTATTTTTGAAAGGTGCTAGAAATATGATTTCATTTGTAGTCAAAGAGGGTGTATAACAAGATGGATTCCTATTATGCCATTACAATCCTATCAATATTATTCTCTTCAAGATACCGCTCAGTTGGACACCAAATTTTGGGTTTCAAGCTAAAAGAACCCTTGCCTAACGATGATGGAAACGTGAGCCTTTACATCTCATATTTCAATCTCCAATCTTGGATGTCGTTCTTGTTGGTTGGCAGAATTATGTGCATCACAACCTCCCGTAGAACATTACCAATCCCCAGGGCTAGCATCGATCCTTCCACCAAAACCATTTCTTCTAACATATAGTCCTCAGAACCAACAAAACCACCTTTTTATAGCTGAGCCTACAAATTTGGAAAACTTTATCAAATAACATCATCTACATTGCACTCATCACACATGTAGACAATAGAAGACATGATTTCATACCCACTTGTTTCAATTTTGATGACTACTAAATCCTCCTTTGCATCCCATTCCTCCAATGATGTTTTTGCGGTAGTCATACTTGTTTGGTATTAGAATCTGAGCTTGGTTGCTAGGGGTCGAAACCCTAGAGACTTTCCATAGCATTCCACTTGTGTATTCATGTTTGCTCTCATCTTTGATTTGACTTGCGCTCTTTTTGGGCTTGGAACTAAACAAATGCTCTTTGAAACATCATACAAATTGACAATGCTATTTGTAACAAAATCAAAAACCTGTTATTAGCTTTTCTAATAAACTACTGCACCAAACTGAAAATTAGTAGCTCTTAAAATCCCCCATATCAAACATAATCCACAAAAAACATTGGAATTTTGCATGTCTTATGGACAAAAAAACAAGTTCCAACAAAAGCAGGAGGATTTGAAACCTTCTTCCTATGCTAAACATGAGAGCTGCATACTTGTTAACAATAACCACATTGTTGACTATAGTTTAATAGCAAGAGTAAGAACATCAGAATTGCACACTATAAATCAGAAATAAAGAACAAACAAAGAATAAAAAGACAATCTATAACCTGAATGCGACCATAAATGATATTTTTTACTCACACAAATGGCTTGTTTTCCCCTTCTTCACATACTTGCCTAAATAAGCTCTTCAACTTCTCATTTAACTCTTTCTTTCCTTTGACTCTTTGACGACTCCTTGACACATATATTTATTTTATTTTAAAAATAATGTTATATTATTAAAACTCTCCTTTCCTTACCCTTGCTAATAGAAATTCATCAAAATGGATTCATCAAGTTGACCACTTGTGTTTAACATTCCTAACAAATTTTGATGATATTATTAATTTCTAGACTACTTGCAGTGACACTAGTCTCATTGCATTCTATTCCTTCTTGGGAAAATGAGTGTGCTCTTACCAAATTCGTATTGGGATTGACCACCTTATTTATTTAGAGGATAATATTTGTGGGTCTTGCACTCTCCACGAGGTGCAAATGAAGACACACTTAATATTTGAATGCTTAAATTATTATGAGGTATAAGGGAAGTAATATTACTAATCTAGATACTCAATATAGGGATGAAATATCACACACATAAATACCCTACAAGAATGTCACATGCATACATTCGAATATCAAATCACATGGAACAATAGAAAGACGTAGAATATCAAACAATGTCTTCATTTGTCTCAGGAAAATCTATGGTGGCCCATCATGTACAATCCAACTATATAAAACATAAGAGTAGGAGAACATGGACAATGGTTGAGGAACAACTGTTGATAGGACAACCCATCGTAATGAAAAATTAAGAGTAATCCTATTCATAATGATTTTCACGCATCTTACTCTTAATATACTCTTTTATTCATACTAAGTTATTACAATATTTATTCAGGTACAAAAATATCTACATCTCTTTGCCCTTTTAGACTAATTCATCCTTGATGACTACCTTGAGGCTTGGTAGTGTTAATTTAACTAAAATAAAGAATGAAGAGAAATGGAAGGCATACAACATACTTACACACTTGTGTGTGTTTTATCCTAATTTGATTTTAGAAACCCTAATAAGATAAAATCTAGTAGAATAATTTAGATTGGTAGATATGGAATTCAAGCATAACTCTAAATGTAAAATATTAAAACTGATTACAATGATTTGAGAAGTGTCATATGCTATATATAATAAGTAAAACAAAGGGATAAGTACTTAACTTTTCTGATTGATTGTAACTGTATTATAGCAGTGGAAAATAGACTAAGGAAATGATGTGATTTGTTCGGATCAAGAATTATGTTTCTATCTGTGCAAGGTCAGTTTTGTTAGATCTGGGTCGGTATCAACCATCGATACTGAATTGTGTAGAGAAAAGGGTATGTGATTTATAATCATCCTCAAATGTCTTTGAAAGATATGCATGTGCCATGTTGAACTCTGATGATGCATGTAACTCCATAAATCAACCTCCACCTTGAAACCTTAGGTGTGTTTGTGAGGGATATAAACTTACAAAATATGAGAAAATGTAATGCGCTGAGTTGACTCTAATCTCCCTTATTTGATGATCAACTGCTGCCAATGTATCTCATACTTTGAGGGAAATCAAGCCACACGTAGTTTTCCCACTATGGGTGATTATGTAATTGTACTTCTTTGCTATATGTATGGAACCAATAACTTGGCTTTGATACTTGAAAATTCTTGATTTGATTTGGATTTGGTATGCTTCAAACTTGATTTTTGACTACTCCTAGTGAGAAATCAGAAATAAGAACATCAAGAGTAAGAACATCAGAATTGCACACTATAAATCAGAAATAAAGAACAAACAAAGAATAAAAAGACAATCTATAACCTGAATGAGACCATAAATGATATTTTTTACTCACACAAATGGCTTGTTTTCCCCTTCTTCACATACTTGCCTAAATAAGCTCTTCAACTTCTCATTTAACTCTTTCTTTCCTTTGACTCTTTGACGACTCCTTCTTGACACATATATTTATTTTATTTTAAAAATAATGTTATATTATTAAAACTCTCCTTTCCTTACCCTTGCTAATAGAAATTCATCAAAATGGATTCATCAAGTTGACCACTTGTGTTTAACATTCCTAACAAATTTTGATGATATTATTAATTTCTAGACTACTTGCAGTGACACTAGTCTCATTGCATTCTATTCCTTCTTGGGAAAATGAGTGTGCTCTTACCAAATTCGTATTGGGATTGACCACCTTATTTAGTTAGAGGATAATATTTGTGCGTCTTGCACTCTCCACGAGGTGCAAATGAAGACACACTTAATATTTGAATGCTTGACTTATTATGAGGTATAAGGGAAGTAATATTACTAATCTAGATACTCAGTATAGGGATGAAATATCACACACATAAATACCCTACAAGAATGTCACACGCATACATTCCAATATCAAATCACATGGAACAATAGAAAGACGTAGAATATCAAACAATGTCTTCATTTGTCTCAGGAAAATCTATGGTGGCCCATCATGTACAATCCAACTATATAAAACATAAGAGTAGGAGAACATGGACAATGGTTGAGGAACAACTGTTGATAGGACAACCCATCGTAATGAAAAATTAAGAGTAATCCTATTCATAATGATTTTCACTCATCTTACTCTTAATATACTCTTTTATTCATACTAAGTTATTACAATATTTATTCAAGTACAAAAATATCTACATCTCTTTGCCCTTTTAGACTAATTCATCCTTGATGACTACCTTGAGGCTTGGTAGTGTTAATTTAACTAAAATAAAGAATGAAGAGAAATGGAAGGCATACAACATACTTACACACTTGTGTGTGTTTTATCCTAATTTGATTTTAGAAACCCTAATAAGATAAAATCTAGTAGAATAATTTAGATTGGTAGATATGGAATTCAAGCATAACTCTGAATGTAAAATATTAAAACTGATTACAATGATTTGAGAAGTGTCATATGCTATATATAATAAGTAAAACAAAGGGATAAGTACTTAACTTTTTTGATTGATTGTAACTGTATTATAGCAGTGGAAAATAGACTAAGGAAATGATGTGATTTGTTCGGATCAAGAATTATGTTTCTATCTGTGCAAGGTCAGTTTCGTTAGATCTGGGTCGGTATCAACCATCGATACTGAATTGTGTAGAGAAAAGGGTATGTGATTTATAATCATCCTCAAATGTCTTTGAAAGATATACATGTGCCATGTTGAACTCTGATGATGCATGTAACTCCATAAATCAACCTCCACCTTGAAACCTTAGGTGTGTTTGTGAGGGATCGAAACTTACATAATATGAGAAAATGTAATGCGCTGAGTTGACTCTAATCTCCCTCATTTGATGATCAACTATTGCCAATGTATCTCATACTTTGAGGAGGGAAATCAAGCGACACGTAATTTTTCCACTAGGGGTGATTATGTAATTGTACTTCTTTGCTATATGTATGGAACCAATGACTTGGCTTTGATACTTGAAAATTCTTGATTTGATTTGGATTTGGCATGCTTCAAACTTGATTTGTGACTACTCCTAGTGAGAAATGCACAATTCAGAAAGTATATGGTACATGTTTTCAAAGTGCAATATTGTATAGATTTGTACCAGATAAGTCTCAAATCTCCTATTTATGTGAAACCTTGATTTATATATATGAGTCTAATTAGGTAATTTATCATGCTCTTGACATGCTAGGTAGATGTCCTGACTTTAAGGAAAAATTTGATTTTAAAAAATAGTCGTTATTGAGAGAGGGTTGGTACTGACTAAATCAGGTCAATATCGACTAGTGACTCTGACCAAACGTGAGGTTGTTGACCGGTGTACATGTGGATTAAACTAAAGGATTAGAGATGTGTGTGCATGATAGTAAATAGGTTTTAAATAAACAATGAGGTTAATATAAGTGTGTAACAATAGAACAAAATGATCAAACTCATAAGATAACATGTAGGTGTGAGATAATGGCAGGCTAGGACCATATTTGTGCACTCAAATCATGTATAGTAAATGTATGTCAAGATTGTCATTCTCAAGTAATTAATACAAAATTTTAGTATCTACAAATTCTCTCATTTTATTCTAGTAATGGAGTTGCTAGATTAAAATGAAAAGATGTACTTGAGTGTGTACAACATACTTCATCTTTAGTAGGAATCTCTAATTTATGTAGGTCGCTCAATAACAAAACTTATAACAAACATGTAGTAGTCAATGTCCATGGATTGATATTTGAAATTTTGAAAAATAAAAAAGCAAAGAAGGAATACATTTGCATTGGTGAAACCATGTCACCCTTGTAACTTGTTGGAAATGATGCTTTCTTGTTGAAGCATTGGAGAATTGTGATTACTTATTGAAGCACAAGGAGAGTTAGGGTCCATGTGCCCCAAATTTGTGTAATTATATAGGGCCTTGGGTTGAGAAAAAAACATGTCTCAACCATCATAAATGTGGGGATAAGTATGCAAAGTACTAACCCAAATAACTAGGCAAAAAAGAAAGAGCGAACCACATGATAGGCTTGCTAAACTAAATCAACTTCTGTATATGGATCATAAATTCAATTGTATAGTTTCGCTCTATTTTTTTCAATGTAAAATAAAATGCATGATCGAAATGAAATGAATAGTTTTTATGCTACCGTCATGACCACACATTTGATTGTATAGTTTTGCTCGAGTTTGCTCAATGTAAGATAAATGCATGATCAAAAGAGAATGAACAATGTTCATGCCCCCATCATGACCACATATTTGATAAGAGTGAAGAGGAATGACAACCATTTTTTATTCAACTATAAACTTACTGTTGTGCATATGCATGAACCAATATCATGCCTCATGAATTGTAAAGTGAGTATATGTGCATGAACTGGTATCATGCCTCCTAAACATGTACTTGCTGATATAAAATACTATCTATATGTTGTATCTGAGAACATATATTTCAAATGTATGTGTATGATATCTTATAATTCATGTTCCTGTAAACTATTTAAATATATCTATGCATATGCACCCAAGTGTGTATGCATCTTTACTCAAGTATCTATAAAGTGAGTGCATATGCATAACATATGCCCCCATAATCTATACTTAAGTGTCAATATCTATCATGTAACTGAACCATTTTATATCTAAATCATTCTAATTTTTTTAAATCTATACTTTGAATGTCTATTCATGAAGGCCTATGTTTCTATAACAAACTCACTGTAATGTCCCTCTTTTGAGATGAATGATGTGTTATGTAAGTCACTCATTTTAAAAGAAGAGTTAACTATATCATGTGACGTATAAAGATAACATGTATATTCATGTGAACATGTAGAGAGTATGCCATCATAGTGATATATATGTCAATCAATTCATGTATGTAACACATATAATGTATGGCATATAAGTGTCATGTCTAGATAAAAACCCTAATAGAATAAAAAATAGTAGAATAATTTAGATCGATAGATATTAAATTCAAGCATATATTTGAATGTAAAATACTGAAACTAATTGCAATGATTTGACAAGTGGCATATGCTAATATTTTAAATACAACAAAAGGATGGGTACTTAGTTTTTTTGGTTGACTGTGACTATATTTTGACATTAGAAAATAGACTAAACCAAGATTGTGATTCACCCAGTTAAAAAACAATGTTTCTATTTGCATAGGGTTCAATCTGTCAGATTTAGGTCAATATCGATTATTGATACTGCCCTATGCAAAAATTAGTGTTTGTGACCATACAGTCACATTCACTTATCTCTGAAATCTTTATATATGTAATGTTGAACCCTGATGATATGTGTAACTCCAAAAATCAACCTCCTTCACCTTAAAACCTTAGGTGTGATTGTGAGGGATAGAAACCTACAAAAACTAGGAAAGTGTAATGGATTGAAATGACTCTCATCACTCCCATTTGATGATTGACAATTGGCTATGTATCCGATATTTTAAGGATGGAAATCAAGTCACATGTATTTCTCCCACCTATTGTGATTGTGTAATTGTGCTCATATACTATATGCATGCAACTAATGGTTTAGATTTGATACATGAGAATGTTTAATTTGAATTGGATTTGGTATGCTTTAGACTTGGCTTGTGACCACTCATAGTGACAAATTCGCAATTTAGAAAGAATAGAGTAGATTTTCTCAATGTGTAATAGTGTATAAATGTGTACAAATAAGTGCCAATCTCCCTTTCTAAGTGAGACTTTGATTTGCATATATATGAGTCTAATTGGATAATTTTTCATACCACCAACATGTTTGGTAGATGGGCCAACCCTAAAGAAAGATTTGATGCTAAAAATTAACCTTTGCTAAAAGAGGGTTGGTATTGACCAAATCAGGGCAGTGTTGAATAATGATACTGATTGAACCTGACATTACTAACTCAAGTACAACTAGACTAAACTAAAGTTTTAGAGATGTTTGTGGATGATAATAAGCAAGTTTGAAATAAACATTGAAGTTCTTGTAGGTGTGCAACAAAAAACAGAAGGATCAAGCTCATAAGGTAGGATGTAGGTGTGAGAGAATGGTGGGTTAGGCATTCAAGTCATGCATGGTAAATGTATGTCAAATTTGTCATTGCCAAGTACTTAATACAATATTTTAGTATCTAAAATGTGTATCATTTTTTTATTAAGCATAAAATAAGTTACATCACTTATAAATGTTGATAACTGACCATTAGCTAATGTTTAACTAACAACTAAATAATAATTTTAATACCTTCCCTTAATGACTAAACTGGAGATTACTTGAAGTTTGTCTTGGAGTTTTACAAAGTGAGACCAAAGAGTTTAGAAATCACATTTACATACCACTCTTTAGATATCAACTTGGAATTTGTAATCCTCTAACATTTTTTTGTTGTCCAATGTAGGAGCTTCGATGTAGACAAAAATTGAAAAGGACAATTAACTATTTTATTTAAATTTGAATTAATTATGGTGGATTAATCCTAATTCTAATAAATACATGGAATAAGGTAGAATACTATAAAAACACTTTTAAACAACATATTGAAAGTAAATGACTCAAATAATCAAAATGAAATGATTGCAACCAAGGCTAAATATGAAAACAAATGACAAATGTAGTTTTTTCCATTTGTTTGATTAAATGTGTTGATCGATAGAAAACTAGAACATAAAAGTGGAAACAGTCCCTGTTGAAACCTATAAATTGGAACTGACAAAAGATCAATTTTATAATCATCCAACTTAAGTTAGATCCGTTTATCATTGCTAACCCAAACTTGACATTTTTGATACTTTATAAAAAATAGTGAAACTAAGGCACAATCCTATGTGACATATGGATTTAGTTCTGTGTGCACAAATTTGAGATTCGAGCATACATAAAGGACTTGAAAAAATATTTTTGAATGTTGAAACGTCAATTCGCCATACAATGATTGAAGAGCTGCAAATAAAAAAGGGTGGTGTGTAATCTAGCTTAGTTGAACTCAATCACCTTGACAATGACTGAACACTATCTATGTATTTAATACTATGAAGAGAAAATTCAAGCCTACGTAGTTTTCCCACCTAGAGTGATTTATACAATTGTGCTTTGTTAACTATTTATAGACATCTAGAAATGGCTCAAATATTTGATCATGTTTTGATTTGGGATGAGTAAGACATATTTGTGACTTGGATGAGGACTTCTTGAAGTGCTTAGAATTAGAATTGAGAAGAATATGGACCTTTTTCTCAATGTACATTAGTATAAATGTGCTTTTATTTGAAATTGCCAAGTGGAATAATGAGTGCCTTAAATGTTATTTTATAGCAATCCAAAAGGGGGAATGCCATGCTTGAAATTTGAAAAATATGAAAGACAACGTAAGGGAGGGCTTAATTTTAAAAAATAACTGTAGAAGGCAAGGGTTAGAAATGTCATAAAGGGGTCAAGGATGTTTGACAATGATGACACTAACTTGACTATCCATTAAGGAAACATGTTAAGTTTTAGGTATGGATCCATCCAAATAGATTATTAGGGATATTTTCAATTGATAGAAACTTTATGTGGATGACAAATGATATAAAAAGGTCTTCACAAGTACTTAGAATAGGCGAAGGTGTCGAAATATGTTCAAATTAAGTGCACAAATTAATGAAAGTGAAAAAAGGATAAAATCAGGATGATCAAATATTTGTGACCAAATTTAGGTGTCTATAACTACCCCCTATTTAGTCTAAACATACCTTAGTGTAAGACATACTCTGTATTTGAATTAGTACTCCAATCGTACAAGGCACCACACATTTTAGTAAACCTTGTAAAACACATGAAGTAATTACGTTATTCTTTTGAAAACTTAAAGTTGAAAAAGTTAAATTTAAAATTTGAAAATGTTTGAGTATTGAAATTTTGCTGGAACTTGAATATTTGAAAATGCTTGAACTTAAAAATTGCTTGAACTTGAAATGCGAGGAAGGGGAAGGATACACTTGTATGTGTGAAACCGTAATTGATTTTGTGACTTTGCTTGGAGATGATGCTTCCTTGAAACATTGGAGAAAATGTGCTTCCCATGAAACACTTCAAGAAAAGCTTGGTTCCTTAGTTGAACTAATGGAGAAAGTTTGAGAGTGATCAAACCCTAGAGTTGAATTTGCACTTATATGAAAATATAACCAATTGAGGGATGCATAAACCTCAATTTATCTCAACTTATATTTGTAACCCTAAGATGTAAAATGATTTGAAATCTAATATGGATTTTTTGACATTATGAGAGAGGGCACTAAACCTCTAAGTCATGCACTATGCACTTAAACTAAAGCAATCACTACAGATGGATTGTAGATTAAATTGCAACTTTGTTTTTGAATGCATGTTCAAAAGAGAATGAAGTATATCCATGTTCTTACCATGTATACAACTTAGCAAATAGTATTAAAAATTTTCATAGTGTGCATGACCTTATATCATGTCCCCATTGTAACTGTAGAATCTAAAACTGTATGTAGATGCCAATTGTGAACTCTTGTTTGAAACTTATACATAAACCTGTATTATGCACTTGAAACTGTGTAAATTTATACTTTAAACTTGAAATAAGAGTGCATATCCAAGGCATATACCCTTATAATATGTGACAATGAGTGAATTTTGAACCATTTTATAACTTTTGAAACTGTATTTTGTGACAAAACTAATTTTTATTGTTGAATATGATTATCTCATGTATAAGAATCCCATTAAAGTTCCTCATTTTTAGGTGATGAAATTTTAATCTGAAAGTCATTCATCTCAAAATAAAAGTTAACTTACAATATGTATTGTAAGATTCAAACATTGAAAAATGTAGTATACTTGACCATTATGTTAGCAAAGTAAGATTTACATCATTTGAATAATGGATTTAACACATGGGTTAAGGCCTATCGAATATATGTCAATGAAGCTCATAGAATTAGATGCATGATATGTTGGTGGTGCATGATATGGATCATGACACTTATCAAACTCAACAAGATGAACAAGGACACAAACACAAAGATAATGATCCAAGATGCTCCCTACACCAATTTGATCAAATGGTTTGTAATTTTTCTAAAACTACCTACACATCGAAGAGATTTTTGAGAGTTTTCCAACACAATTTAAATGGGGTCAAACTGACATCATATGCGGAAGTTATGGCCTATTGAAGGTGGTAATAAACAGGGAAGAAAATAACATAATGCTGACTGGACATGTACAAGTGGTCTAATCAGGGCTTAACATGTGTACCAATGGTATCTTGACATGTGGAACATCTAAAAATAACCCTAAGACAAATATTGGTCCTAAGACACAATCATATGGTGTTGAAACATTTATTTATAAAAATATTATTATTAAAAATCCCTATTAATGTGGGGTTAAATCCCACTTAAAATGTGTGGAAGCATTATTCAAGCCTAAAAATAAGGAAAAAGAAGGGGGATATGAATCCCAATGTATGGTGTAAAAAAAAAAATGCTTCAACCCATAAAATAAGGGCCTTGAAAACATTATAAAAGGGTTATTATTGTATTTAAAAAAGGACAGAGACATGGAAGAAAAATTATGTTTTTAGATTTTTGAAGGAGAGTTAGTAAGAAACAAATAAACGTCTTTTTAAATAGGAAAGAACAACTTCCATACAAGAGATTGTTTCAAAAACTTTCTAGAGGCAGAACAAAAGTTATGTTTTTAGACCAACGTCATATTTTGGTGTAAACATTATATGAAATGTATATTTTTCACCATTTAATTGACGGGTTCGAGTACTTTTTGGACCTGGAGACATAGACCCCAAAAGGGTGAACTCTGTTATCAATTTGCTTTGTGTTTTCTCTATTTATATTTATTTACTTGCTATTTTTAATCAATA
This sequence comes from Torreya grandis, assembly GCA_037957365.1. Taxonomy (NCBI): domain Eukaryota; kingdom Viridiplantae; phylum Streptophyta; class Pinopsida; order Cupressales; family Taxaceae; genus Torreya; species Torreya grandis. The sequence goes on from JARHVA010000947.1 coordinate 2,594,831, forward strand.
TATAACTTGATTTTTAATTAAATAAGCCAATTTCATGTTTAAAAAAATTGCAAAAATTGTCATGAGTATCTAAAATTGATAAATAATAAAGCATTTTGCATTAACTAATAATTCAGATCAGATAGAAATGTCAAACAACTAAAGCCAAGGTCCACATACAAGGGATACGTTCAAATGTTACAAAGTAAAAAATTATACACATAATAGACATGAATAATGTCACAAACAATGGACATGTTCAAATGTTACACATAACAAAGGGCCAAGGGCCAAATCAAATGAACATGTATAAATGTCGCACACAACATAGGGCTAAGGTTAAAAGTAAATGGACATGTCACACAATGAAGGGCCAAGGGCCAAAGCAAATGAACATGTTCAAATGTTTAACATATACAAAAAAAATCTTATGGAGATGTTCAAGTAAGTTACATGCAAGGGACATGGGCCAACATAATAAATAAGCAATATGTAATCTACTATATACAAGTAAATAACATCTATAGAACATAAAACTAAAGATGTAATCTAAATCATGCATATGTAATTTGATTATATCCTAACAAATAACATGTTCATGCACATAATGTAAATATAAATGCTAGCAAAAATATTACTAAAAAATGTATAGCTTAATAATATAGGAATTATAAAATGATAATCCCTGTATATACTATCACATGTGGATAAGACACCCCTAGTTTAGTAAGACTATTGAGTAGAGGCAAGTCCAACATCTTGATCCTTGTAAAATTTATATGTTTTACATAATACTCTGTTAGAATAATTTAATTCATCTATGTTTGTATATGTGGTTTGTTATCCTATGAAACAAACCACGTAGTAATTTTAGGTTAGTTGTTTTAATAAGTTAGTTATTGAATAAAATAGGAGATTATGGATGATTTGCTTGTCTTATTTTATAGGATTATTATGAGCATATTTAGGCTTATAAATTACATCAATGTATTTATTTTTCAATAGTTTAATAAAATATATTGATTTCATGCTTAGATCTGGTATCAGAGTGGATTATTATCAGAGCCAATATTTGATAAATTAATCATTGTGCAAGTTAGATTTTACTTGTAGCAACAATGGAGAAATTGAGAGCTTGGAGTCTTCAGTTTGCTCACCTTGTAGTATCATTTTTTCATGCACAGCAGGTCGTACACTTTCCATAGGCACTTGAAATTAACATCAAGTATTTTTTTCTATTTTTTACACCATTTGTAATTTGGATGAGTCAATTTTGTCTAGGCCGTACAATGTTTTGGGCCTTTGGAAGCAAGTAGATCTTATTTTGTCTTCTTTTGCAGTAGATCTGTATGATTTTCTGTTCATATTAGGCCGTACAGATTCATTCAGGGTCTAAATTTTTTTGTAGACATTTGCAAATAAATTTTCCATGATCCTGATCTAGGGTTTACCAAAGTGCAGCAGATTGTACCACCTTTTAGGATCTTGCAAGACTGCAATTTTCTATTTTGATGTGTAGTTTGTTTTTCCTCATTTCTGGGTTGTACAGTCATCAAAATTAGAATCTAATTTTTACAGACTGATTTGGACTTAGTGCTGCATCATTTAAAATTTTCACCCATATGTGGGAAGGTTGACGTATAGTCCTTTGGAGTAGTCAAAGCCTCATTAAGCATATTTAATCAACCAATGAGGTTGCAGTACATTTTTTTTCTTTCACATCTGGACGTACAAACATGCAAGTGAAGATGTGCTTGCTAGAGTTGGTCATTTATTAACTATTCTTCCGTCTACAATTTAGATGAACGGATGTGCATGCTATCATACCATATTTTGGGATGTTTCAAATTTACTTGTTGAATGGAATTTGCATGTGAAGCATAGGTGGAGTTGTTGATTCAGATTTCCGTCTATCAACATCACTTTGCATGGAGAGATAAAGAGCTAAGGTCTATTTTATAATCACCTTTTTAAATTTATTTTAGAATTAAGTGAATTAAAAATCATAAACTCTTAATGGCCCCAATGGATATGTCACTTTTTTGGTCAAACTAGGTGCAAGGGTCAATTCCCATAACTAGTGAAAGGCAAAATTAAAAAGATAAGAATATTTATTTTTTGTCTAGTGGATTTATTTTCTAGTTTTTGTAAATTGTAAATTAAATTTAAATTTTAAAAGTTTAATATATATCTGGGCTCAAAAAATTAATGAGATTGTAAAAAATCTCATTCACAACGTTTGATTAAAATGATGTCTCTGGTTCACGTTCACGGGTAATGCCATCATGCTTTGAACTACTACGTCTACAACCTAACACAACTATCACAATGACATTTGGACATCAACCTTTTAAATTGTTGGAGAGTAATAAGGTTCAAATATATTTATATCATTCCCTCCATTTACCCATTCGTTTCAATCGAAGGATGTAAATCTTAATTGGTGATATTTTCAAGTATATAGCGAGGTTACGCATATGTATGCAAAAATCTATCTAAACAGGTGTTAATGATTGGATGAATTTTTTTTAATACTAAATATGTACCAAGTATTAGATTATTTTTCATACATTTACACCTCTTTTCCGTACTGCCAAGTATACAAAAAAAGTGGGCTCCTTCTCCATACCAATAGGTATAAAGGATGGGCACATATATACAAACCAAAAGGGTGAACTTCTTATTCTCAAGTCCATTTCATACATGAACATGTTCAACAAGATAGTCCCACTCAAGATCAGTGTGCAAATATCTTCATGAAGTCACTTGCACGTGATAAGTTTGAGGCATTTAGAAGTTCTTTCTCTTATACTCTCCAAACTATGATGAATTAATGGGGAGAATGTTAGAATAATTTAATTCACCAATGTTTTTAAATGTGGTTTATTATCTTATGAAACAAATTGCATACTAAATTTAGGTTAGTTGTTTGAATAAGTTAGTTATTGAATAAAATAAGAGATTATGGATGATTTGTTTGTCCTATTTTATAAGACTATTATGAACATATCTAAGCTTATAAATTACATCCATGTATTTGTTTTTTAGTAGTTTAATGAAATATATTGATTTCATGGTCAGACACTCATGAATACTAGTGAAATGCATGTGTGATCGTAAAAATATATATACTATCTATTGCGTATGAAAAAAAAAATGAAAATGATGTAAACTATATGTCTAATCATGCTTAGTCTTAAATTTTTTTAGAATATTTGAATGTTTTTGTATTATTGCATATTTAATTTTTTTTGTATTTTATGAATTTAAAAAATTGAAAATAGTAGAAACAAGTGTCAGTCAAAGGTTAAAAAGTAGAAGAGATGATAAGGAACTAAATAATCTGCAACATGAGTCAATGTAAGGTGCACTAGAAATGATGGCATGGCCATGTATGAGCAAAATACCCCCATTGTATGTGAGTTGTGATTTTGAAAAATTGTAAGAGATTGAAATATGTATGTAGAAGACTGATCGTACATCCTCATTTCATCAAATGTATGTTTGTCAAAGTTTTCAACATGAATTAAAAATGTAGTGCATAAAGAGAGATTTTGCATGATTAAACACTAATTTGCACATTGTAACTAATTGGAAATGTTGAAAATTGGAAGTATAAAGGATCGGTGTTCACTATTTGTGGTTTTTGAGTGAAAAAATGAAAGGGACATGAATCTAAAACTAGGGTCAAGAATGGAAAAAGTCCCTGACCTCTACTTGATGTTTTTGACCTTGATAGAAAAATACATTTTTTTTAGTACATGCTGTGCAGACATGGAGATACATGGAAAAATATTGCAAAATTGATGCATGTTTTGAATTTTTTCGATCTAGGAAGTGAAATAAAAGAGCCAAGTGGATAAACATTTAATGGGAGATAAGGGATTAGTAGAATTGATCAAATGTGCAAGAAGAAATAGAAAATGACACAACAATCAAGAAGCTATGTACAATCAGATTTTTGTTTTTTTGAATTATATAAAATATTTTTGAATTTTAGTATATTTGAAAATATAAAAAGCTATCCAATGATCTCATCAATGTAAGAATCAAAACAATACATGATGAGAGGTAAATAAATTAATTTCATTGAACAAAATGTATTAAATGTGCCTATATCATAATTAAAAAATGTATGATGTGTAGTAAGAAAACCATCTATATAATTAGTTGAGAAATCCTGTGTAAGAGGAATATATTTAGGTGATTCCAAATGATGTGATGTTCTATGAGGAATAATATAAAATTGTGCCAAATGTTGATATTTTTGTATCACCAATTTAGGAGCCATGAAAAGTGATTGTGTTTGTTGGGAGTTATAATCATTTTCTTTACAGATTTACTTTTGCATTGGTTGCTTTTGAACCCTTTGCACTTTTTTTTTTTGAATTTGTTGATTATAAACCTTTTGCTTAGGTGCGACAACTATAAACATGATTTGTTTTTGCATAGATGTAGCATTGAATTGTGGTGGTATATGGGGAGGAGGAGGTACCATAGATTGTAGAGGCACTCATATCTTATTTTTAAAATTTTGACAACTTGATTACAATAAATATAATTTAGTCATCTATATACCATATAAGGTAAAACACAAAGTTTTTGTAACCAAGAACATCCTAACATCATATCAAAGACCTCATTTTGTGTTAAAAATAGAAAAAGAAGATAGTATTGCAAGTTTTGCTTGAAGAGATAAGACAATATGTCTCAAAGTAGTTTGTTGTTTGCCATTAAATATTTTAAAAATCTTATAATTTGTTTGTATGCCATGCTGTGAGTTACCCAATGTTTGAATCAATGTTAATGTGCATGCATTTTCACTTGATCCATTATCAACAAGCACACTATGAATAAGTTGTTGATCAATTTAAGCTCTTATACGTAAATAATGAAAATTAAAATCATCATCCATTATTTCACTATCATCAAAATTAATCATAGAATGTGGTTGAATAATTTCATTAATTATATCAATGATCCCATCCAATGGATGATCATATAACTCATGAGGTGAGTAAGCATTGTAAGTGTGATGTACTGCTGAATTATCTTTGTTGGTATCATGATTTGAAAATGGTTCACTGAATATATTTAATTTAAAATTTTTATTTTTTTGAAGCTCAAGTTATTCTTTAGGAGTTCCCAATCCAATGATTATTTTATCGATGAGATCGTAAATAATATTCTTGAGCTTCAAACATCTGTTAGTAGAATGACCATTGCATATATGCTAATCATAACATGCACTGTTATCAAAGTATTTCGATTGAAGTTTGTTCATATCTACTTCAAAGGGTGGAAATAAATTACTAAAATTGCATTCAAGTAAATTTTACAATAATTTTTGAGGTAGATATGGCAACTCGGAAAATTGCATCCTTGGTTAATCAGATAAAACAATTTTGTTAGCAGGTTGAGAAATAATATTAATTGTAATAATTGCATATGCTTTAGTGTTTTAGCTTTGTAAGAGGGTTTGATTTGAAACTTTATTTTATAGCTTGAAGTTGAAGTAGGTGCACACTTAATTGTATTCAAAGCAAAAAGCTTGAATTCTCTTTCTCTAATTATATGAGAACTCTTTAAAGAATGTTTTTTTTTTAACAATTGACTCATGCAATGGTGTAATCAAAATTTGTTTAAAATGTATTATAATTCATTATCTACTAATGTATTAGTCGTTTTGGATAGCATGATCTTATAATGAATCACATAATAACTGATAGGTTCATTCCTTGCTTAAGCTTGACAATTTACACACAAGAAAGTTTTTCATCAATGATTACAAAGTGTTTAAGAAATAAATTTGCTAATGGATTGAATTATTTTAATTATTGAGAAGGTATATCATAACACCAAAGAAAATCATAATCCTTTAAGTTTCTTGTAAATATTTTAGTTATAAATTTATCATTAATAGTATTATTTAAACATTTTTCATGAAAAATATCTGAGATGTTCCTCTAGGTCCCCTTTACCCTCATATAGTTTAAGTTTACGAGCTAAAAATCTTGTAGGTAAAGGGTATGATGCAATATTGTGTGCTAGATGATTATGAAGTAAAGCTTGGGAATTCAATGATTGGATATCTTTTGAAATACTTTTTTCTAATTACAACATCTTAGCTTGCAAAAATGCAACTATTTTATGAAACAATTGTGCATTATGCAATGTATGCGATGCACTGTGTGTAGTTATCAAATAATTTGAATGAGTTACTTGATTAGGCATAGACATAAAGATTTGTTGTAAACCATGTGATGCCCCCAAAATTAAAGATGTGTATGGAATAATAGTATCAACACTTGTAGGTTTGAAAATGCAAAAAAGTGGTTCTTATTGCCCAGTAAGAGTAGAAATTTTTGATTTTTGTGCATTTTTAGAATCTAAAAAGACATTAATTGCTTTGGGTATATCTTGTATTATTTAACAAAGTCCTTGAAGTATGAATAAATGCTGGACTTGTGCTTGATCTACACCATTGAGCTCATCAAGATGGATAATATCTGAACCTTCATGGATATCTTGTGCATTAAGATTAGTTTGATTAATTGTTCAATATGATTATCTTGAAAATATTGTTTAAATTTTTTTCATCAAAATAGGATGCAATGGGTGCAGTAGTAGAATCCATTCTAACAATGGTCAAAGGAATTTGAATATGCTTAACGAGAATCTTACTTATCCTAGCACTTTACCTTAAAGGAGTATTAAAAGAAAGCTTCTTAGGTGGAATAAAAGAATACCATGGAAAATAAGTTACAAACAATAACAAAAAATGAAATGATAAAAATAAAAGTAAAATTTGTACATAGAGATTAGTAAATCTTTATGAATTTCAAGGTCAAAAGAACATATATTCAATGTCAGATATCATCCAAGGTTATAAGAAAATACATTCAGTGTCAACAATTATATCAAAGGTAAAAAACAAGCTCTTTTAGTGTCATATTTATATCCAAGGTTGAAATAGAATCATTTTAGTGTTTGATATTTTAGAATTTATTTAAACCCCAAGACAATTTTTTTTGAAAACCCTAGAAGCTAAGGGGGAATCAAAGATCAGATCTCAAACCCTAAGGCACAATTTAGAAATCTTAGAAAGAAGGTTGGAATCTTAGGGAACTTAAGGTTTGACCGTGTTCAATTAATAGACGAGTTCAAATATTTTATCTAAATTTTAATTAATTATGATGGATTAATCTTAATTCTAATAAATAAAGGAGAATAAGGTAGAATACTATAAAAACACTTTAAATAATATATTGAAAGTAAATGACTAAAATAAACAAATTAAAATGATTGAAACCAAGACTAACTATGAAAATAAATGACAAACTTAGTTGTTTGTTCATTTGATTGATTGTGTCGACCAAAAAAATGGAACAAGAAAGTGCAAACGATTCTCATAAAAACCTAGAAAATGGAATAGGTAGATGATCAAGGTTAGAACCATACAACTCAGGTCAAAACCGTTTGCTACTACTAACCCAAACCTGATGTTTTTGATCCTATTTATAAAATAATTAAATTAGGGCATAGGCTTGTGGAACAACTGGATTTAGGTTTGTGTGCATAAATTTAACCTTTAGACATATGTGGAGGACTTGTAAATACCTTTTTGAATGTTGAAACCGTAATATGTTTTACAATCATTGAAGACCTCTACATAAGAAAGGGTTGAGTGTAATTGGGATGATTTGACCCCAATCACCTCTACGATGATTAAATGCTACATATGTATCCGAAACTCTAAAGAGGAAATTCAAGCCTACATATTTCTCACACCTAGAGTGTTTTGTAAAATTGTGCTCCTTTGACTATGTGCAGACATCTATAAATGGCTCAAATTCTTGATCATGTTTTACTTTAAGTTGAGTAAAACTAACTTATGACTTGGCTAAGGATTGCTTTAAGTGCTTAGAATCAAAATTTATAAGAATAAGGACATTATACTTAATATACTGTAGTGTAAATGTGTCTCTATATTGGAATTTTTAAGTAGAGTAATGAGTGCCTTGAATGCTTTTTTATAGCAACCCAAAAGGGGAATGACCTGCTTGGAAGACTAACAAAATTAAATATGACGTAAGAGAGGGTTTAATTTTGAAAAAATACTGTTAGAAGGCAAGGGTTAGAATGCCATAGAGGGGTAGGGCTGTTTGATAATGATGACCCTAACTGGACATTTTTGACCATTAAGAAAATGTGCTAAGATTTGGGTCTAGGTCCATCTGAACATATGCTTAGGGATGTTTTCAATTGATAAAACATTTATGTGGATGAAAAATGACAAAAACATTTCTTCAAAAGTGTTTAAAATAGGCCAAGGTGTTGAAATAGGTCTGAATTAAGTGCACAAATTAATTTAAGTGAAAAAGGAATAAAACTGGGATGATTAAACATTTATGACCAAATTTAGGTATCTAAACTAATAGAAAATAAAAGATCCAATCATGTGGACATAAAATATATTAAGCCATCCACCAATTCTTTGTAGGGTGATATATTTACTGGTGACAAATTATTATTGGCTAATAACTATAAGCCGACCTCCATAGTTTTGATTCCATAATATTGGAGATGCCAATCAAATAAAATGTACTCGTCTTGTGGAGCCTACTTAAGTCTATATAGAGACTTAATCATCCTGAAAACTAGATGATCACTATTATATACCTAGAAATCTTCAAGCTACATTGTGTAGACCTCATCCAAATCTCTATTTAGGAAACCAAACTAATTTTATATGGAAAGAAGTAACCAAATTAAGACCATCTTTGTAGTAGGAGTAAAAATAAATTCTATAGTAGGACAAAAAAAACCATCTCTACATTTATTCCTTCTTATTGAGAGAATCCTTTTGCAACAAGATGAGATTTGAATTTTTTTAAAATACCATCATATTTAATTTTGGATTTGTATATTTGCATCTAATGGGTTGTTTAACTGGCAATTTGAGTACTATAAAAAGGTCAGAAGTGAGAGAAAAATGACCATGCTTTGTTAAATTAACAACCTTGTTTCCAGTCCTTTTAAGACAGAGGCTTTGATCGATGCATTTCATCCTCCTGGACTACACGTGCATTTGTGAAGTAGAGGCATTTGTGATGTGTCATGAAAAACCTCATCATCTGGTTTTCTGTCTAATTGATCTCATACATTTGATGATTTGATCTTGATTGTCCTTGCTTAGAACTAGTTTCACTCTCCTTTGTATCAATGGGTTTGCTATCCACCATGGATGGAAACTTCTCCTTGAGGTGTAATTGATGTTAATATATCCTTTCTTGACATTCAAATTTCATTTCAGCCTCATACTATTCATCTATCTCACAAACTTGATTCCAATCTCTTTTAGTTGCTTTCTAGCCACCTTCTTAGGTTCACAAGGATCAAATCTCACTCTAGGTTCCAAGACTTCAATAAATAAGCTTGAATGGTATTAACATACATGTGTATACTTATTTCATCTGTTAACCCACCCTCCTTTGCTTCTTTCTACATAGTTCACACTTCGTAGTTACACTGGGCTAATAGCCTTTTTCTGAGCCTTTTCCTCTATTTTGGCTAACCTGCCACCTTTCCCAAAGATATAATGACATTAATAGGATTCATGTATCCCAATTAATATGTGTATAAATTTTAATAGGCCAATTCTTTCTCTACCTATTACCTCCTTTGGAAAACCACCTTTCTTTAGGTCTAATTAGGCCTTATTTGCCACCTCAGTGCTCAAATCTGTACCTATACGGACCATAAGACTTTGAAACTAAATTCATAAGTTAAATTACATGGATTAATGTAAGATTACAAGTTTTGGGAATTTTTCAATGGTGGCATCTCATTTTACAAGATAAACCCTAATTCTAGGGTTTAATAGGCTTATATAGGGTCGAGTCTACTAAAAAATCCATAAATTTTGTTGGATGGGGTATCATGAGACCAAACCACTTGCATAAGGTCTATAGTGATCTTTACATCTTCTCATACACTTTTATGAGTTTTTTAATGCAATAAATATGTGAAATTTAATGGAACATAGTAATCTGGGCATACATTATTGACTGCGACAGACAAGTGGTTGTAAACCTTGCTTCCTATTACATATTAGGTAAATTTTTAAAGTTTTAATACCTTTATTGGGTTTATATAACTATTTTATTACCCCCTCCAATATTCAATTATCCTCCTTTATCTTATATCAAGACTTGTTCACCAAAATATTCACTATCCTACGTTTCAACATGGAATTGTGCAAACATTTATGCGGTCTGGGTATCCTTGACAATATTTTCAAATTATTTTGGGAATTTCCTAGTTTATCCAACTTTCTACAACCTCAACTAACCTTTTATGATTATTTTTCACCTTCAAAGATCAATTTCCTTTGTTTAGCCTATTGACTGTGTATGACAAGTTTGCCTACAGGGCTATACGAACAACATATTCTTTTATTCATTATCTATTCTCTCCCAAAGTGACCAAGGTTCATAAAATTATTTGGTGAAAGATAAACTCATCCAAAATACACATTCTATGACATTGTGACAAGATCAATGAGAAAACTTTCTAACTCCACTTTCAAGATGACTGTGAACCCTGAAACAGTGTCTAGATAGAAAATACAACCTCTGAGTTTCCAAATGGTTATTGGAGTCCTTCCACTTATTATAGGTCATCCCAAAGACCTAACTTGAATCCATAACCATTATTATATGCTATTAAATACTTGGATTTATCAACATTGCCAACTTTATTTGGCAATTTTGATCCCTTCTACCATGCAATATTCAAATTTTTTAACAACTGAGTTATTCTGCCATTATTTATCCATTATAAGATGCCATCAAGGAAAAAAAAAAGGTTATATGATTCAAATATATACTGATAAACAACATATAAACCTTATTCTTGCATCAACAATTCACAACCACAACCCAAACTCCACTTTACATACTTGTCATCTTGCATACTTAACTCTGTCTTACAAACTTTATCCAAATATCTTTTTCATAGAGTTTCAAAGGGGTTATTCAATATAATATCAAATAATAACATGAAATACTTGTAATTTACACACAAATAATCTTTTCTTGATTCTTTTACAAAAACATTCATTACAAAATAGTCCAAGAATGGACCTTGAAGGTTCTTTCCACCATTGAGAGGTTCTTAAAACCATTTCTCTTTTGCTCCCTATTTTTATTTGGCTGGAGATTCCTCTCTTCTCTCCCTCATCCTATCCTATACCATTATATATATATATATATATACATCTATATATATATACATATATATATATATACATATATATATATATACATATATATATATATACATACATATATATATATACATACATATATATATATATATATATATATATATATATATATATATATATATATATATATATATGTATATATATATGTATGTATATATATTATATATATATATATATATCACACAATGACTTTTCATTTCTTTTTACAACGTAGAATCTTGGTAGTTATAATAACTTCTTGGTCATAACTACCTCAACGTACCAAGGGGATTTTTCACTCATGCATAAGACTTGTCTCAAAATGAAAACATGAAAGTGTGTTTAAAATACTAATCATGACTTAAATTAAAATTATAAACCAACATTTCTCACCCAAATATTTCAACATACCAAAATGTCCCTCTTGGACTCTTGACAACAATTTGAATTTTTAAATTCCCTGTTTTGGAGGGAAAACACGTAGGACCTATTCAACACAACTTTATGAATTATAATGGATTCCAATGACATAATTAGACCACATAAATCATTTCACATACCTTGACACTCCAATTTGACTTATTTTATCTAATTTTGACTATTAATTCAAAAAATGATGTTCTTGGCTTGATGCTCCTGCATCATACTCCCCAGGAGGAAAAAAACTTGAGCCACATTTTTTCTTCCTTGATTTTCAATTACATATCTATGGGTATTTCATGCTCAACATGATATTGATATTGTGTCTTTGCTCCTTCTTGTGTGCCAAACTCTTACATTTCTTCCTTGTGGCTTTGTCTAGCTTTCTTATCCATTCATCTTCCACTTCCATGAGATGTTCTAACTATTGTAGCTCTTTGTTTGCTGCATCTCCCAATTGTACTCTATCATCTTAAATCTTATTATATTTAGTTTAAACTAATTTTTATGTATTTTTATTGCTCATGCTTGCTTCATGGCTTCTTTTCTCATCAATCTCACTTATGATTTGCTTGTTTTATGAGTTTTGCTTCTTATTCATGCAGAAATAAATTTCATAAACAACAAATGTAAGGAGGTACAAGCTGATTGGAAAATGATATGAAAGGAGTATAACACCATTATAAAAGTGTCTTTTATATCCAAGAAATAGGTACACGTGATAAGTGACCAGTAAGCTCAAGAATCAAAGAGCAATTTTGAACTAGTAAGAGAATCTTGAAGACCATATCAAGAAGCATTGTGACCAGTTCAGTTTGCAAGCAAGAAAAATGCTGATGTGCATGACTTCTCCCTAATACCTCTTCATCTATTTAACTTAGAAATTACATCCCATTGCACATTATTTATAGTGGACATTTGCTCCAAAACTAGTGAATTTAAGTTTACTAGAATAGGGTCAACAATATTATTAGGAATTTTGTTCCCCAACACACCTTAAATAGTGGAGTCTCCCTCTACACATACATTTAAGTTTATGGTGGTAGGGTCAACAAGCCTATACAATCCACTTTGACCAACACCTAGAGCAATTATTCTATCATATTTCATGTCAAACACAATACACTTCTTCCCAAATAAATTTGCAATAATGTTCTTATTTTATTTTGATTGTGATCATAAATTTGATCATATATATCATCCGACTTCATTAAATAATCAATTATAAAATATGAATAATCTATAATATGCTGAACATAAGAAAATGATAGTTTATGTTATATTGGATAAAAAACATATGTTTGGAATTAAATGCTATTTTTGATTATATATTTGAGTTCCTCTTAAAAAAAGACAAGTTAAAAAAAATGATGTATCAATTTGAGTTTGTATGCAAAAGTTATGATCTTCAAAAGTTGGCATAGTTTCTTGCAAGTCAAACTCCAGATCTCAAAATGACAACCTTCATATCTTGACTATTCATCTCTGGATCCTGATTGTTCATATCCAAAACTTGATTTTTGACCTCCGAAGCCATGTGTATTGGATAGGTTTTAACATTTGCACTTCATTTTATCATGTCAATTGAGTTTCTCTGCTAATTCTGAGGCAGGATAAAATAAGGTCTTGGCAAGGTAGAGATAATCATATAAATAAGAGAGACTAGAGAAGATCAAAAAATGATAAATCCAAAGAGATCCATCCAAGGAGGGGAACTACACAAATGACATAGTTGATTTCAGTAGTTGATGACTACACAATTGAAATAGATGAGTTAAATAGTTTTTCCTTTCTTGATAGGTAAGTCTTCCACTGAATATTGTAGAGATCATTATGAATATGAAAGCTATGAGATTGGTGTTATTTGTAATCCCATGAAGACAAAAATATTTTAAAATGTAAAATATAGTGGAGATGAGAAAGCATGGATTCACTCTTGCTGGAGTTTTCTAACATTGGTTTTCTCTATGATATGTTTTGTGTTATCTATATTTGTGGTTGATGTGTTTGTTTCCTTTACTTGCATGTTAACATTCCTTGAAACTATGATAATACACAAAGACTTAAGAGAGCTTAATATATCGTTAAAGGTTAAAGAACTTCACATTTGGTATTGTACTTATATGTAGGCATGCTAATTGCAATAATGTATGGAATAGTAGCATGTTTAAAGTGTGGAGGAATATATGCAATGTATGTAGCATGCGGATATTGCATGTAAAGGGTTTCATATTATTTTATATATTGTATATGAAAGTCATAAGAGTTGGAATATATCTTAAAACAATATTTTGAATGATTTTCTATGACATATAACTTGAGAGGAACACCTTGAATTAAAAAGGTCTGTGTTAGTGAAACTTAGAGTGAAATATCTACTTAGTTTATGGATCAGATGGATATTAGAGCATGTTTTTTTTTCATAAAAGGTTTTCTAGTTTTTTTTTGTAATTGTGTTAGATATTTTTGTGTTTAATTGTGTTGACTGTTTTACAAATGTTTCCCATTACCCAGATAGTAAGTGCTAGTGGAGATATTGTCTTAATTAATTGATAACAAGGTGGGTTCAAATTAAACTATTTTTGTTGTTGATGTAGGACATTTTGGACTTTTTTGATGTGATGGTGTTGGCAAAATTTTATGTCATATTACTTACTTGCATTATTTTTGTGACTCACCCAATTAGATGCCACATAAATCTTGAAACATGGGAGAAACCACAAGTTTAAAAGCATGATTTTCTTCTATGTTTGAGGGGAAACTCCCTCGTATGATGATTTTTTTAGGTTTTTGATAATTTTAACCAGAAAGTATGAAAATGAAATAAAAATGGGATAAATGATAAATATAAGAACGGAGAGAATGAAAATAAATAGATAGAATAATGAGAAATCTTTAACAGAATAAACACCAAAAAATGCCTTAATGACCCAAATTTTATATAGTGGGTTGGAAAATTCATTGATTGAAACTTGTATCTTCAAAAACACAAGAAAGATAGACTTCAAATGGATGAATGAAGTTCATCGCCAAAGGGGCTCTAAGACATAAATTTATATGGAACTCCTTTGTATTTATTTTTGGAAATGAACACAAAGTTTCATTTACCTCATTTCAAGAAGGATTTTGTTTAGTATCAAACAATCTTGGTTGGAATTTTCCTTTCATTATCATGAATAAAAACACAAGATAATAAATATGAATGATTACCCAAAAGATCAAAGTCTTCATTCAAACCCAATTAGGTGTACATAACATAATATATTTTCTAGGGTTTCTAACACAAAGTTTGAAAAACCAAGAGAGTTTACACGTAATTCAGAAAGCATAGATTTTATTAGATTTATTCATTCATAGAATTTACAACAAATACTACAAATGAGAAATAATCAATACATATGAAATAATCTAATCATCTTAAAGTTTGTCTGATTTGAATTAACCACAATCTTCAAAAATGAACAACTTGTACAAAGAAAACCATTATTTTCCCTTGAGCTATGAACAAAAGAAGTTTTGAACCATTTTACAATGGTAACCATCCTTTATATAAGAATTTACATCTATGTACATTTTTAATTTTAACACCTTTGACATCTAGAGCATCCTCAAATGATACATAAGAACTAAATGCATCTCTATTAGAGAGTCCCTTACCTAAGGAGAAATTTGAATTATTTTTAGTTGTAAATATTCTCAAGGTTTTCTCATCTTAAGTTAAAATTTCCAAACATGAGATGATAAATGATTCCAATTCATCCACAAACCTAACATAATTTTCAAAAATGAAAGGATTTAGAGCATCAGAGATCAATGAATTCCATTGCACATGTCTGAATTCTAATTCACTAGTAGAATATTTATTTATTGTCCTTTTATGAAAATATTTTAAAATTAAAAGGGCATCATGTAAGAAAATATCCATGTCATATTCTTGCATTAGATATTGTATTTCTCAATGTATATAACATTGCAACCAAAAACTACTTCATAAATTCCCATACTGTTTCTATTATTCCCAAGCTTGTGATTTACTACATGTGACATCTTATGGTTCAGAATATACTCTTAGTGTAAGATAGTGTGCCTCTGACATGAGAAACCATTGTAAAGAGCTTCTCCATTCCCATTTGGGCTTCAACATCCTCCTTGACTGTGGCTTGGAGTCCCATTATCAACTATTATGGAGTCCTATGATTTTTTTAATGATTAAAATAGGTTAAGCAACTTGTATAACATTGTGGTGAGCTCTTACTTCTCCCATTTGAGCTTTGACAAGTCATTGAAAACTTTTCTACAATATATCATTTTGGAAGTGAAATCCAATCTCCCTCATTTTTTGTGAATAACAAAGTAATAATCTTTTCCAGATTCATCATCCGATCAATGTGTTTAGTGGAAAGAGATAAAAATACTTTAAAACTCAGGAAAAGAAAATGTAATAATGTTATATAAAGTGATATTTTGTCAATTGCCTCCTCAGTTTGGGCATAACATTTTTCTTATCTAGGTGAATAGATGCATTAACATTATATTCAAATCTCAGACTTGACTATGTGGCACTTGCCCATTGCAGGTCAAGAATACATTGACTATCCTAGGAGCATGTTGATTGGAATGGATTGGAATGACATCTCATGGTAATTATGCCATGTGGAACACTTATATAACCAATTATAAACCTCAAGAAAGAGATGGCAGGTCTAAGGTAAGACTTTTACGTGCAAAATGAGCTCATGAAATCCATACCATGAAGGAATAGGATGGGAAAATTGTACTATGCCATATAAAACCACTTAATCATTATCAAAACCACTTTTATGACCAATTTGGAATGCCACTTGGAAAATTCTATAGTTATTTATAAGTCTTGAGAACATGGCAGAATTTGAAAAGCTTTTATGCATGCAAAATACTTATTCGAAACCCACAACATTCAAGAAGGGGATATAAAGGTTGCAAAGAAGTATTTAGTACTTAATAATTTCTACCAGTACCACATTTAAACTCTCTTGATCTCGAACTAACATGTTTCCATACTTGAGCAGTTTCTCCCTTGTTATTGCAACCTTAACGAAGGTTAGAGGTCCTTCCCTTGAGTGGAACAGCTTCTTAGAAATGTTCTCTAACCCCACTTCTCCTATATACTTTCTCACCTCATCATCATATACTCTCAATATTACGGCAACAATTAAATCAATTGACTGGCCAGGGAAAGAATCTGAGGTCCTAAAAATGGCATCATCAACAACATTATTTGCACAAATAATTCCCTTGTAGACCCCAATTTTATCTTCCCTAGTTGGAGCCCAATATATTTTTTTAATACAACTATCATGAATCAATGGAGCATGCAATGTTGAGAATTCAAGTCTTGTCATAATGATAGGAACATGTTTCTTATTTGTTGTACGTTCTAGCTAAACATAAGAGGGAATATATATAATGTTCATGAGTGTGGCATTCACCATCTGATTATTCATTATATATCAAGTTCTACCTCCAATACCACATTTTAGCATCAATATCATTGATGAGGAGGACACACATATTCCCTTTCTTAATGATATCCACTACTTGATGGTATCTTTTCTTGATTAATTTTACACGCTCTCCTGCATTTCCACTTTCAAGATCTCTGACACTCATCATGATTAGACTAATTCCCATCTTAGAAAAGACAAGTTCATATTGGAAAGATTTACCTTGACCTATTCCTCCCCATAATCCAAGAATGAGAGGTATCTTAATTCTTGACAAGTTCATGAAGTTATTGGCAATATGAACAACTAACTAATTTATGAAAGCAAGAGCAATGTAATATCCATCCTTAGTGTTATCTAGTTGAAGCGTACATTGGGTAGAGCTAAGAAATTCATAAGAGCTCAAAACAACATTATGGGTAGCATCTCCCATGGGATCCTGGAAGAGGGTGTCAACCATTCCCTTTCATCGAATGATATCTTGTTGGTCATTTGATAAATCATCAGAAAACCCCATCCATGTATCCTTATCAATTTGGTTTTTTTCTTAAATCTATCTCAAAAAAGCCTTTGAAATTATTATTTGATTTTGAGAATTTCATTTGGTATGACGAGGAAAACTTACTCACAATAGAACCAAAGAATGAGGAATGGATTGCACCCAATGTTTTGAGGTTTGATGCCTGCTCACTACTTGACAATGCCATAGTTAGTGGTCATGATACTATTGGGATCTAATGCTTGATTTAATCTTGCAATTATTTTCAATGCCTAGTTCCTTTTCAAGATACTTCATTTTTTTAGTTCCTACACCATGGTCTCCCATGAAAGTTATTTACATCAATAATGTAGTATGAATGATGAAATTATTTAAATGTCTGGCTTCTCTCCTCTACTCCTCATTCTTAGGATCAAACAATATGATGGTATAAAAATTCCTATTGCATGCATGTGTTATAATTGGGCATGTCAGAAGTGAAGAGTCAATTTTGGATTTATATATAGAAATGACCCCTTCAAGATGAGACACAGGGACACAAACATCCATCATTATCACTTCATTATGAGTTTCTATTTCCAAGTTTGCATAAAGTCATTCCTTTATTATATTTTATAATTATTCTTTCTCCTTAGGACTTTGAATAAATATAAAGCCCAAACCATTATTTTCTATAGTAATATTTTCTAAACAGAGTGTTTGTTCATGGGCATAAGCTTCAATTCCAATAAAATCAAACAATAATATGGATGCTTCAAGTAGATCCTTTCCATTCGCTTCATAAATAACATGTATTTGAATCTCATCTAATATTTCCAATCTAGATAACTGAATACCTGAATGCATTATCTAACCACACTGGCTGCATCTTTTAGGAAAGGGAAACTGCACATTACAACCATAGATAATTCAAGAAATATCATTAAAGATACACAAATATGTCAACTGGATGACTCTTTACTTCACTTTAAAACTTTTTATTGAAGGCTCACATCTAGGACTTTCAATGTACTCTAAATATTCTTAGGAATACTCATTGTCAAGGTTTTCATCTACATATCCATATATAAGACTCTCAAGTTTGATTCAAACTTGGTTTCAAAATCACCATTCTTCTCATCAACACATTTATCATTACCGACACTTTCATAGGGTGTATAAATAGGTCTACATATAATTTAACATATGGGCCATACCTTTCATGTTGTTAATCATGGAAGGCAATTATGCTTGAGGATCATGGGAACTAAATATTTTGGGATAATGAAAGGTGTCTTATTTGAAAATTTAACATGATCATCACTTCCTTTTATGCATCTGTTGATACTGCACAATTTATTATTTCTTGAGACCAGGATATTTTGTATGTGGACCAAGTCTTGTCCTTCGGGATACAAAGTTAGCATTTAAAATGATATAATTTTTTTATTGTCCCTATTATTAAAACATCTCCAATTTATTGTAGGAGTGCAACTGGGGGTGTTGTCGTAAAATATACAATTTCATGGCAAAAAATGGTTTTGATTGTGTAACCACATTCTTTAATGGAATTCAAGAGAACTCTAGAATATTTAGTGATTGGTGCCTTCAATTTTATGGGATTTACTAAAAATAAAGTGTATCATACATTTGTACATCTTTATTCGACCATTTTAAATTCAGTTCTCTACTCTCAATCATTTGAGAAATGAAAATGCACTGCCAGGCTAGATCATTTGCTTCATAATTTTTACATATCCTGATTTGACCAATTGATAACCAATTTACCACTCTTAATCGTATGAGAAATGAACACATGTTACTGAGCTAGATCACCTACTTAGAATAATTTGAATGTTTACATGTTTAATTGAAGAGATTCATGAAAAACCTATCCATTTTATCACTTGAGAAACAAACATTCATATCACAATTTTTATGATTGAAAATGCCATCTTCTGAATATACTTTCAAATATGTTGGCTTGAAGACCCACTTGACTGAAATGTTTCAAGGATTTTTTCTACATACCATTATATAAATTGAAGAAGATTGACATTATAAAACTTGGCATAGATAGAGGATGTCCAACTCATTTAAATTCAAATCCAACATCTAAAAGAATACAAATGTGGAAACTAAACCATTAGAAAACAATTATATTTCTCTTATAAAGCTAATCCTTTTCCAACTCTGATGAAATGACTATATTGACCCCCTTTTTCAAATTGTGTGATTTTACACTAATAGTTTGTAGGTAGAGAGCACATCTATGAATATGTGTAGGTAAAAATATTAACACATGGAGAGGAGGGAAAAACAAATACATTTCTGCATTTATTGAAATTAACACAACACAAAAAAAGACAAAAAAGTAGAGCAAGCCAAAATAGGAAAAAAAAAAGAATATACAAAACCATTAACTAGTTGGAATAAGTACTTGTTCAAAATAATATATTTGACTTATGAGGCTTGAACACATTCCAAAATAGTGACCAAGCAGGTGAAAGGAATATGAATTTACACTTACCATACATACGAAGATGATCATGTATTAATAGATCAACAATGTCTCTATGTTTTGAAATGGAATCATTGCAAGTTATCCAATATTTAATCAGCATTCTGGAGTAGTATTAGACTTTTTCAATTGCTTCTTGAGTGGCTTCCAATACATCTATGTTGGATACAAGATCAAAATTAGAGACAAGTGTGTTATATGTCTTTTTCTGAGCTGTATAAATAATAAGAATATATTTTAGAATGAATTGAGTGTAGGCTAGGGAAGAGATAAATTCATCATTGAATGAATCATTTTCATCATCTTCATCATTTATTCTACCTTGATAGTTTCCATTTATCTTGTAATAAATATTGGGTGCCATTCCTTTTATTTCATTTTTACATTTTATTGAATTTCAACCTCAGCATGAATATGATCTTCAATATGCATACACATGATTGATTTGGATTCAAATCCATCAGAGAACTTCTCAATAATGGAACATGAAATGGAAGAACCATTCATTTATTCAATTTTGACTATTGAATCTCCCATTTTGAGATAAGAAATATATTATTTATAGATAACTAGTTCAACAATATCCTCTCTTTCATAAAGTAAAACTTCACATTATGCGTTATTATTCTTTTCTATTTGTTGTTCAATTAGTTGTCGCTCAAATAACTCATTTTCTCCCAGGAGTATGAGGTTAAAGAAATCTTGAGAAACAAACATAACCATTTTTTTTTGCCAAAGGGGAAGCTAAATTCTTTGTTTGTTTATTGACCAATCATTTGTTCCTCCAACTATTCATTTTATTCTATTATTGTGAAACTGAAACAATAATACATGATAGGAAAGACTTTTGTTTTTAATTTATTGAAGTTTCGACATGCTTGATTAGGGATTTTATTTATAAAACCCCGTTCTAAATGTAGAGGGATCTCTATTATATTAGGTTCCACTACTTGCTTTCCTCTTAAAGCAGTTGTATTACATTATGAAACTTATTTATTCAACATTCTAGATAAGATCATGCCATCTTCAATTTCAACAACTTCTTGTTGCATAACTTCCATGTCACTTAATGTTTTAGTAAGATAAATATGAATTTTTGATGTAGAGATCCAATGAAGACACACATATGGTTATCGAGGCTTGGTTGATCAACCTTAGGAATTAGTCTAAATAATTTATTAAAGTGTGCCACAAACTCTCTCATCTAATCTTTTTATTGCTTTTGAATTTGGAAGAAAGCTGACAATAATGCACACACGTCCACAACCAGTTTGAATGTATTTAGGAATTTATTTTTAAGTGAGTCCCAATTCATAATACAGACATATTTTAGATTATAGACACATTCAACAACAGGTCTAATTAGAGTTTCAACAAAATGTCTCATAGAAACATCTTTGTGCATAACTTCCAAGATGTTTTAGGACACTATGAATGTCAAGATCCCCCTGCTCTTAAAGAGCACAATTGATTACCTTTGTATAAGCAACTAAACACGGAATTTAACCAAAAGTAACAAGTAACTAGAAATTCAAAAATAACACAGAATATGAGAGACAATATCCAATTGTATTAATACTCTTTCAAAGGGAAATACAACAAAGAAGATGCCACAGTCTTCTTCACACTCCTCTAGGGCTCCCACACCTCTAGGGCATACAACTAGTAAATCTCTTCAAGAGTTCTCTCTCAATTACGGTCACAACAAATAACTCAAACACAGAGTTGCTGTTCACCTCCAACCAGTCAGTATCACTACTGCCAGTACCACCGAGTATACACACATACTCAAGTCCGAGTACATAACGTACTCCAAGTAGGTCTCACCTAATCTTGATACCTATTGTGTTGTTGATCTCCCTGATCCTGCTGCCACCTGTAGATCAACTTGGTTTTGCACACCTATCGACCAACCTAGTTTTGCACACCTACAAACCTAGATCTCGTACACACACACCTGCAGATCAACTGACCTTACTTACCATGTAGATCTCTCTACACCCTGAAGAACCCTTGTCTTTGCCTCACCAAGTCCTTATGATTCTCCAAACTAGTACCCCAGTGGATCTTCTACCAGATCTTGTTATCTCATAGATCTACCTGATCATACACACTCGGCACCCCTGTGGAACTATGAGGAACACACCTTGCTCTCTTCACTCTGAAGGAGCTAACCTTGCTCTCTCAACTAGCACACTTTACAATACAGCCCATGAGTTTATTATATAGATCCCATGCAAACAATAATTAGACATCCAATTACAATAATTAGATTCGCAGCTCAAGACTAAAATTAGTCTTTACATGCAAACGACTCGTTCAACAAACTAATTGTTCATCAACAACCAGTTCTAGAATGCACATGCGACTGATGTCGGTCCCTGTCTATCTGGAGGTGACCAACATCGACTGACTCCTGACCGATGTCAGTTGCTATGTAATTGTATATGACCGATGTCAGTTGTGCTACTGATGTCGGTTGCTGTAACACTGAGCAACCTCCTCCTGTTTGCATCTTGGTAAAGCTTTTAACTCCACAACCTAACAATCTCCCACTTGGAGATAAATAGCTACATCTGTACCTATACTTTTACGTTGTCTAATTTGTTTCTTGGCTTATATCCCTCTTCAAGATCAACCTTGAAGACCAACCACCACAAAACCTATGATGCTCCCCCTGTCATCCAAGTAACCTGCCACATCCGAATCTACATACCCATGTAGAGAAGTCTTTGACCCTGGATAGCATGAATCCCTATTGCTGGTCCCTCTCAGATACCTGAGAACCCACTGAACTGAACTTTAGTGCTTCTTTCCCAGATTGGCTATGAACTTGCTGACAACACCCGCTACTGGGGCAAAATAGGTCTAGTACACTTGTACTTAACTTCATCATGTGAATTGGGACCCTGTTCTGTGAACTGTCCATCCATAGGTGTGCTAACCAGTTCTACATCCTACATCTTGAACCATGCCAGTACCTTATTCACATAATCATCCGGATACAAAATCAACCTGTGACCTTCCATGTCTCTAGACACACTCATGCCAAAAAATTTTGTTGCTCCCAAATTCTTCATAACATACCACTGAACTAACTTTACCTTTAGTTCAGAAAATCCCTATATGTATGCACCTACAATAGGCACATCATCCACATACAGTAACAAGATAATGTAGCGACCATTATCCAACCTGGTAAAGAAACCACAATGGTTACAATGACATTGACTAAAGCCATGCTTTGTCATCCACCTGTCAAACCTGTACCACTGTCCTGCAGCTTGCTCAAGACCATATGACCTGGCCTTCCATCTCACGTGTCCATCTTCTCTCTTCTTTAACCAAGGAATCCATTCATCTTTCAGTGCATTCTTTTTGGTTGGTAACCTTACCAAATCTATCATTTGGTTCTGCATATTAAGAATTAAATTTCTCAATCATGCCACGCTCTCACTATTTTCTAGATCCTTCCTGCTCTGTAGTGAGCAACTAGTATAAAGAAGGGGAATAACGAATTTGAGGCTTACTTACCCTTTCAATCCTCCATATGGGTGTTTGAAACCCCTTGACAGCTTGCTATCTACCCAAAATCTATTCCTGGTCGACCCTGGTCTGTACCTGACTGATGTCAAATCCACCTAATCATCGACGCTAGTTTCCTGACCAACGTCAGTGTCCCCTAACTATTGACATCAGTTCTCTAACTGATGCCAGTGTCCACCTATCACTGACGTTAGTTCCCTAACCGACATCAGTCTTACCCTACCTGACACCACCGACTCTGGTCTGCACATGATCGACGTCGATACCTATCTATTTGATGTCGGTTCCACTTGACTGACGTCGGTAATTGTGTTTCCCTGTGAGTGATGATTTTTTACCCGAGAGCTCACTTTTTATCAAAACCTATCCAAACTACCCTGCTCAGTTTTATTCAACTTCTCTAGCTGATCACTATCCATTATCTCTTCCAAGAACACCAAGGCTTTCCAGTTCTTAAGTTTGTCAAACACATCTGACTTCCTCTTAAGAACATGCATCTCCTTCTTGCTCATGAGACCAAGCCTACAAAGCCACATCTTCACAACAAAAGAAGAATCAATAATATAAGTAGATAGATAAAAGATACCTACTTTCTTACCACTTGCTAATTCAAGTGCATCCACTGTGAGAGTTTCTGTGTATCTTTCATCACCCAACTTTCTTGAAGAAATTAGCCCGATCTTCAGAACTGGGACCTGCATGACATCCTTCAACACCCATGTGTTGGTCGTCTGTAATTTTAGCCGCACTTCCCCTTTGCCAAAACTTTGACAAGGCACACCAACCCTAAATAAATTTTTTTAAAGTCTCCATGGACCTTAACATGGAAAAATACTCTATTTGGGGTTGCATGGAAAGAGGCAACAAAATCTCTAAACCAAGATTCTACTTTATCCAAGGAACATAAAAGAACAACCAGTGTAATAATACCTGCAACACATGCTCCTTTATTTCCTTCATGTTGATCTGCTACCAACTAACAATCTCTCTTTACCTGCTCTTTCTTTCCATAACACTGTAATTGATCATTCTGGCTTTTGAATTCCTCCATACTTTCTTTTGCCATTGCTATACTCCCACTCAATCAAAAACCCCTAAGAGTGACCTGTAATCAATACACTTAACAAGCTTTACCACCTATTTAGTGAACCTAACCTTGCTCTGATACCAATTGTCAAGATCCCCCTGCTCTTAAAGAGCACAGTTGATTACCTTTGTATAAGTAACTAAACATGGAATTTAACCAGAAGTAACAAGTAACTAAAAATTCAAAAATAACATAGAATATGAGAGACAATACCCAATTAATTTAATACTCTTCCAGAAGGAAATACAACAAAGAATATGCCACAATCTTCTTCACACTCCTCTAGGGCTCCCACACCTCTAGGGCATACAACAGTAAATCTATTCAAGAGTTCTCTCTCAATTACGGTCACAACAAACAACTCAAACACAGAGTTGCTATTCACCTCCAACCAATCAGTATCACTACTGCTAGTACCACTGAGTATACACACATACTCAAGTCTGAGTACACAATGTACTCCAAGTAGGTCTCACCTGATCTTGATACTTGTTGTGTTGCTGATCTCCCTAATCCTACTGCCACCTGCAGATCAACCTGGTGTTGCACACATGCTGACCAACCTGGTTTTGCACCCCTGCAAACCTAGATCTCGCACACACACACACCTGTAGATCAACTGATCTTACTTACCATGTAGATCTCTCTACACCCTGAAGAACCCTTGTCTTTGCCTCACCAAGTCTTTATGATTCTCCAAACCAGTACCCCAGTGGATCTTTTACCAGATCTTTCTATCCCACAAATATACCTAATTATACACACTCGGCACCCCTGTGGAACTAGGAGGAGCACACCTTGCTCTCTTCAATCTGAAGGAGCTAACCTTGCTCTCTCAACTAGCACAGTTTACAATAAAGCCCATGAGTCTATTATATAGATCCCATGCAAATAATAATTATACATCCAATTACAATAATTAGATCCACAACTCAAGACTAAAATTAGTCTTTACCTACAAACAACCCGTTTAACAAACTAACTGTTCGTCAACAACCAATTTTGGAACACACAGGTGACTGACATTGGTCCCTGTCTGTCTGGAGGTGACCGATGTCGGCTAACTCCTGACCAATGTCAGTTGCTCTGTAACTGTATATGACCGACGTCGGTTGCGTTGTCAATGTTGGTTGCTGTAACATTGAGCAACCTCCTCCTGTTTGCATCCTGGTGAAGCTTTTAACTCCACAACCTAACAATGAAAGCAAGGATATGATTATTTGCATCTTGAGAACTTTCCCCTAAATTTTTTGAAATCTCTTCCTTGAGACCGAAGGTAACTCATTGATGTAGAGAGTCCATCTCTCTGCTAATTTTAAAACTCTGATACCTACAATCATTAATTCTTGCAACCAATCTTCTCTATCTTCTCTTGGTCATCAATCTCCAATAAGGTTTGACATCCTCTTATGTATAATCCTATTTAAGAGGCTTCTTCAATTTTCTCACTCTGCCTTTAAATTCTTCATACATCTCTCACTCATCCATTCACCTCATTTCATTCACCTTCTCACTCTCTTTCATTCATCTCACACACTAGTCTTCATACCACATTACAACTTGAATCAAAGCATGATTTAGGTTTCCTTGAATCAATGAAGGTTCTTAGAACCATCTCCTTACTCATTTTATCCCACTCTGACCTTATCATCAAACCACACAACTTCAAAACACAACTCTTCAATCACTATGTACTCCTTGTTCTTGTTCTCATCCCTTAGTAGCCTTTTTTTAGGCCTTTTATATTGGTACAGATAGATACTATTGAGTATTGAGAAACTAAACCTATATTCTAACATATTCTATCCTTAACCTCTTTTATATAAAGTTTCATTGACCAACTCACATCCTAGATGCCTTTTCTAGCTCTTGCTCAGACCTAATTAGGTCTCTTTAGTCCTTTATTGTACACATCACTTTTTACCATACATATGGATGCCAAACTATTCTAAAACCACTTAAATCCTTTAGAACACATAAAAAACTAACTATTCACCAATTTTCACCAATTTTTTACAATTACATCTTCCATAAATTGGTTTTGTAGTTTTTCACCCTAACCTAGGGTTCCCCTATTCTGGACAGACCTGAGATGTTTCAAATTTACTTTAATTGATTCTTTCTTGCTTTCAAACCTTCAAAATACCTAGAAAAGGTCTGTGTCATCTAGTTTCAACTTTTTCACGCCTAAAATTATCTTAAATAAATTCTATTCACATTCTAACAATGGATTATACATGATATTGTTAACATAGTCTACCTATGTGCAAGCTGATATAGGATTTAGTACTCATTTGAATCACCTGAAGGTTTTAGAACATTCAAACAAGGTTTTAATCCAACATATTATCATTCTACTCCATATTCATGCCATAAAAAACTCCATATTATTTTTTATTCAATCATTCAAATAATTTTCTTGACTGTCTTACCTGGACAAAACATTCACAGATTATTGTCTTGAACTCCTATTCTTATTAGAAACAATTATAATCTTAAATGCATGAAAGGTAACTTACATGATTGGTTTTTACCCTATAGGTCACCTTGAGTCCACAATACTTTATTTAGGTATATTCCTTCTTCATTATCCTCTTGGCTTCAATGAATACACACACACAGGGTTCTTGTCACAATAATATTCCCAAAATCTTTAAGACTTTAAACACATCAAATTTCATCCATAAAACAATATCAATACAAAGATACTACTTCAATCCTTCAACTTTCATTGATTCTAGTCCTTTACATTAGTAATTCAGTCCTTAAGGACATAAATATAGAGTTTTGACTTTCCTTTATTAGTCTCCTCCATACCTCTATCTCTTCTAACCTTTAACTAACTCTTTCTACCCATATTATACCTACTCTCTACTTTCTATAACTCCTAAGACCTTTACCATTCTTATTTTTCTTGCATTCTTTTCTATTTTCTTGTTAGTTAAATGTATGAAAGGTAGTTACAAAATACTTGCCTAATGAAATTACATTTCATTCACATTGTGTTACACATTTGACCACCTTTGGAATCTCCTAGGACACATTATAACCTAAAGAACATACTTGAAATATTAGACTTCACAAAACACCACAAAACACCTCCCTAAGCTAAGAACTTAATTCAAATTTTCAAATTAGAGTTTTGGTAGGAAAAGCTCCCAAGGACAAGAACATCCAATACTAACTTACTTAATGACTCTAACACCTTACTAGGGTCCTTATAGGACTTCTAAGACCAAATTAAACAAAAATGATTACAAAACACACTTAAATACATTAATTTGCTTGATGTTCCTACATCATACCCCCAAGCAAGAAAGAATTTAAGCTCAAATGAATTGCTGTACTATTATTCCTGGTCTTATAGTTCATGATCCTTGGATCTTCTTTCTTTGCTACTGGTCCATCATGCTTCCACTATTCTTCATATTTTCTCTCTTGCTTGCCTCTATAATAGACAATATAGTATCCTTGATTCCATTGATTTCTTGAAATAAATAGCACTTGATGTGCAGTCATACCTTGCTATTTACCTCTATCATATGGGCTGTGTATGCCCCAAAATATTACTACCACACCTATACTCTCATCTTCCTCTATTATGATCTTGATGATTACAACAAAAACAAAGGCAATTTCTTGCCTACTTGCTATCTCACTGAAATTCAAGCTCTCACATGACTATTTGTACTCTTTCTCTCTCATTGTTGCCATCAATTCTTCTTCTTCACATTCTTTATCCTCCCTCATGTGGACCTCAAATTTTACAATTTATACCTTATCTTCCACTTATTCATGCTCTAACTTATGTACTTATGCTTCTTCATCACATCATTATGCACACCCTATTCTAGTGCTACTATTTATGCCTCTAATTGACCTTAACCCTCATAAAAAAACGGATAATCAGATTTCATGCCTTTTTCCATCAATTTTACTTCATTTTCCCAACCTTCATTAAGGTCTAAAAACTAATTTGTTTCTACTCTATCTTTCCCATCAACTAGCTGGCTACAACTATCTTATTTTTCCTCACTCAATTCCATCTCATTATTTTTAATGTACTATTTGATTTCATCATCTTGCTCATTATGCTGCTCACTCTTGTACACTATGCTTCTCCTCCAAAGTCTTTTCATCTCTTTCTTGAGTTGCTTACAAAGCAACCTTTTCTGCTCTTTCCTCCCTCAAAACTTGCATCTTTTTTTTCTTCATCTATTTCCTTATTGGCCACTTTATTTCCTTCTTCTTCATGACCCATCCATAGTATGGGTTCTCTTTTCCCCTCATTTACTCTATTATGAATAGTAATTCATCTAAGTACTACCTTAACTCTGTCATTTATTTCTCCATCTCTCTTCTCTTGGTGTCTTCTTGAACCTTCCTCTTTTTATGGTAATGCATCTCACCTATGACTTGTTTACTAATATTTTTATATCTTCATCTCACCTATCTCTCATCATCTTGGTCTTTCTTGGATCTATACCTCTTTGATAATCCTCCACTACTTTCCTCTCATGACCTCACTAGGGTCTCTCTCACTCTATGACCTCACTTGGGTCTATCTCATTCTTTCTTCAAACTCTCTCTGATCTCACTCTTGAGCTTTCCAACAACTCTCTCATAATATCAAGCCTCACTAGCTTCAAGGCTGATTACCACACTCATCTTTCACTCACACATCAACACTTTTCATGAACATAACGAAACTCAAAATGAAATACAAAACAAAAATGTAGCTTTTTGTGCTTGCTATCTATCCTTCTCCTCTTCTCAAATAAATTCTTGCTCTGATACCAAATTATGTAGATAGTCCTCTTCTTTGCTACTTCTATAACTTTGATACTTGAAATCATCAATTCTTGCAACCAATCTTATTTATCTTCTTTTTGTCATCAATCTCCCCAATAAGGTTTAACATCATCTTATGTAAGATCTTGTTTAATAGTATTATTCAATTTTCTCACTCTAACTTTATATCTTTCATATATCTCTCACTCATCCATTCACCTCATTTCATTCACCTTCTCACTCTTTTTCATTCATCTCACACACTAGTCTTCATACCACATTGTAACTTGACTCAAAATAGGCTTCAAGTTTTCTTGACTCAATTAAGGTTATTAGAACCATCTCCCTGCCCAATCTATCCCACTTTGACATTCTCGTTAAACCACACAACTTAAAAACACCACTCTTCAATTACTACTTACTCCTTTTTCTTGTTCTCATCCCCTAGTATCCTTTTTTAGGCCTTTTATATTGGTACGGATAGGTATTGTTGAGTATTGAGAAAATAAACCTATATTATAACACCCTCTATCCTTAATCTCATTTTTATGAAGTTTCATTGACCAAATCACCTCCTAGATGCCTTTTATAGATTTTACTCATACCTAATTATGTCTCTTTATTCCTCTATTATATAGAATCACCTGTTGCTATATGTACAGATGCCGTACTATTCTAAAATCACTTAAATATTTTAGAGCACATAGAAAACTAACTATTTATCAAATTTCATCAATTTTTGATGGTTATATCTTCCAAAAAGTGGTTTTGTTGTTTTTCACCCTAACTTAGGGTTCCCCTATTCTTGATAGACATGAGAGGGTTGAAATTTAGTTTAATTTATTATTTATTGCTTTCAAACCTTCAAAAGACTTGGAAAAGGTCTATAACTATGGATTCTACAGGACATTGCTAACATAGTCTACTTGTGTGCAAGCTTATAAATTATTAGTAATCATTTGACTCACCTAAAGGTTTTGGAATGTTAAAACAAGGTTTTATTCCATCATATTATCATTATACTTGATCTTCATGCCACAAAAAACTCCATATCATTTTTTATTCAATCATTCAAATAGGTTTCTTGACTATCTTACCTAGACATTCACATATTATTGTCTTGAACTCCTATTCTTATTTAAAACAATTATAATCTCAAATTCATGAAATTTGACTTACATGATTGATTTTACCCCTACATATCACCTTGAATCAACAATAATTTATTTAGGTAGATTCTTTCTTCATTATCCTCTTGGCTTCATTGAATACACACACATGGTTCTTGTCACAGTGTTGTAGAATGCTAATCCTTACAAATTTCATTAAAAACTACTGTTCCCAAAAGATTTAATTCTTTTAACACATCAAATTATATCCATAAAACAATATCAATACAAAGATACATAAGGGTCTACTTCAATCCTTCAAATTTCATTGATTCTACTCCTTTACATTAGTAACTCAATCCTTAAAGACAAAAATATAGAGTTATTTCTATCATTTATTAGTCTCTTCCATACCTCTACCTCTTCTAACCTCTAACTGACTCTTTCTACCAATATTCTACCTACTCTCTACTTTATCTAACTCCTAAGACCTATACCATTCCTCTTTTTCTTGCATTCTTTTCTATTTTCCTGTTGGTTACATGTATGAAAGGTAGTTACAAACTACTTGCCTAATGAAATTACATTTCATTCTCATTGTGTTACACATTTGAACACCTTTGGACTCTATTAATACACCTTAAGACCTAAATAACCTAATTTAAACATCATACTTCACCAAACACCTCCCTAAGCTAAGAACTTATTTAGAATTTTCAAATTGGAGTTTTGGCAGGAAAAGATCACTATACTAATACACATTACGTTACACATTTGACCACCTTTCATTACATTTAATTCTCATTATGTTACACATTTGACCACCTTTGTACTCTATTCGTACACCTTAGGACCTAAATAACCTAATTCAAACATTATAGTTCACCAAACACCACAAAACACCTCCCTAATCCAAGAACATTCAATACTAATCCACATAATGACTCTAACACACTAGAGTTCTTATAGGACTTATAACACCAAACAAAACCAAAATGATAACAAAACACACTTAAGTACATTGACTTGCTTGATAACCCTGCATCACTCATTATATTGTGTCAAGGAGAATGACCAAAAATGTTTTGTCCATGGAACATAAATAACATTGGGGTTAGAGTGAAGCAACACCATTTTATCTATTAAAAATATGTAGGTACTAGGTATTTTTCATCAACAAATTTACCAACCTTTATTCTAGGGAAGGTTCCTTGAAATGCCTAATAAACAAGTGCACACAGAACCATGATCCCTAGGGAGGTCTCCAAAAACTATTGGAAATTTTTTATGTTATATTGCTTACTTGCATTATTTTTATAACTTGCCCAAATGGATGCCACATGAATTTTGCATTTTATGTCGTATTTCTTACTCACATTATTTTTATGACTAGCCCAAATGCAGCCACAAGAATCTTGAAACATTGGAAAAACCACAAGTTTAAGTGTAATTTTCCTTTGCATTTGAGAAGGGTAGCTTCTTCATATGATGTGGTTTTTTGGGTTTTTGGTGATTTTAACCAAAAATTATGAAAAAGTATAAAAAATGGGAGAAAGTATAAATATAAGAATGATGAGAGAATGGAAATAAATAGATAAAAGAATGAGAAATCATTAGCAGAATAAACATAGAAAATTTCCTAGATGACCCATATTAAATGGAGTGGGTTAGAATTTTCAATGATTGAAACTTGTATCTTCATAAAGACAAGAAAAAATTGAGTTAAAATGGATTAATGAAGTGCATCACCAAAGGGGATTCAAGACACAATGCTACATAGAAATCCTTTGTATTTATTATTGGAAATGACATAAAGTTTCTATGTCCTCCTTTCAAACAAGGTTTAATTTAGTATCAAATAGTTTAGGTTGGAATATTGCTTTCAATATTGTGAATAAAAACACATGACAAATGACATGAATGATTAACTAAAAGATGAAAGTCTTCATTTAATCCAAATTAGGTGTACATAACATAAAGTCTATTTTTTAGGGGTTCTAAAATAGTTTTGAAAACCAAGAGCATTTACACATATCCAAAAATCACATATTTTAATAGATTTATTCATTTATAGAGTTTATAACATATATTATAAAAATAAATAATCAACACCTTGAAGCAATCTATTCATCTTATAATTTGTTTGCTTAGAATTTATCACACTCTTAAAAAATGAACATCTTGTAAGATGCAACCACTCTTTCCCCCTGTGCTCTGAGCATAAATTATGAACTCTTTTACAATGGTAACCATCCTTTATATAAAAATTTGCTCTTTAGGTGGTTATGTAATTAATTTATTAATTAAAATTAACCCTACTATAACTCAAACCAACTTGAGTTTACATTTTTTGTTGACTTTACAACTTAAATTTTATAATATTTAATTAATTTACAATGAATTATTTTGTTAAACTTTATAATCTTAAATGAAATCAATTAATTCAAAGAGTTGATATACCTTAGGTGTATAAAGTCATCTTATGATCAATTTTAACTCATATAATTTGGCCACCTTTAATTCGTCTCTGCATACAAAATATTTTTGATTGCCATGAATTGTGTCTTTGTTCAACTATTCATATGCCTTGGGAATGATAATGCCTTAGCTTCATTCAGTAAATATACAAACTATGTTGGAATATGGAATCAAATCCACATCCTCATTAAGTAAATAAAAAGAATGAATCTACATGAATTTTTAATTTACCACCCTTCACATCTAAAGCATCCTCAGATGAAACATAAGAACTAGATGTATCTCTACTAGAGAGTTCCTTACCTAAGGATAAACTTGAATTATTACCAATTATAAATATTCTCAAGGTTTTCTCATCAAAAGTTGTAATTTCAAAACTTAAGACGAGAAATACTTCCAATTCATCCAAAAACTTAACATTTTTTTTCAAATATGAAAGGACTTAGAGCATCAAAGATTAATGAGTTCCATTATGCATGCCTAAATTCCAATTCATGGATATAATATCTCTTTATTGTCCTTTTATGAAAATATTATGAAATTACAAGGGCAAGGTGTATAACAATATCCATGTCATCTTCTTGCATCATATATTGTAGTTCTCAACATATCCAACATTACAACCAATAACTATTTC
This sequence comes from Torreya grandis, assembly GCA_037957365.1. Taxonomy (NCBI): domain Eukaryota; kingdom Viridiplantae; phylum Streptophyta; class Pinopsida; order Cupressales; family Taxaceae; genus Torreya; species Torreya grandis. The sequence continues at coordinate 2,628,629 of JARHVA010000947.1, forward strand.
ATGGATTCCCATACCATTTCTAGTGTTTCCAAGCTTGTGCTTTACGACATGTGACATATTATGGTTAATAATATACTTATAATCTAATAAAGTATATTTTTGACCTGATAAAATGTTGCAAATAGATTTTCCATTCCCGTTTGGGCTTGAACATCTTCCTTGTGCTATGGTTTGGAGTCCCATTATCAACTATTATGGAATCCTTTGATTTTATTAATGATTAAAATAGGTCAAGAAACCCGTATACCATTTTGGTGAGAACTTACTTATCCATGCATTAAAAACATTTAGTGAATTTATATTTTTAGCAAATATAAAATAAAAATGAGTATGATTCTTGTAGCTAGAGTTTCTAAACCAAAATGCATTTTATCAGCAGCAGGTTAAGTTAGTGGATTTGGTTAAATAAGTAAGGTGGAAGCTTCAAAGGTAGGGCAGACACAATGGGAGAGAAAATGCATTGGAAGAGAACATGATCTATTGGATGGTGATAGATTAGTGTATTTGATTACCTCTCCTAGATTTGAAGTATTTTACATGACAAATAATCAAGAAGTGGCTTCTCTAACAGATTATGCATCAAGGGTTGTTGAGACCTCTCCTACGGTTTTCACCCTATTGATAGGGATAGAGATGGTGGTAGATAAGGATATGTGTCTAGGAAAGGATGCAATGGTGGACTAGATGGCAGTTAGAATAGGGCTCTAGTGGAAAAGTGAAAGACAATCTCCCTCATTTTTTGTGAATAACAAAGTAATGATACTTTCTAGATTCATCACTTGCTCAGTATGTTTAATAGAAAGAGATAATACTACTTAAAAAATATATAAAGGCAAATGAAATAAACTTATTTGAATTTAAAATTTGTCAATTGCCTCCTTAGTTTAGGCAAAACAATTTTTCTTATCTAAGTGAATATATGCATTAACATAATATTCAAATCTTATATTTGACTATGTGGCACTTGCCCATTGCGGGCCAAGAATACATTGATTACCCTAGGAGCATGTTTATTGGAATGTATAGGAATGACATATTTTGGTAATTATGCCATGTAGAACACTTATATAACCAACTAAAAACCTCAATAAAATGATGGCGGGTCTGAGGTAAGACTTTTACATGTGAAATGAGCTCATGAAAACAACACAATTCAAGAAAAAGATGGAAAATCCACACTATGCCATATAAAACCACTTAATAATTATCAAAAACATCTTTATGACTAGTTTTTAATGCCACATAGAAACTTATACACTTGTTTACAAGACTTTTAAGAACATGGTGGACTTTAAAAGCCTTTTATGCATGCAAAATACTTATTCAAAACCTATGATATGTAAGAAGGGGATATAAAGGCCAAAAAACAATGATTTAGACTTAATACTCTCCACCAATCTGACATTTAAACTCTCTTGTTCTTGAACTAACATGTTTACATACTTGAGAAGTATCTCTTTTATCATTGCAGGCTTTATGAAGGTTGGAGGTCCTTCCCTTGAGTTGACTAACTTCTTGAAAATTCTCTCTACCACCACTTATCCTATCCACTTTCTCACCTCATCATCATATGTCCTAGATCTTAAGGATCCAAAGGAATCAATTGGATGTCTAGAGAAAGAATCCATAATCCTAATAATGGCATCATCAACAACATTATCTGCATGGAAAATTCCCTTGCAGACCCCAATTATATCTTCCCTAGTTGGAACCCAATAGAATTTTGCAATACGACCATCACGAAGCAATGGAACATACAAAGTTGAGAATTTATTTCCTATCACAATGATAGGAATTTGGGGATTTTATTATTTGTTGTACATGATAGGTTTTTAAACATAAGTGGGATTATCTGTAATATTCATGAGTGTGGTAATCAACATTTGATTGTTCAATGTATACTATGTTCATATTCTAATAACACATTTTGGAATCAAGGTTATTGATGAAGAGAACACACACCTTCAATTTATTAATGATATCCATTGCTTCATGGTATATTTTCCTAATTTGCTTTGCAAGCTCTCTTGTATTTCCACTTTTAAGTTCTCTAGAACTCATCATGATGGATTAATGTCCAAACTAGAAAAGATAAGTTCACATTGGAAATATTTTCCTTGACCTTTGTGTCCCTATTATTGGCTAGAAATAATGTATGACACTTCAATGCATGCATCACAGTCAATAGTATTGTTGGATAAAGTCCCTCTTCTATTCACAGGCAAAGCTACCTTTATTCAAAAGAAAAGAAAAGCCCAAACATAACATATTCACAAATGTACATACTAAATTTGTTTAAGGGTTTTCATGTACGAGAAAGGAAATATGATTATAAGAGTAAATTTGAGAAAATAGAAGGTATTAACTATGAAAAGAGGGAATAAGGAATACAAATAATTGAGCAAATGTAGATTTCACTTAGATATTACATCCATTAACTTGAAATAAAATTATCAGTTGAGACTTTTGTTAGGAAATAATGAAGAAAATAATACTATGAATAAATGAATGTAAGAACATTCATTAACAACTTAATTCAAGCTCAAAGTCATGTAACAATTAGCTTTATTGATTTTCTTAAAAACAACACAATTTTTTTTCTCCTTTTCCTTCAAAAGTTCTCTTCTTACAAAAGTATAAAATATTGAGATCCTCTTGAGAGGTATGCGAGCCTTCTACTTATAGGAAATATTAATCCTAGATTCTAGGAAATGAATATTAAAATAGAATCCAGTTGAACAATTCAGGATGCATGTTGGCTTGTTCATATTGCACACAAAGCTACCAAAGCCTTTGAACCAGAATGCAATTTTTAGCCTAAAAATAAGATGTGATATATTATAGTTTTGAACTACAAATCATGGAGTCTTATCTTGCACCTATTCCTTATCTCCTTCATCATCAATGGTAATGACTTCATCCTGCATAACTTGTTATTATTTCTCTCCATATTCTTCAAATTTTTATAATATGTATTCTAGCTTATCATGATCTGGGCCTTCAGATGTTGATAATGAATCTCAGCTTCTACCTACAAGTTTATCATCTGTTGAGGAATTCTCTTGAATATTTTCAAGTCCTTGTCCAACTTATCAAAGGTTTTTTGAAAGTGTAAAAATTTATAAATTGACTCATAATTGATATAAGTAATAATGCTGGTTTCCTATTTGAGTTATTATTTGAATGAGCATTAAATGTCTCCCATGGGGATTAGTTTTCCTTCATCTCCATATAATGAACATGAGAGATTCTTAATGGTCTCGTTGATGTCACAACTGGGGTCAACTAATAAGATCCTTGAATCCTTAAATTTGTGCAAGGATTCTTTTATAATATTGATCATGAATCTTATCAACCTTAGAAACTCAACTTGTTCTCCTAAGTCATATTTTGTCAAAACTCCTTCACCAACCAAAACATCTTCATCTACCCTAGCCAGGGCTTGTAACCATGGTATCCAATTCTTTAGTTTACCTAATTATTCTTTGTATTCATCCATTTTTTATAAGTGTATTTTCTTTCTTCTTCTATTGAGGATTAGAATTTGATGGTTGAGGCTATATTTTTATTCCATTGTTAGAGTAACTTATCAAACCATTCTTCAGTATCTCTCTACATATTCCCTATCCTTTTAGTTGCTTGGAGAGTGTTGATGTCTGAGGTGTAATCTTGAAGTTGTGGTTGAGTTGGGATAACTAGTATTTATATCACAAAGGTAAATTGGTCCATCTTATCTTTCAATTGATATTTTGAGGCTTTATCATGATCAAATATGTTGATCAATGAGCCAATGGTGGTCTACACATCCTCCTTCAATCCTTCATGAGTAGGCTTGCCCAAGTGAACATGTGAAAACTGGTAATTTGTAGATGTGATCTATTCTTTTGAATTCTCAAGAAGAGGAATAATGATTTCAACATACCTCACCTTGATCATCGAAAACAATATGAGAAACCTTTTGGGTTTCTTGGTAGCTTGAAGATTTGGGGAAATAATAGTATGAAAGTCAATCTCTAAATGAGGAACCATCTTATTCCTATCTATGATTATACTATTCAACCATTGAGATGTCCTAGTATCCACCTCCTTTTGTAGTGATGATGATCCTACCTGAGCCTATTATTGAACAATAAGAGTTTGATATACCACCATTTTCATTTTTTCCTCTATTTGAGGAAGAGATATTGCTTCCACTTCCAAATCCTCCTGAGTCTCTAGCTCTTCTTCTTCTTGAATGATAGGTAAATGTCCTAATGCCTTTAAAGAAGTTCCTGCTAACTTCAAAATTTTCTTTCTTTCTTTAGGAATTGATTCAATGATCTTTTCAGAAATGGCCTGAAGAGGAGTCTCTTATAATTGACCAAAGGGGAGAGATGTGACCACTATTGAAGGGATTTCCTTAGGATCCAGGAATGGAGGATCCACAATCATGAATTACAACATGGTATTTTTAATCAATCCTTGTGAATGAAACACTTATTTAGATGTTTCAATGTAAAAATCTCCTTCGTAAAATCACTGTAAAATCTCATTGTAGATAAATCACTGTAAAATATCCTTCGTAAAACAACATAGATGAGATATGACATCATATAAAACTTATGGGTAGTAATTACCTCACACATCTATCTGTGAATTGAATCACTGATCAATTTAATTTGATTGATGTACTACTTATTGACATGAATAATCTAGATATATTGAAACATCCACTCATTGTAATATTTTACTACTAGATTTAACACCACCCTATTTAGGAGAGTAAAAATGCCTTTGATTTTGAGCTTTAAATACTATCAAGAAATCACCTTGGGGACCTTAGAGATTGAGGGTTTTGGATTAGCAAGCTAATGTTTATTTAGGGATCTAAGATAATCATCCTTGTGATTCTCATGAAATTATTAGGATGAATCTAGAGTGATTTCCATGAAAACTTTGTAATCAAGAATCTTAAGCATATCATTAATTTATTTAGGACTAAGCCTCAAGATAAGTCCTTCCCATAGAGTATGAACTCTTCTTTTGTCTTAGTCATAATGACTTACCAGGGTCATGACAAGTTCTAGGCACTACATAGACACTAGAAATGTAGAAGCTTGAGGAAGGATATTGTCATAAATGTTGTGTCCAATCATTCATAAAGAGGAATTTATTATTGTCTAGAAGCCTTCCATATTAATATTACCTAAGTCCATGTTCATGACTTGGTTGATGTTGGAGTCTATGTTGGAAGGGGGTGTGACCCCTTTTAACCGATACTTCATTTCACTTGATTTTTCCTTCCCTTTCTTATTGGGAATTCTAGATATTTATCAAATATAATAGGGATACGAGAGTGGGAAGTAGGTAAGCAGAGTGTGAAGATGAATGATAAAATAAAAAAAAAGTGGTGGAGGAAGAGGAGGTAGAAGCAAGAGACTACAATGTATTCTTGAATTCCTGATGTGGGGAGAGAGGGAAAACTTGACTTTGGGGTTTTATGGGTGTAGAGAATCATAAAAACCTAATGCTGGGAGAGCCATCAACTCTTACATCAGAGTTTTAAAGGTGCATCATAGTTGTCAAACCTCAATGTAGGGGAAGGTGAAAAATCTAGTGTTGGGGGTACGAGGGTGCAATGTATTCAATAAACTCCAATCTGGGGAGAGGTGAAAATTTTGGTGTTAAGGTTTCGAGGGTGAAAAATAGGTGAAATTTTTTGATGTGGGTAGAAATAAAATTGCCAATGTTGAAAAGGTTAAGTCATGAAAATTACCAAGTGTTTTGCAAGGATTTGATGAAGCAAGAGGTATCAACGATATTTAAAAAGTGGACATTGATAAATAGAAGGGAGACACATTATCTATGACAAAAAATAATGAAAACCACACATTCCAAAACCCGTGATGCCTTGCCACGAAATAACTTGAAGAAATATTGAAGTAAAAAAACCTCCAATTGCAAAGAAATGGTAGAAAATCATATAGAGTGTAAAAATGCAATGTTAGAGCCCAAAACTATGTTGTTTGAGTGATAAATAATGATACACAAGACTTGGTGAAATATAACTAGGGGAAAATACCCCCACACATGTAAGAATCAACCTTCATTAATGAGGGTTAAATCAGGAGTATAATACTGTGTTGCAGCCATCGAGGCCCAATGATTAAATTACAATCTTGGAACCCTGACCTAGGATAAACAAAAAATAAACTAAGTTTTTTTGTAAAAACACTCTTTTAGTTTTTAATATTTTCAAGAAATTTAAATGGGGTACCCCAAATTTCACCTTTAAAATTTGGGGTACAACACCTATATTCCAAGTATGAGAGGAATCTTAATGCTTGGCAAGTTCATGAAGTTCATGACAATATGAATGACTAACTTATCCATGAAAGTAGGATCAATGTAATACCCATCTTTAGTGTTGTCCTTTTGAAGTGTGCGTTGGGTAGAGCTGAGATATTCATAAGAGATAAAAACAATAGTATGGGTACCATATCTCATGGATCCTAAAAGAGGGAGTAAAATATTCCCTTTCCTAAAGTGATATCTTGCTAGTCATTTGATATATCATAGGTAAGCCCCCTCCATTTATCTTTATCAATTTGTTTTTTTAATCTATCTAAGTAACAAATTTGAAATTTCTATTTGCTTATGAGTATTTCATTGGGTTGGATGAGGTGAGCTTACTTGTTGGAGAGTTATCATGATGATGTCATGGAGGTGTCCTAGTGAGTGGATGAAGTGCCTTGATAATTTATATGATAAAGAAAAAGTGTGCAATGTGCTTGTTCTTATATGCTTGAAGGAGGATTGGTTGATCTTCAGTGTTAACATGGATAGAGATGTTCAAGGATGAGTATGGAGTATTGAGCATGTGCAATGGGTCTTATAAATTTTTTTATATACTTTGAGTGCTTGTGTGTATGATTGGATTTCATATGATTATTCATAGTTTTCATCTAGATACTTTGGGTTTAGTGGTAGTAAATCTAAGTAGGCAGTTTGATGACATCACCATTACCACATGGGAATGAGTGAAGATAAGTTGGTCATATGGTTATTATCACATTAATCACTAGTTTTTATGTGCCATGTCTCAAGTCATGCATCAAAACACGATCAAAGATATGAGGGTGCAAAGTTAGATTCTTAGTCAGAATTCATTATTTTCCCATAGCCAAATTTGCAATGTGGCTAGAAAGTGCTGAGTAAGCAATTTGATGATGGAATATCTCACACATATGGATGTTTCAAGATAAGGTGATCATATGGGTTTGTTCAATTTTGTACCTAGTTTATTTTCACTATTTTTTAGATCATGCACTGAAGCATGCCAAAAGATGTGCATATGCAAAGTTGGGCTCCCAGGCAGTTTGACTATGTTTTTCCATAGCCAAATTTGCATGTGATAAGAAAAATTGAGTAGGAATTTTTATGATGTTATATCTTGCACGTGTGATGGTATCAAGTTAAACCGATCTTATGGTTTTATTTAGTTTTGATCCTAGTTTATTTATGCTAAATTTTAGATCATGTTCTACAACACGACAAAAGTTATGCGTGCTCAAAGTTGGCCTCCCAAACATGTTTTAACATAGTTGGCTCTATGATAGAAGATTTTTAGAAGGAATTTTAATGGTGTTATATATCACACATGTGAGGGTTTTAGGAGATATTTGTTATATGGTTGGATTTTCCTAGGTGAGGAGATTATTTGGTCCAAATTTGAGATCATGCGAGTAAGCGTAGAATAAGTTATTAAGGTTCAAAAATGGCTACTCAGGCATATTGAATGGGTCCCCCTACTTGGTATTTTTTACACAAGTTAAAGTTTGAGCAAGATCAATGGTGCATATTTCTGTAAGAAGTCAAGAAACATCGAGATGAGGATATGTACATAATGTTTAAAGACTGAGCAAAGGTATAGGATAAGGATCTAATGGCAAGTGGGTGTTCATATAGATTGATAAAACAGTGAGAATTGATAGTTAAAGACCTGACTAATCCACAGAGATCAATGGAACATGTTGAGTCAACATTTCAAGATTGCACAACATGAGGTCAAAGTGATTGAGGTTTAACATTTGGCATTGGTGGACTATGCATTAAAGTTTGGCAATGATCAATGGTGCGAGATTGATCCAAAGCTAAGAGGACACGAGTTTTAAGCATTATGTTTGAAGGTTAAATATGACTATTTGAATTTAACATAATAAAAAATCAATGCTTTGTATTTTATCCATATCTTTTGATAGAAGTCAAATTTGCTATTGTTGTAAAAAGTAAAGATGAAGAGGACTACATGGCACATCTAATGAACTTGATTTGAAGATATGAAAGTGAGTGTGGTTAAAGGTATTAATTTTCAAAGTTGACTATGTGTTCATGCTTGTTCTGTAAGTGACTTGAAAATGATATTTGAGCTCATTTTGATGTCTCATGATGAATTGGATTTTGAGGAGTATTGCAGACTCCATGAGGATGCTCTATGTGGATTTTAGAGGTATGATAAATCTATCTTGAGTATGAATAGTTTTTAATAAGTTGGCTATATATTAGGTAATGGTGTTCTTGTGTAAAGGTCTCTATTTGAGTTGTTTGAGCATATTTAGAGGTGATCTGAGATAACTGTGATCATTTGAGGATGTCAAAGGGTACATAAAAAGTGGACCTATGTATTTAAAATTTTCCCTATGTTCTTTTTTTTTATCAAGGGTGTGATAAATAGGTGAATAGGTCTCTATGAGACTTATAAGAGCTATAAGGGACTTATTAAAAGCTGTAGCTACTTAAGGGTGATTGATAGATGCTATGGCTAACCTATTAATATTGTATTGAGCCATGTCTTCATGTGAAAGATGCCTTAAGGGATAAAACATGCTTAATGGCCGACCAAGGTAGTGTTTATCAATATTTCTTTATAAATAATGAAATCAAAGATGGTAATTTTTAGACTTTGTGTAAGAGATGAAGGAGAGTTTTGAGAGAGGATTGTGTGTGTGTTTTGTGGAGAAAAGGAGGGATAGAGTGCCCTGAGGATGAATTGAAGAGTAGATTAGTTTGAGGATTATTTTTATGACCTGTAGGTCATAATTCTATTGGCAGAATAGTGCTCTTGTAGATTGAGTGTGAGCAAAGGTGAAGAGTGATAAATAGAGGTCCATCATCAGGTATTGTAGTCATCATTTTAGAGATGGATATGTTCACAAGTGTTGTTGTGGTAGCTCAACATCTAAGGTGGTTGTAGCCTCCTTGTAAGGTGAAACTTGTTAAAAGGTCTGGTTGTTGTTACAACTCAACTAGACAGGTGTGGTAACACATTATGGGATTTTAGTCTCACTAAATAGGGATTATAGTTCCTTGATGATTTATAGGTGGTCTAAATTGGTTCTTGTTATTATAGGATAGTAGTCCAATTATAGGTTTTAGTGGGTTTTATTCCGCAAGAGGGTTTCTCATGTATGTCATATGTTATGTGATTGATCTTGCATTGTTTATGTTGCTCATTGATGCGAATGATGTGTATGCTTCATGAATGCTTGTGGTAACTGATTAAGTGTTTGTAAAGATTAGATTTGAAGTTGGATTATTTGGGATCACTGATTCACCCCACTCTTAGTGATTGTACCTCTAAAAATTGGTATAGAGTAGGTCCTTTGGTAAAGGCTTAACTTGAAGGTGATCCAAGGTACAATATGGGTAGTCATCAAAGAGGTTTATCTACTAATAAAGTACCAATATTCAATGGATCTAATTATGTTTTTTGGAGTGCAAGGATTAGGAAATACATTATTTACCTAAGGTTTGATGTATTAAAATCTATTTTAGATGGTTATAGTGCTCCTATTACTCCTCTATCTAATGTTGTAGACAAGAAGTTATTTGAGAATAATTCTAGGGTGATGAATGCTATCACTTGTGATCTTTCAAAGACTAAATACACCAAGGTAATCCTTTGTACATTTGCTAAAGAAATATGAGAAAAAATGAAGATCATTTTTAAAGGAGATTCAAAGGTCAAACTTGCTAAGTTATAGATTCATAGAAGGCAATTTGAAAGTCTCAAGATGAAGGAAGAAGATTCTGTGGCATCCTTTCTACAAAGAGTTGATGAGATTGTGAACATCATGAGAGGTCTTGGAGAGAATATTGAAGATGAAACTATATTCAAAAAGGTATTAAGATCTCTATCTCTCAAGTTTGATCCAAAAGTATGTACTATAGAAGAGAGTCATGAACTTACTTAGTTGAAGATGGATCAATTGCATGGTACCCTTACTGCATATGAGACGAGAATAAATGATGATATACCACCAAATAAGGAAGATGTATTCAAGATAGAGATGAAGCCTTAGAAGAAATTACAAGGTAAGAAATCTAAAGAGGATGACATATCTGACATTGATGAGGATGAACTAATTGCTTTGATTACTAATAAATTGAACATAGGCTCAAAGAAGTATAAGGGTAAAATACACTTCAAATGTTTCAATTGTGGAGAGATGGAACATTTTTCTCATAAGTGACCTCATAAGCATGAGAAGAAAGATGATTAAGAGCATGTTGATTGCCAAGATGATGACAAGAAGACATACAAGAAAAAAAGATTTAAAAAGTTTTACAACAAGAAGTCCTTCAAGAACAAGAAGAGTCTTTACACCAAAGAAGATTGTAGCTCATCAGATGAAAGTAAAGACAGTGAGTCAAAATATGATCATGAAAATGATGGTCCTGCTAAAGATGAAGCTCTGTTCATGGTTGAAGAAGAAAGTTACTCACATTAGAAGGTGTCTACTTGGAGTGATTTAGATAATGATGAAGATGAGGTGGATTGTGAGACTATATTGATGAATGCTCTTGAAGAAATGTAGATTGAGAAGAAGATCAATAAGAAGATGAAATCTAAGCTCAAAGACTATAATGAATAATTCAGTGTATTTGAGGTAGGATTGAATGAAGACACCAAGGATCATGAAGATATGATCAAGCATCTTAGTTGTCAATTGGAAATTTTGTCTACAAGCCTAAAATCTAAAGAAGAAGAATGTTCAAGGTATGTTTCAGAAAATGAGTCTTTGAAATCTAAGTTAGAAAAGACATCTAGTAAGGTGAAGTCATTTATGAGATTTGCAAAGAGCTCATGTGATCTAGACAACATTTTGAGTGGTGAAAAACATGTTAGTGATAAAATTGGTCTTGGATATGAAGAAGAATAAAAGAATGTAACTCAAGACAAGATAAATATTAATGTGAACATGGCAATCATACTTTAAAGACAAATCATTAGACAAGGAATTAAGTTGATGGTAGAGTAAAGACAAATTAGATCAGAAAACTAAATGCCATGAGGTATGCAAGGTTAAATGGTTACTGTTATACATGTAATCAATTTGGTCCTAGGGCTAGAGAGTACAAGAGACCTATTAGAAATGAATTTATATGGGACTATGATGGGGGTTATCAGTCAAAAGGTGTAAATAGAATCAAGTGCTTTAATTGTTTATATGTGGGACACTTTGCAAACCATTATCCACATAAGATTAGACAAGGTGAGTCCTATTCAAAAGGGGGAGGTTGTTTTGTTTATCATGACATAGGACATATTTTAAATTTATGTCCAAATAAGGTAAGGTAAGATACATTTATTATAAAAGATATGGTATGTTACAATTATGAATAGAGAGGTCACATTTCTAGGTTATGCAAGCAAAGGTCTGTAAATCAGAATAGGTTTAATCAGGCTCCTAGAGTGCAAAGAAGAAGGCATGTTAACACATGGAGCCAAAGGTGAAAAGTGTGAGTCATGATAATATTGGAGGTCCAAGTAATCTATTTGATATGGTGGAGAATGCTTTAGAATTTGAAGAGTGCCAAGGGATCTCATTGTCTGCTCATGTTGAGAATGAAGAGATAAAGCTCAAAGAAAAGACCAAGGTGTTGGTTGAAGCTAGTTCTGAGGTATGTATGGATCCAAGTGAACATTCTGCTATTGTTGAACAAGTGCTTAGTGATGAGGATCCAAGATATAAGAAAGATTATTTAGATGAAAAGGTATTCCATAAATCTATGTTATCTCCATGTATTGATAATCTAATCATAAAAGAAAAGGAGAATGTTATTGTAATTGAGGAAGTTGTTTCTCTAAAGCCAAAGAAAAAGAAAAAGAAAAACTATAAGTATAAATTGAGAAAGGAGGAAAATGAATATGTGGATTTTTTTTTGTTTTAGAGAATTGAGGTATAGAGGGTTTCTCTATCTATGCTTCTTAAGAGACTCCTTTCAAGTGGAGAAATAAGTATTGCTGTGGTGTTTTTTAGTTGGAACAATTTGCTGGGTCAGATTGAAGGTTCCCAAATGGTAAAGGAGAATTTGTGATTTTTCAAGGTAATATTTTTTCATAAAAAATTATATTGAATTTATTCTATCATGCTCTAGGTGGTTTTTTTATCTGAAGATATGTTGAAGTCAAATTCAAGATTTTTGTTTGCTCTTGGGTTTCCTAGTTTGTGCTTATGAGTATATAGGTCCTAAAATGGGTCATAGGAAGTCAAGGTTCCCAAAGGTGTGAAAGATTAATTTTTGGTCTAGAAGTCTATGATGGGTGTCTCCAAGTGTGCAATAAGTCTTAGATATGTGCGTTGATCAAAAGGAGGTTTGTTGACCCTCTTTTGTTTTGAGATTCTATGGTTTTGGGATATCCTAAAAAAGTGGTTTACCTTATAAATTGAGGTTTGAAGCTTCTTAATATTTTGAATGGGCCAAATGGGTGGTCAAATAAGGCTTCAAATAGAATTGAAGGTTTGTGTTTCTCAAATTATCTAATTTTTTATCAATATGATAGGCTAATTGGTTAGTAGGTTTGTGAAGGAAGTATGTTACAAAGTATGATATTGGTGATAAAAATTAGTGTGATTGAGTGGGGCATATGAGATTGCTCTAGATATAAATTTTTAGGTCCTAAAGATGTGTCTACTGAAAGATGTGGGCTCTGCATGTTTCTGGTAAATCTACAAGGAGGCTAGACATGCCTAGTTTGAAGAAGATTAATTTTTGCTCAATTTATAAAAAGAGAAAGGTATGTGTATTTCAAGGTGAGTTATAATTTTAGTTTAGTGCATGTTTACTATTTGGTGAGTGGCTTGAAGTTCTGTTGGTGGTCCTTATGGTAGCTTGAGAGAGAAGGCTAGTAAGCTTGTGTGGTGATTATTCATGGTGTGTGGAGATTTGAAGATGATCAAAAGGTGAAATTTCTCAGATTTATTAGGTGGAGTCCCTCTTAAATGTTTCTTGGTGAGTTTCATTAGATTTTAGTTGTTTTATGTTTTCTTTCTTCATTGGTTTCAGTGCTTGGTTGAAGAGAGTGTTGGCATAAAGCAAGAGGAAGTTTTTCAAGGTAATAAGAGGTAGTCAAGATAAGGGGGAGTGTGTATCATATTTATTAGATGGTCCTTTATTATTTTTTATTATTTTTAGGTCCTCAAGATCAGTTAGTTCTCACTTTGTCATTATGTCAAAAGGGGAAAAAGTTCCTATTGTAGGAGTGTTTGAAGAGAGAGAAGGTGAGCTGTATATTGCTATATATGATGGTTGTTGACATCAATGACAAAGGGGGAGATTGTTGGAGAGTTATCATGATGATTTCATGGTGATGTCATGGATGTGTCCTAATGAGTGGATGAAGTGCCTTGATAGTCTATGTGATAATGACAAAGTGTTTAATGTGCTTGTTCTTGTATACTTGAAGGAGGCTTGGTTGATTTTCAATGTTGACATGGATAGAGATGTTCAGGGATGAGTATGGAGTATTGATCTTGTGAAAGGGGTCCTATAAGAGGTTTTATATAATTTGAGTACTTGTGTACATGATTGGATTTCATCTGGTTGATCATAGTTTTCATCTAGATACTTTGGGTCTAGTGGTAGCAAATATGAGTAGGCAGTTTGATGATGCCACCATTGCCACCTGGGAATGGGTAAAGGGGAGTTGGTAATATGGTTGTGATCACATTAATACCTATTTTTTATGTAACATATCTCAAGTCATGCATCAAAGAGCGATCAAATATATGAGGGTGCAAAGTTAGCTTCTCAGTCAAAATTCATTATTTTCCCATACTTAACCAAATTTTCAATGTGGCTAGAAAGAGCCGAGTAAGTAATTTTATGATGGAATATATCACACATATGGAAATTTTAGGAGAAGGTGATCTTATGGGTTTTTTTAATTTTTATACATAGTTTATTTTTACTAAATTTTAGATCATGCACTAAAGCGCATCAAAAGATGTGCATATGCAAAGTTGAGCTCCCAAGTAGTTTGATTGTATTTTTCCATGTTTAGCCAAATTTGCATGTGACAAGAAAAGATGAGTAGGAATTTTGATGATGTTATATATTACATGTGTGAAGGTATCAATAGAAATTGATCTTATGGGTTTATTCAATTTTGATCCTAGTTTATTTGCGCTAAATTTTAGATCATGCATTGAAGCACAATAAAAGTTATGCATGCTCAAAGTTGGCCTCCCAAGCAGGTTTTGACACAATTGGCTTAGTGATAGAAGATTTTGGGAAGGTATTTTAATATAATTATATCTCACATGTGTGAGGGTCCTAGAGTTTTTTGATATATAGTTATATTTTCGTATGTGAAGAGATCATCTGGTCCAAATTTGAGATCATGCAAGTGTATAAAAAGTTATTAAGGTTAAAAAATGGCTACTTAGGTATATTGAAAGGGTCCCCAACTCCGTATTTTCTGTAAAAATTAAAGTTTTAGTGAGATCGATGGTATGCATTACTTTAAGAAGCTAGGAAGCAATGAGATGAGGATAGGTGCATGATGTTTAATGACTGAGCAAAGGTACATGATAAATATCCAACAGTGAGCAGCTTTTCGTACAGATTGATAAAATGGTGAGTATTGATAGTTAAAGACCTAATTGATCTGTAGAGATTGATATAATGCATTGAGTCAACATTTCAATATTTCATGAGATGAGGTTAATGTGACTGAGGTTTAATGTTTGGCATTGGAAAATTATGCTTTTAAGTTTAGACATGATATATGGTGCAAGATTGATATAAAGCTGAGATGACACAAGATTCAAGCATTGTGTTCGAAGGTTAACTGTGACCATTTGAATTCAAATATTTGAATTTAACATAGGGAAAAACCAATGCTATTTATTTTGTCCATATCTTTTGATAAAAGTCAAATTTACTATTGCTGTAAAGATCAAAGATGAAGAGGACTCCATAGTACATCTAATAAACCTGATTTGAAGATCTGAAAGTGAGTACAATCAAAGATATTAATGTTCAAATTTATTTGTGTGTTTATGCTTGTTCTAAAATTGACTTGAGAAGGATATTTGAGCTCATTTTGATTTTGTTTCGATGTCTCATGATGAGTTGGATTTTAGGGAGTGTTGTAGACTCTATGAGGATGATCTGTGTGGATTTTAGAGGTATGATAAATCTATATTGAGTATGAACAATGATTAAGAGGTTAACTATATATTCAATAATGGTGTTTCTATGTATAAGGTCTTTGTTTGAGTTGTTTGAGCATACACAAAGGTGAGCTAATATGATTGTGAATATTTTAGGATGTCGAAGGGGACATAAGGAGTGGACCCATGTATTTAAAAGTTTCCCTATGTTCTTGTGTTTGCTCAAGGGTGTGATAAATGGATGAATAGGTCTCCATGAGACCTATAAGAGCTACAAGGGCCTTATTAAAAGGTGTAGCTCCTTAAGGGTGACCCATAGATGCTATAGATAACCTATGAAGATTTTATTGAGTCGTGTCTTCATGTGAGAGATTCATTAAGGGCTAAGGCATGCCTTATGGCCAACCAAGGTAGTGATTATCAAGATTGCTCTATAAATAATGAAATCAAAGATGGTGATTTCTAGACTTTGTGTAAGAGACAAATGATAGTTTTGAGTGAGGCTTGTGTGTGTGTTTTATAGAGCGAAGGAGGGGTAGAGTGCCCTAAGGATGAGTTGAAGAGTAGATTACTTTGAGGACTATTTGTATGACCTATAGGTCATAAATCTATTTTTGGAATATTTATCTTGTAGATTGAGTGTGAGTGAAGGTGAAAATTGATAAACAAAGCTTCATCATCAGCTATTGTAGACATCAGTTCAGAGGTGGATGTATTCATAGGTGTTATTTTGGTAGCTCAACATATAATGTGGTTATAGCTTCTTTGCAATATGAAACTTGTTAAAAGGTCTAGTTTTTATTGTAGCTCATCTAGACAGGTGTGGCAATACCTTGTGGGATTGTAGTCTCACTAAATAGGGATTATAGTTCCTTGATCATTTTTAGATGGTCTAAATTGGTTCTTGTGATTATAAGACAATAGTCTAATTTTCGGCTCTAGTTGGTTTTATTCCCCAAGAGGGTTTCCCACGTATGCCATGTGTTATGTGATTGATCTTGTATTGTCTCTCTTGCTCATTTCTATGAATGATGTATATGCTTCATGAATGCTTATGGTAATTGATTAAGTGTTTGTAAAGATAATATTTGAAGTTCGATTATTTGGGATTACTGATTCACCCTGCCTCTCAGTGATTGTACCTCTAACATTACTCACATTGGAACCAAAAAATGAGGAATGGATTGCACCTAATGTTTTGGGGATTGATGCCTTCTCAATTCTTGACAATGCCATAGTCAATGTTCTTGATACTATTGGTATCTAATGCTTGATTTAATTGTTGCATTATTCTCAATGCCTAGTTCCTTTTCAAGATAATTCATTTTATTAGTTATTACACCATGCTCTCTCATGAAATTTATTTCCATCAATAATGTAGTATGAACCAAGAAATTATTTAAACATTCAGCTTCTCACCTCTGATCTATTTTCTTAGGATAAAAAAATATGATGATATAAAAATTACCATCACATGTATGTCTTATAAATGGACATGTTAGATGTGAAGAGTAAATTTATGCTTTATATTTCAAAATGATATTTGTAAGATGAGATGAAGGGACACAAAGATATGTTGTCATTGCTTCATTTTGAGGTTCTATTGCCAAGTTTGCATAAAGTGATTCCTTTATTATATTCCATAATTATTCTTTCTCCTTAGTACTTTGAACAAATACAAAGCCCAAATCATTGTGTTTTATAACAATATTTTCTACATAGAGTGTTTGTTCATGGGCATAAGCTTCAATTCAAATAAAATTAAACAATAATATATATGCTTCAAGTAGATCCTTTCCATTCACTTCTTAAATAACATGTATTTGAACCTCATCTAATAGTTCCAATGTAGATACTTGAATGCATTCTAGTAATGGCCACATTGGATGAATCTTTTAGGAAAGGGAAGTTTCACATTGAAACCATAGATGATTCAATAAATATCAATTAAATATCTACCTATATGTCAACTATGACTCTTTACTTCACATTAAAATAACTCGTTAAAGGCTCACATCTAGGACTTTCATTGTATGTAGAATATTCTTCATAATACTCACTATCAAAGTTTTCATTTACATATACATCTACAAGACTCTCCCATATGATTCAAAATCCTCATTGATTTCCTCATTGGTTTAAAAATCTCATTCTTCTCATCAGCACATTTATCATTATCAACACTTTTACATGGTGTATAAATAGGTCTACATTTCTTTAACATATTGACCATACCTTTCATGTTGTGAATCAAGGAAGGAAATTATGATCAAGGATTTTGGGAACTGAAGATTTTGAGATGACCAAAGGTGACCTATTTGTAACTTTAGCATGCTCATTACTTACTTTTCTACTTCTCTTAATATTACACAATTTATTCTTTCTCGAGCCCAAGATCTTTTGCACAGAGATGATGCCTTGTTCTTTGGGATACTAAGTCAAAATTTAAAATGATCTAATTTTTTTACCATCCCTACCATTAAAATACCTCTAACTTCTTGTATGATTACAATTGGGGTATTGTCATGAAATGTAAAATTTCACGATAACATATGGTATGAACCCAATGTCTTTTTATGGATGAGCCATCCAAGGGACAAGAAAAAGGTTAAGCATTCATCTTGAAAAAATACTCTTCTAAAAGAAAGAAAGGTTACGAGAGTTACATAAAAGTGTAGAGCAAGACATGTTTAATATGTATTCGAACATAGTTTCCTTGTGATGATAAGGTATGGCTGTACTTGAGAAAAGAAAGAATCTAAATGTAACACTATGAAGCTTAATAAATAATGTTGTTATAAGTGGATAGGCCTTCTTTTTATTTTAAAACTGATGTTTCTTTGAGCTTTCCATGTGGTATAAAGAAGGTATTTTTTACCTTTCATTGTAGATATCTAATCTTATTGGATAAGAGGAGTGGGATAAAGATGTTGTTGTAGATGAAGGAAATAACATAAAGAAGCATAGAGCAAGTTATTCCTTAGGGAATTCAAAAAACAAGTGGGGTAAAGAATTTTCACACCACTCAATTTTTTAAAATTGTGAGTTTGAAAGCTTTCAAATTGAAGAGTCGATTAGATTGGAATCTTAACATGGTACTATCTAAGAGTTGATCAGATTGGAACATGAGCAATGTATTGTTCAAGAGTTGATCATATTGGAGCTTAACAAGGTACTATCTAAAAATTAATTATAATGGACCTTGAAAAAGGTACTATCAATGAGTTGATCAGATTGGAACTTGAATAAGGTACTATCCAAAAGATGATTAGATTGGAACTTGAAAAGGTAATATCAAAGTGGATGATAAGTTTAGTTTTTCACTTGGGAAGATAGGAGGTAAATTTTCATCTTATTTTTAAAGATTTTATGAGACCCAATAACCTTTAAATTTTAGGTGTGTGATCATAATTATGATCATTTATGTCATCCAACTCAATGGGTAAAATAATCAACTATCAAATATGAGTAATATGCAATATGTTGAGACCTTAAAAATTTTAGTTTTTTTTATATGGGATAAAAAAACATATATTTATCATAAAAAGTAAATTTTCATTACATATTTGAGTTATTCTAAAAAAAACTAGACAATTAAAAAAAATGGCACATCATTTTAAATTCGTATGCAAAAGTTATGGCCTTTGAAAGTTGACAAAAAATATTAAAAATCAAACTTAGGAGCTCAAATTGACAACCTCTAGAGCTTGATTGTTTATCTATGAAACTTGACTACTGACCTCCATAGCCACGTGTATTGGATGATTTTTGATGTTTCCACTTCATTTTGATGGGTCATATGAGTTTCTTGGCTATTTCTAAGGATGGGAAAAGATTAATATAGGTCATGACAAGGTAGAAATAATAAAAAAATAAGATGAGAGATCAAAGATGATCATAAAATAATAAATCTAAAGAGATCATTCCAAGGAGGGGGACTACACAACTAAGATAATTGAGTTTAATAGTTGATGACTACACAACTAAAATAGTTGAGTTTAGTAGTTTTTCCTTTCTTGATAGGCAATTATTTTGCTAAATATTGTAGAGATCATTACAAATATGGTATCCCTAAGGTTGGTTTTCCTTGTAATCCCAAGAAGGAAAAACTCTTGTAACCTACATAACATAGTGAAGATGAGGAAGCATGGATTCACTCTTACTGGAGTTTTATCACACTGAGTTTCTCCAAGGTATGCCTTGTGTTATCTTTCTTTGTGGTTGATGCATTTATTTCCTTTAGTTGCATGTTTACATTCCTTACAATTAGACTAACACACAAACACTTAAGATAACTCAATATTCAACCCTAAAGGTCAAAGAACTTCACATTTTGTATTGCACCTATATATAAGCATGTTAATTACAATCATGTATGGGGAAGTAACATGTTTAGAGTGTATAGGAATATATGCTATGTATTTATCATGTGAAGGGTTGCATATTATGTTATATGTTGTAGATGATATTCATAAGAACTAAAATGAATCTTAAAAAAACATTTTGTGTGTTTTTATATGACATATATATTTAGAGAAACACCTTGACTTAATAGGGTCTATGTTGGTGAAACTTAGAGTGGAATATCCACTTAGTTTATAGATCAAATTGACTAATATAAAAGATATTTTTTAATACTAGGAACATACCTAAAATTCTTTACTATTATTTTTTCAACATTATTTAATACTATGCAAATATGCCCTATCATGTCTACTGCAAGTGACTCCCTATTAGCTAATACAACCAATTATTTTTTGCATTTTCTGTAAATGAGATGTACCAGTACTTTGGCATGTAAATTTTTTGGATGCACCGAAATAAATGAGTTAGCATATGATAACAATAGCATTTGATTATAATACAAGAGGGCATACTCTTAATCAAAATCTTATTTTTCTTCAATTTCTACCACATTTTTGACTTGATTATTTTGTTGGGAAAGTGCATACTTTCACTTATGATAATCCTTTTTTACATGTCCAACCTTATGACAATATAATCAATTCACCTAGTTCTTAAAATATGAATCAACATAGATATGCTTCCACTTCCCATTTGACTTAATATAAAATACACTTATTATTTATCTAGCATTAGACTCATTTACCCATGTCTGCCTTCATTCCTTTTGTATCAAATGGGAACTAACCTGATTAAATGTCAAGGTCTAGCTTTTTGCTACCAAGTGTGAAGCCTCCACTTAAGATTCTTATGAAGGCGTCAAGTTATTTAGATCAAGAGCAACCAGGTTGTCATCATCCACCTTATTTTTAATGGAAATGAGTTGGTATTAGAGATATTTCATCCAAATAAGATGTCATGATAATGAACTATCCTCGATCATTTTTATATAAAATATCAAATTATTTAGGTACAAGATCTAGATTTTCTATGAAGTTTAATACTTATTTTCCAGACTGGGCCAAAGCACTCTTACCTTAGTGGCATTCTAGACCTCAACAATCATATCATCTAACACATACAAATTTTAAATTAGAAATACATCCTTATTACACTTGTTATAATCAATAATAGGTCTAATTTCAATGACAATAATGGTTTTATCATAATCACAATATTATACAATTATTAAAATCTTATGATTCTAGACATTGTAATTATGCCCAATCAATTTATGCACTTTAGGTAGAACTAAATTCTAGATATTGGATATTATATACACAATGTTTTAATTGAAAACAAATGCAAAGTCTATGTACAGGTTTGATTACTTATGTAAAGGTCTGGGATTAGTACAATTTTGAAAATTAATTACCAAAACAAAAGCGTCAACTCCTTTGGACTATAGATTTTATTTTCTACTCGCATCAATTCATGACTAGAAAAATACACTTACTGTATTATTTTCTTATCTTCTTTCATATAATACCATCACCTAACATGATATCTAATCATGAGTTTTTATGAGTCTTGTCTTTGTCTTCCTTAGGTGTCCCATGACTACAACTTCATCGCTATTTTTGAAAAAAATGATTGAATTCATTTGTGCCTAAAATGTCAATAATATTCATTTACATCTAATCACATAGTCTTTTTTTATGCCTATATATTCATTATTTCACCATCGTCATGTGCCCTACATTATGGTCCTTCACATTTTGTCAATGTCTGGACTATGTCATTATATGATTTACTATAAATGATTTGACTGCATCTATTTTGCACAATTTGTTTTCCCATGAAAATTTACATATAAAAATATATCCTTATTATTGTTTGGTATTTATACTTTCTACCATGATCTGGTCTATCTTTTTATTTGGGAAAATTGTGACCAATTAGACCTTCCATCTGGTCTAGGAAAATCTTGATTCCTTGCCTTAACACTTAGATTCAACATATGTTATTATTTTAAATATTTGTGCCCTAGCATGAATTCATAGATTTTCATTACATAGGTGAACACATTTAATTTAATATATCTTATTCTATTTAATGTAGTTAGTACCATTCTCTTAGGGCTTCCTCGAACAATGGCTTTGATATGAATGTTAGTAATTGAAAGAAAGAATGAAGAGAAATGGAAGACTATATAAGACATTTTAAGTGTGTCATATAAAGTTTTTTTACTATCTCAAAATGAGTTACATTAGTTTGGAAGGTTGATAATTTACCATTAGTTAAATTTTCACAAAAAAATTATTAATAACTTTAATAAGTAGGATGAGATACATCAAGATAATTAATATAAGATGTAGCTAGATTTTAGATGCTGGTGGAGGCAAAGTTGTAGAAAAATTGGGTGAGGGAGGACCCTTTAATGCTTGAGGATATTGAGATAGATAAAATGAGGTAATTTTTTCCTTAAGTTGGTCACTACTTCATGAATATCATCAATCTAATCATGCTCTTTGCATTCTTATGCTCTCATGCACTTGGACTCTCACTCTTGACTCTTTTTTCAATCATTATTTTCCACACTCTACATATTTATTCTAGTACATTTTCAAATTTAATTCCAATTTAGTATCTTTCCTTGAATCCTTATGAAACCTCTTAATTTTTTTAGCTTGTTTTCATGCGAGCCCCCCAAGTTGAGTTCCTCAAATATATTGTGTATTATCTTGCCTCTCCATTAGAAAAACTCTTTAATGTGGTTGTTTGATATGGTTTTCCTCATTCTTAGTCATAACACATAACACATCCCATTGATAAGTCCATGAATATCTCCAACCCTTGTAAGTAGAGGGACATTATGATTGGGAATATGTTTGCCACAATTTATTCCTTGGTGTTAGACATTTAGGTTTCATAGCAATTGAAGAGAGGTAATCTTAGAATAGGGGAGCATTCCACCTTTAGGAGAGAATATTAAATTATTGACAAAATATATTCCATTAGGGATATCATTGAAGAGGATTTTCATTGGTCTTCCAAAGTCGTTTGTTATTTTATAGACTTCCAGAAGGCCTTTGACTTGGTTTTGATACATCTAATTTTCTAGAAGTTGTGCGATGTCTACATTTTGGATTCTCTCAATATTTTTACTTGAAGGCTCTATGAGATAGTTGTTGGGAAGTTTAGTACTTCTCATAATATTTATATATTTGGGAAGAGTAACCTTGAGGTCAAGTAGGGATGCCCTTCCTCAATGACTGATTCAAATATAGATCAATTGTACTAGTCATGTAAATTAGATGTTTCCACTATACCCAATTGTGTATTTCATTCATACTCATAAGACACTTATACAAGACATTTTAAGTGAAAAAATAAATTAACATATGATACAATGGCAAAGTTAGAGTGGGGGTGATCCAAACATATCTATGGTGATGAAGCTAGGCGATTTCAACTTTGAAAAATAAGGGGTTAGCTTAAGATAGTGGATTTGATACTATTTGTGGGGTGGTGGTTGCGTAACCACCATGATAGTTACATAATAATTGGTAATTATAAGTGGTTATTGTATAACCAACTTGGTGGTTTTGAAACCACTAGTCTACATACAATATTAGTTTCATCAACATACCAAAATCCTGATCTTGAAAGGTTAAAAATGTTTATTTTTCTCATTATCAATTCATTTGAGATTTTTGGAAGACTCTAAAGATGAGAGAGAATAAATACAAGTCATGTTTAAGGTAAACGACATCATAAGAATATTGGAATTGGATTCACATTGTAAATAAGTAAGATTGGGTCTTGGTTCAAGTTATCTTCATTTATTTTTTTATTGTTTAGTGGTTTTTTAAGTGTTGGTACATGTTGATAAGTGTATAAAAGGTGAAAAAAAAGCTTTTTTACAATGTTTGGATAGGAAGTAGTGAATATATATTCATGAATTCCAAATTTTGGCAGTATCTTGTACATTTATTCAATCACATTGTGGAAAGTGGTATGCAATTATCTCTCCCACCTAGAGTTTTCCCAATTTGGGTTTGTATAGAATAAATCCTTGTGTTATTATGTGTTTGTGTTATCTTTTAATCTCATTTATAGTGTATAATTTTTTAGTTTCATTTCCAAAATTTCATAGCTTTGTTTAATTTCGATATGAGATGTTGTCAATGGAGAGCATTGAGATAGATTCATTAGGGAATTCAAGGTTTGAAGATTGGTTTTCAGGTAAAGGGGTGGAAGCTAACTAGTTAGCAATCATTTCCCCCTTGATAGAATTTTGTTGAATAAATTCCAAGTCAAATTTAGCAAGGAGCATGAGCCATCGAGCTACACGTTGGTTGTGATATGGATTAGAATGCATGTATTTGAAGGGATATGTATGGGTGATGATGTAGGTTTTATGATTTAAGAAATGATGATGAAGTTTGAAAGATGAAAATACTAACATGAGACAAAGCTTTTTGATATGGGTATATCGAGTTTCATAATC
This sequence comes from Torreya grandis, assembly GCA_037957365.1. NCBI lineage: Eukaryota > Viridiplantae > Streptophyta > Pinopsida > Cupressales > Taxaceae > Torreya > Torreya grandis. The sequence continues at coordinate 2,652,926 of JARHVA010000947.1, forward strand.
AATAAGTGTGTAGATTATGTAGTAAACTGTTTGTTCTCGATGGTGATCATCCTGATGTGCAATCATAACACCCAGAGAATGGTCTATTACAAAGATGTAAAGGTAGAAAGGCTATTTTTTATTAGGTAGAATAAGAACCGATAGAGAAAGGAGATACCATTTGAGTGTATTAAAGGCTTCTTGGTAATCTATATTCCAATGGAAGGAGACATCTTTTTTTAGGAGATGGTAAAAGGGATAGAAATGATCCAACAACTAGGAGATGAAGTAGTGGATTGATTGAAGTTTGCCTTATAGGCTAAAGAGTTGTTTGATATTAGTAGGTGGAGGCATGTCTAGTATTGCTCGAACCTTAGCAGGGTTGAATTCAATACCAAGGAGAGAAATGATAAATCCTAAGAGCTTATCAGAAAGGACACCAAAGATGTATTTTTTTGGGTTTAGTCAAACATTATATTAGAGGAGATGAGTGAATATGATTTTGAGAATCATCAAGTGATCTTGGTGAAGTTTAGACTTTTTAAGTAAGTCATCCACGTAGTCTTCCATTATTTTGTGTAGGAGATCATGGAAGATGTAAGTCATGGCACATTGGTAGGTGGCACCAATGTTATTTAGACCAAAGGGTATGCCCCGATAATAAAAAGTCCCCCATGGGGTAATGAAATTTGTGTTATGTTAATCCTTGGGACTAACCAAGATTTGATTGTAACTTGAGAACCTGTCTATAAGTGATAGTATCTCATGGTTGGCTGTTAGATCAATAAGTTGGTCGATACTTGGCAAAGGGAAGTCATCCTTTAGACAAATGAGGTTTAGGTCATGATAGTCAGTGCAGATGTGGATTCCCTTTATCTCTTTTGTGATAGGAACAATATTAAACACCCATTATGGGTAGTCGATGGGTTGAATAAAGTTAAAAAAGGAGGCATTGGAGCTTTTCTTTGACAAGGAGAGTAATACAAGGATGCATTTTACAAAACTTTTACTTAACATGTTTAGCATCTCAGTTGGTGATAATGTTGTGGGTGAGAATAGAGGGGTCGATACTAGGCATGTCATTAGAAGACCAAGCGAAGGCTTTGCTATGGTCATTAATAAATGTGGCATAATTTGCTTGCTCAGAGGAATCCAAATATTGACCAATCTTAAGGACATGAGGGTTATCGTGAGAGGGAAAATTGATGTCAATGGTTGATTCATTTAACATAGCTTATGTTTTGGATGGGAGTGATCATTGGATATAAGAATCATCTGCACCCATGTATGTGAGAATAACACCATCATCTTGACATTGTATAGTGTTGATCATGGGAGAGTCTTCATCAATCATTTTATGATGAATGAGAGGAAGGGACCTTGTTTCCTTACCTGGGTGATAGGTGAGAGGGCCCAAATGGATGGCATTTATTGGAAAAAAAATTAGGAGGTATAGAAACCTTTGATTTGATAGGCAATGGTGGAGGAGAGGATGGAGAAGGAGAGACTGGCTCTTTGATAATTGGTATATGAGAAGCTATGGTGAGTTTAGTTATTTTGTCAAAACCCACTCCATGCCACTTTTTGGCATTTTTAATGGTTTTATTGGTGGGATATTTAATGGGTGTATGAACACCCTGCTCGTAATGACCCAAACCAAATCCTTTCTAAGCACACATATAAAGATAGGTGTGAGTGAAGCTAAGCTTTCCAAAGAAAGAAAAGTCATAGCTAAATGGTTGTGGTGAAGAGGATGGATTATCGATAGTAGGAACTTGATCAATTCCTCACATGTGAAATTAGTTCAAAGGTTAGGGGGACCATATAGGATGACCATCCCAATATATGGATCATAGTTGGGGTGCATATGAAGCTTTCTATACTCTTGTGGAGTATGGAACATGTTGAGTGTCAACAAATGATATTATCTGAGCAATAGACACTTGAAATTTTCCTCCATGGGGTCTTTATCAAGAATTTGTGTTGCTAGTATATATGTAACCAAGGTAGTGGATCTTGTGGGAGCTTTAGAAGAATAATATGGAGGAGATGATGTATTTAATGGAATGAGAACATCATTGGGGATAAAAGTCATGTTGCATGTTTTGAAAGGAGGAGGGTCAATGGGAACAACATGAACTTGCCCATTATGCTCAAACTTGATGCAATAGTGCAATGTTGAGGGCACACATGCCATAGAATGTATCCATGGTCATCCAAGTAGTATGTTGTATTATAAATCTCCTTATATAATGTATAAGAGCTCAAGAATTATGAGGGGACCCACATAGATATAAAAGACAATAGTTCCCATCGTAGTAGCTATGGTATCATTAAAGGAGCAGAGCACCACGTCAGTTTGAGACATGTAATTGTTAGGAAGGGCTATTTGTTTGTAGGAATGGGTGGAGATAATATTAATACTAGCTCCTCTATCGATAATGACTCATTTGACAAGAGTTTGATTGATATATGCAGTGATAAAAAGGGTAGTATCCTAATCTTCAAGGTGTTGAAGTGGAATTTCTAAATCACTAAAGGAAATTAAGGAGATGGTGTTAAGAGAGCTAACCAAAGCTACAAGAGGCTGGGGATCATTAGGTTATACCTCAACTACTTGTAAGGCACTAATCAAAGCTTGATGATGTTGGGGTGAGTTTTAGATTAACTTATACAAGGACATTTTCATAGGGGTTTAGTGAAGTTGTTTCACCATCAAGTTTTGAATAACTTCTAAAGATGTTTGTTTTGAGACACCCAAGATGGGAATCTTGAGATTTGGAGGAGTGTCTTTGGAGAAAGGATGAGCCCAAGGGGTAGTGACCTTTTCCTTTATATTTTTTATTTTGTGACCACATGGCCACTTTAACCATATTGATTTGAAACATAGGTGAAGGAGGTGACAAAGGGCGTATGACAACATCTTTGGGTTTGAATTTAGGTGGAATGGTATGAGGCATTATGGATGCCATGGGTGGAATATTAGGAAGGTCATGTCAATAGGAGTATCAATAAAGAGAGTGTCGATGTCAAAGTGTTGTTGAATGACTACCGTGAGGAATTTACAACTCTCAGTATCATGTCCAGGCAAATGATGATACAGACACACTTATGTATCATTGAACCAAGATGGATTTAGTCTAAGAGGGTTATAATAATTAATGGGAGGAAGAGTTATTATGGAGGATTTTAACAATTGGTATAGGAAAAATACTTGAGAGCCTACAAGTGGGATAACACTCATTACTATAATAGGGGTAGACACCTTCTTTAGTTTAGGAGTCACGGGGTGATTTTGTGTGGCACCTTTTTAGGTGGTGATGAAGCCACATGTTTTGATGACACTTTCTTGGTGGTAGGTGTCATGGTGTTAGATGTTAAAGGCCTACTAGGTGATAGAGGTAGTAGTGAAGGTAATTTAGCCTTTGGTTTTCCTTGGATCAGTGATAACCCAACTAAAGTAGAGGGATTTAGTCCCAAAATTAAAGGCAAAGTTGAGGGTGAAAGAGGGAAGGATCAGTGAGATTTAAGAAGCTTAACATTATTCCTTAGTTCAAGACATAAAACTCCAACATATGGTTGGAGAGTGAAATCTAATTTCACCTGTGGATGAATTAGATTAGAGATCGGGCGAATGCCTAAAGACCTAATTTGCTTTAATGTGGCAAACACCTATGAGGGTGAGGGATCTGACATAAGAGGATAAGATTTTAGTGATTTCAATGAAAAAGCTCTAACTTTGTCAAAGACCTTGGGGTAAAGGGTATTGAGAAGATTGGTAGTAGAGGATGACACTTGTTGTGTAGGATAAGCAGTTTTAAGTCAGTCCTAAAATGCCACATGATCTAGCTTCGTGGAGTCAAGAAATTCTATATTTCCCATTAACCACGAAAAGGGTTTAGATGAAGTTGACGTAGGCCTTATGGTTGATTCTTTAGAAGGCTTAGGTGATTGAGAAAGAGGGAAATTTTTGACCTCTACTACTTTAGGCTAAAGATGATAAAGAGCCACAACAGGGTCTTCTTTAACAGAGACGGGAGAAGAAGTATGGTATTCCATAGGTGGGGGAGAGGTAGGAAAAGAAGGATCCTCAAGGGATTAGAGCATAGGAATAATTTCTCCCTCAACATATGGGTGAGGAATAGGTAAAGTATGATATTCCATAGGTAAAAGAAGTGATAAAATTGGTTGAATTGGAGTAGGCACAATAGGTCTCTCGTCTAATGTAGGGGTAGATAACACTGGCTCCTCTAGGTGTGAAGGAGGAATGGATGGGGTATTACCTTCCATCAATAGAGGAGAGGTAGGTGAAGAAGGTTCCTCAAGAGGGTATAGCATAGGAATGATGTTCCCATTAACATGTAGTTGAGGAATGGGTAAGGCGTGGTCCTCAAGTGGTAAGAGGATAGGTAAAATGGGTGCAAAAGGAATTGGCAATACAGGCTCCTCTTATGGAAAAAAAGAGGTAAAGGAGGCCCTTCCTCACATGGGAGTGGAATGAGTGAAGTAGGATATTTTACCTGAGGAAGGATGGGAAAAATAAACTCCATTTATTTTAGAGGAGGACTAGGTAAAATGGGTGCCTCAAAATGTGAGAGAGCTTTGGAATGGAGGTAAAGGAAAGATCATATTAATCGTATGGATATTATGATCACATGATTTACCAGTCATGGTATAATTATTATTTTTATTAGGTAAATGGTTAGGAAAAGGCTATTTTAACACATTCATATTTTTATTAGCAGGTGCATTAGGGTTATTCGAGACAAGATCGCCCATATCAAGCATGTCTTGAATAATGTTTTTATAGTTATTAGAATTATGGCCTTTGACTTGATGGTAGCCACAAAACTCATCCTCCTTGTACCAAGTAGGAATAGGATGGGAGGGATCAAAATGTATAAGAGGATTGATTTGAGGAAGGGTTATGGCTCCATCTTTCAATAGTTTTTACAAAATTAAAGTGTATGACTCCCTAATGGGACTATATCATCTTTGTTCATACCATTATTGGAATTGCTTGGTCAAATTTTGTTAGGTTGAGGAATTAGGTTGGTTTGTGGTTATGGAAGAAGCTGATTTAATGACCACCACATTGGTGGAGCATTTAAATTTTTGGTTAGAAGGAGAAGGTTTAGAAGAAGTGGAGTCATTTAATTTGGAATTGGCATTCTTACTACGCAACTTGACTCTGTCTTCATCTATAGCCTGGATATCAAGTTTTCATGCCATTGTAAAGGCTTCATCAAATGTGCAAAAAGTTTGTACTTAGAGTGTGAACAAAATGTACTTAGCACATGCCCTAGAGAAGAGCTCAATAAGCTTAGGTTGGGGTAAAGAGAAGGAGATTTGATTGATTAAGCCTCTCCAGTGAGCGATAAAATCTGTGATAGACTCGTCATCAAATTGTTTAACAGAATAAAGGTCTGTAATAGAAACCTTTTTATAAATGTTTATAGAGAAGTGGTATAGGAATAATTGTGTGAGTTAGGTAAATGAGAAAAGGGAGTTCTGAGTTATAGAGCTATACCAATCCAAGGCAGCACCCAAAAGAGACATAGGGAAGGTGTGAAGTAGTAATGCATCATCATGCCCTATTAAATAAAAAGCATGTCTAAATGCTTGCAAATGCTATTGTAGGTCCTCTTTCCTCTAGAAAAAAGTAAATTTGGGGAGTTTCCATTGAATTAGATAAGGGTGAATAGGCACATAAGGATGGATGGGATCATTGCATATCTGATCATAAGATAACCCATTCTTTGAACCCAACACAAATGTTTCTAGACTAGACATCTTGTCCATCAACATCTTAATGAGGTTTGGAGGGGGATTAGTTTGGGAGATACCCCCTAAGTTATAGGGATCCTGATAAGAAGTAGAGGTAGCATATGACATAAATTGTTGTGGTTGTGTTGATGCAACAAAAGGGTAGTGAGTAATAGGCTAGGGGAAAAAAATGAAAGGGGTTTATCCCACTAGGTTATAGCCTATGCTTTGGTTGAATGTTGTTATTTTAGGTTGGGTTGTTGGCATGGTTATACTGGGTGAAGGGTGAGTCATAACACATGTAATTATAGGTATGAGAGTAGATAGGATGGGTACCACCAAGTTCTAAAATGGGGTTAGACTTGACTGAACTGCTTATGGTTGTGAAGGTCAGGAAGTCATGACAGGGGTTAAGTGAGAATGGGCTATTGGTGATGCTAAAATTTAGACATTGTTTATAGTTAGATTATTTGTCGAAGTGGTGGTTTGAGTAACCATGGGGATCATAGTGGAGATAGTTGAAATTGAAGTTGTCTCCATTAGAGAAGTTGTCATACCATATAGTGAGTCATCGAAAGAATTGTGGGTTTGGCTTATGGCAAGGTAATGCTGAAGGGATGTCACATTGTGATCAAGAAATATAGAAAAATATTGATCTCTTTTAGGCACAATGGGAATTTGATTCAGGCTAAGAGTATGCTATATATCTAAAGTATGCTCCATGATAGAATCAGTGACAAGAGGAGAAGGTGTAAGTGGTTATCAACTTGTGTAACTGACAAGAATTTTGACTTGGTTTCATGTCCATACCATGTAAGAAGAAGTATAAATAATCTTAGAACTCTGTATTAGTGATAGAGTGAGGTAAAAATATGTTTAGGTGCAGGTAGGTAGGTTGTTTTAGCTTGCTATTTTGAGCAAATTGAAAATAACCAAATTACATAATCATCGACGTCGATCACTTGACCAATGTTGGTAGGTTAAAGTCTGCTGACGTCGATGGATTTAACTGATGTCGATCACTATGAAGTCTTGAGAGATGAAAAACACAACATTTTAGAAACCCAGAGGCAAAATTTGGGCAAAATAGAGGATGTAAGAGGTTTGTATAAGGATGATGAACACTCAGATAACTTGATATAATAGGTTATACAACTTGAGTATTATGAATAGTGTTGATTTTATAAATCAGTAAAAAAATGTCCTTACCAAATCAAAAATATAGAAGGCAATAAAAAGTAGAAAAAGAACATAAAACCACTAATTATTAACTTCTAGAGATTAATTTTAGTCTCGTGTTGGCTTATGCCTTAATCAAGTAGTGAGATGAGAGTTTGGTTACCAAAAGTACTAAAAAATAATCTAGAGAGAGTAATAAACGACAAAATGAAAGAGAGAGTAAGAGAGATATTCATACCATTCTTGCAGTCTAAGTGCAATAAAGAGTGACACAGTGTAGGTAATGTGAGTTATTTATGTTTTTGGAGGTTATTTAGGTAGGCTCAGGGAGGTATGATGTAAATTAAATAAAAGAACTTAATAAAAACCTACATAAACTCTAAAAAAAAACTAAAGGAATTATAACTCACATTAACTGAATATTTATAAGAATTACAAAACATAGAGATATACTTAGCTAGTGAAATGGATGAACCATGAGTGCCAGATAGATGGCTCTGATGAGGCATGTTAAAGCAATACATGAATAAAAAATATAAGTGTGTGCTACCAATTCAGAAGAATCCAAGCTCTGTGCAGTATATCAATTCCTAATCTAGACTAATTTGTGCAGATTAATGGTAAGCCTAGATGTAGAAAGTCAAATGCCAAAGCTTGTACATGAATGATTGATTTTTATAATTTCTACTGACTCGAATACTAGCTTGGAATTTTACTTAAGTAACCGATGTCGGTGATCTCATTAACGTCGATCAAGGGTTAATCGACATCAATGGCATGAGAATAGGTAAAAGGGATATTTTTAGCTTATTTTCTATTCCTTCTCTTGTCAAGTGTGGTGTCCATTATAAAATGGTAGAAATATGAGGTTAAGAAGAATTTAGTTAGTTAAGAATTAATGTTAGAGGTGAGAACAAGTCATGGGTAGTTAGGATTAAGGGATTAAGTCTTGAGGTGACTTAGAGGGTAAGAATTAGTCTTAGGATGAGGTGGCCAGGTAAGGTGGCATAAGTAATTTTTAATTAACTTAATTAAATATTTTTAAATTAATTAAATATGGGAGGGGTAAAAATATGGGTTAGGAAGGATAATTATTAAAAGGGGATCAAGGGGGGTTTCGACATACAAAGTTACACACATGTGTGACATAATTTTAGTGTCTACATCAACTACTAAAAGTTCATTTGAATCCCATTGTTGAAGGTGCTTGAAGAACCAATGGATCAGAACTAAGGTCAAAAAGGGTGAGAATGGAGGGTAAAACAATTTTTGGCCAAATAGAGAAGGTATGGAAGGGATGATATACAATATGGTATAAGGAAGGTGATATTACAATATGATATAAATGATCCTCATAAACAATACCTCAAATTTCTCAAGTAAAATAATGCTTCAAATGTATTATGTTCATGGGCTCATCAAGTTCATCTTCATATAGTGTAAACAACCTATAAACTCTAGAGCCATACTTAGTAACAATGACATAAGGGCCTATCCAATTAAACTTGAACTTGCCTTTATTTTTTTTCTCAACCATAATTACCAAGATCAAACTATTTGTGTTTGACACATTGGTTATACTGACTACATAGTCAGTTCTAATATGTTTGAACGCTATTTACATCAGCCATACAACTCTAGCTCTTGCAGGTGAGCAACTCTATAATCCTCATAATCCAAGATGTGATTTAATGAGATACGTAGCTAAGGTAACTTAACCTCAATGGGAATAATGGCCTCATTTCCATAGAAAAGGAAATATGGTGTGGCTCTTATTGGAGTATGGTAAGCCCAAATGGTGTAAAAGATCTGTAGGTGCCAATTATGGCTAGCATCATTGATAATCTTCTTAAAAATATTGACAATGGCCTTGTTATATGCCTATGCTTGGCCTTTACCTTTTGGGTAATATGTAGTGGAAAAGTGTTGGGTGATGTTAAACTCAACATATAGTACTTTGACATCCTTGTCTTAAATGATCTACCATTATCAGAATAATGTCAGATGAGATACCATAGCGGAAAATGAGATTGTTGAAGATGATTTTGTAAATTTATTTTCTAGTCATCTAAGTGAGGGGTATAGCTTCAATCCAGTTAGTGAAATACTCAGTGGTGATAAAGATATGTTTATGGCCATCTGAAGAGGCAGGGTTAATCTTTCTAATGAGATCAAGTCCCTATGTTAAGAATGGCCATGTTGTGGTCATCGGTTTAAGTGTTCTGGCTAGATTATGAATCAAATTTGCATGCTTCTAAAATTTATTACATCATTTTACATAAGTAGTTGCATATGCTTCCATGTTTGTCCAATAATAACCATTACATAGGAGATTTTTGGTAAGGATGACCCTGCTAGTATGGGCTGCACAAACTCTTTCGTGAACTTCCCTCAACACTAATGTAGATTCTACTGAATTCAAAAAACAAAGCAAAGTTCCATTAAATATTCTAAAATAAAGGGTGGGGAAAAGTAGGGTATATCAAGAGGCTTGGTGTGTAAAGGATTTTTTTTGTTTATGTGAAAGGTGTAGTAGAAGGACTTGGTCATGAAGGTACTTATATAGGTTTGAATACCAAATAGAACTAAGACCAAAAATGTCACATATCATTTCAATGATCAAAGGTTCATGAGCATGAACTAAAAGATGTTCAATGAGGAATTAGTAGTCTTTTACCTTGAATATACTATAGATCAAAGAACCAATGGTAGCCATGGCATCTGTTGTCCAATTATTGGCCTAAGGTATGTGTTCAAATTAGATGTGGGTAATTTGTTGCTTGAGAATGTCCACCATAGCTTTGTATGGTACTAACTTATTATATTTGGTTTGGAATTGGTCTTTAAATTAATTGATGATTAACTAAGAATCACCATGAACCAAGAGATGATAATGTTTCATTGTACTACTTGACAAAACCCTATAATGAGTGTTTTGTATTCAACCACGTTATTAGTAGAAAGAAAGCTAATACTAAATAATTTGGAAATGAGATCCTCCCATGGTGTAATAAATAATAGGCCTAATCTTGATCTATGAGATGTAAATGAACCATCAAAATACAACTTACAATGTTTCTCCTTAGGAGGTGTTTTTATGATGGTCATGATGGAATCATCTAGAAATGCCAAAGTGAGTGGTTGAGTGTCTAAAAAGGGAGCTTCAACGAGCTGATCTATAAGTATTTGTCCATTTATGGCCTTCTGATTGATGTAATCAATCTCAAACTCACTCAAAAGTATAATCCACTTATCCATGTAACCCTATAAAGTTGTTTTCAATAGTAGATACTTTAGTGGATCTACTTTGATAATGGCTATGGTCTTATTGTTAAGCATGTAATGACACAACTTCTAGGCTATAAAGCCCTGATATAGTATGTATTTAATGTATTTATCATGTTTGATAGTGTATTGACTAACTATTTCATCATTTTATAAGTTTGTCCTATGTGGGGATTTATCCCACATTGGTTAGTTTGGCTAGTTTTGTGTTTTACCTTGCCTATTTATGTAAGGGCTTTTCTTTGTACTAGCATATCTTATTTTTGAATAAAACTTGCTTTGATTTGCAATAATTTATTTGTAGCTTCATTGTGTGATTTTTTTGTGTTATCACTTTTGATTTTTGGGTTAAAATGCTTACTCACCATTCCTAACATGGTACCAAAGATTTGAGGTGTTGCATCTATCAACACTGCTACATTTTATTCCAAAATTTTTCCTTACCACCACTATTTCTTTCCTTGTTGTATATCTTCAACCTTTTTTTCCCTCTTATGAATCTAACACTTTTATTGAAGCTCTGAATAAAGTGTATGGTTTTTATTCTTGGAAGGAAGGTGAATGAGAAGCATTGGAGAGAGGAAGTGAAGCATTGATTTACTTTGGTGAAGTTTTTAGCTTGATGTTGACATTTGGAGGAGAAAGGACTGCGTAGCTCAAAGGAGATATTGAAATTTGTTTTGTTTTCAACATTCTTTTTTTCCTCAAATATGTTTATAAGAGGCATTGGAAGTGAAAAGGTGTCCCTATTGGAAAAACATTGTTACTTGAAGGAGGTGTTGAAAGGTGCTGATATGTAGTGTTAGAGGAGACTATCTTGAAGACCAAAAGGTTCAGGGATATAATTTTTTATTTATGCTTTCATTTTGGCAAATCCACTTTGGGAAAAACTACATTTTAAATCAAAATGTGATATGTTTTGATCAAATTCTCTTTACTTTTAAGTAATTTTATGAAACTATATCAGGGTTATGAGATTATCTCTCACATATTTCAAATTTTTTTTATGATTTAAAATTCTAATGAGTACTAAGAAAGTTATAGTCATTTTAATCTGCTATTCTGGGCACTCCTCTTCTACCATATGAAAATGGTTGGTTTTTTGCTCACTACTCTTGATCTATGATGAATCACATTTAAATTTTCTAGGTTTTGTGAGCCTTGATTTTAGCTTTCTAGATCATTTTTAAATTCTTAATTTCATTGAGCAATGCAAAAGTTATGGCAGTTTTAGTAGCAACTATTTTTTTATTTTTTTTAAGTAAAAAATATGTTGGTGTTTTATTTTTTATTTTTTTGAACCTTAAGTAGAATTGTTTTTACATTAAAGTGTAGATAGAGGTGTATGGGAGAATTGTTTGAGTATTTTTAATTTTACATAGTTTAATTTTGGTTCCAACAAGTGGTTGGATGCTTACATTATTTTTTGATTTGGTCACAAAAATCCATTTGGAATGTCTTTTTTAATGTTTTGACCCATTTTAGGAGAATTTTTAAAGCCTCTAACGTTTGAACCATAACTCGAATTTGAGTTAAGATTTTTCAAAAGTGCAAGGTTTTTGATTCTCTATCCATTAGTATCATTAATTTGTAAAAATGCACTAATTTTATAAAGTGCCAAATTGAGGGGGGTCTTTAATACAATCTTTTTTGGGGGGTTATCTTGGTGTTGATTTTATGTACCCTTTTTCATTATTTCTTCTCTTTGGTGATTCATTAGCATGGATTATACTTATGGTATTGATCATTATGAGCCTTTAATTACACATAATTACCATACATGGAGACCTTGGATGGAAAGAATCATATAACACAAAGCATTATGGTCCCTAATGAATGAAACTCAACCATAGTTTATCGTTAATTTGAAATTTTTTAGCACCAATGTAAGTTTGAAGAGTGTATGGGTTTATTGGGAGTTATGTGAGTGACACTCTTTTATTTCATTTTAATGGATGCGATTCTCCATTCAAAATATGGGCTAAGCTAAAGAGTTTATTTGAAAAAGTAGATCATTTGAGAGCCATATAGTTTGAAGTGAATCTTACTTCACTCAATCAGAATGAATTTGCCTCTATTATAGAATACCTCACTAAGTTTAATCATTTGTTAACACAATTAAAGGGGAGTGGATACAATAAGAAGGATGAAGAGTGTGTGTGCTTGATTTTTTCTAAGTTGAGTGGCCCATTCCAAATATTTGCTTTTACCTTTTTTTCTAGTATCGATACGTTAAGTACTGCATTCAAAATGTCAGATCTAGAGTTATTTTATGAGATAATTACTATGGAGGAATCAAAATTATCTCACCTTGAGTATTTCACCTCTCAAAAAACATTAGTTGTATCACATCCTAAAAACAAGGAAAAAACTAAGGGTAAGAAGAAGAACACTCCTCCTCCATCTCAAAATGCATCTAAGCCCAACACTAATACATCTAAACCCAAATCATCTTTCAAATCCAAGAATAGGTCTAACCTATCTTTCTTTTATTATGGGGGGACTCATCATGAAGATTCTAGGTATTTCAATAGAATGCCAGCCTTGGAGGATTTCATTAGGAAACATGAGATTTCTATCTTCACTCCTCCATTTCATGAGTGTGGAAAAGCAGTTAATGTTATTTTGAGATCATAGTTACCAATTTTAGACAGTTGGGTTCTAGATTCTGGTGCTTCACACCATATGACTTCTTCCAAGGAGTCCTTTGTATCTCTTAGTTTGAGTTCTACTTTCAACATTGAGGTTGGATATTCTTCCTTCATTTTTATTAAGGGGAAGGGTGACATATAACTAGATGGTGGCCACATCAATAATGCATTATATATTTTAGACATCACCACCAATCTACTTTCAATTTATCATATTTGCCATTTTGGTCAGGGAAAGATAGTGACTTTCACACCATAGGGTGCTAAAGTTTGAGCTTTGTTAGAGACACGCACACACTTATTGTATAGGGTGTTTTTTATCTTAGTTCTTGACTCTTTTATTTTAAGGGTTTTGATGATACTCCTATTATAGGGCTGTATTTAGTTTCTCATATAAATTTTGAGAGTCAGCTTTGGCATGATAGATTTAGACTCCTAAACTATATATATTTGAAAGTCTAAGAACTCACAATATGATAGAGGGTCTTCCTATAGTTTCATGTCTTAATGGAGTTTTCCTTGGTTATGCATTAGGGAAGCAATAATAAGATCTATTTCGTAAGGATATGTCCATGAGAGCTTCTTCACCACATGACCTTGTGTATAGTGACTTGATGGTATTTCGTACTCCTTTCAATGAAGCTAAGTATGAAGTTAATTTCATTGATAATTTCTCAAAGTGTACTTGGGTTTATTTCCTCAAGTACAAGAGTGATGTATTTGATCACTTCAAAGTCTTTAAGGCTTTGGTTGATAAAAAATCTTATATTTGCATCAAGAAGCTTCATATAGATAATGGGGGGAAGTACTTCAGTCGAGATTTTTCTAATTTTTTGGTAGTCCATGGTATTGTGCACCAATATTCTATTACACATATTCTATAGTAGAATGGCTTAATAGAATGGAAAAATTAAACTTTTAAGGAGATGGCTGACTGCATGATGCATTCATAGGATTTACCTCATATTTATTAAGAAGAGGTAGTTAATTATGTGAACTACATTCAGAACTACACACCACATAGGGCACTTGAACATATGACTTTAAAGGAGGCTTGGTCTGAAACCAAACTTGATGTCTCATTTTTTTGAGTTTTTAGGAGCCTTGCTTGGGTGTTTGTACCAAAGAAGAAAAGGAAAACATTAGATAAAAAGAGCAAACTTTTGATTTTTGTAGGGTATTGTGAGGATATGAAAGCTTATCATCTTTTAGATACTGATACTCATGATGTTCATTTATGAACACATATACAGTTTGATGAGCACTTCACATCTCACGACTCTTCATCTTCTTCTATGCCTTCTTATTTCAATGATTCACCTCCTCTTGAGGATTCATTCTTTGAAGAGCTAGTTTAAGAGATTCTTGAGGAGGCTCTAGAGGATGAGGATCCTATTCACATTGATATTACCACTATGCCTAAGTGGGATCATACTACAGTTTCCAAGGTATCACCTTTCATATATGATATTCTACCTACTCGACATCATCATACATATTTTATGAGTACTAAAATTTTGTGTCATCCATTCTCTGGGGATCCATAGTCTTTTTCATAGGCTCATGGGATATAAAACTGGGATGATGTGATGATAGATGAGTATTATTCATTGATGAAGAGTCACATTTGGGATTTGGTCACTCTTCCTAAGGGAAGAAAGTTGGTTAGGTGATAGTGGATTAAATGCACCAAGTATGAATTTGATGGGTCTATGAATAAGTATAAGGCACATCTTGTTGTAAAGGGATTCTTGTAGGTAGAAGGTATTGAATACTCTAAGACTTTTACATCTATTGCCAAGATGGATTATGCTCACCATGCACTTTTTATTACTGCATCACACTATTATCTAGTGTATCAGTTGGACATAAAGAGTGAATTATTGCATGGAGACTTACATGAGGAAATATATATGGAGTAGCCTGCTAGGTTTGTTCATAATTCTTCTCTTGTTTATTGATTTAGGAGGTCTCTTTACAATCTCAAGTAGACCCCTTAGGATTAGTATGAGAAGATGGATTCATTTTTTCTCTCCATTGGCTTTATTCACTACTAATTTGATCCTATAGTGTGTATTTAGTGTATTTTGGAGGACATTATTATATTGGTCTTATATGTTGATGATCTGCTTATCAAAAGCATATCCTCATCTTAGATTTAGATTATATAACATGTATTTTTAGTATAGTTCAACATGATAGATCTTGGCCTTTGTATTTCTTCCTTAGTTTATAGATTTCACATTTAGATACAAGGATTTATTTGAGTCCACAAAAGTATATCCTTGATCTTCTTCATCATTTTGGCATGGTCGATTGCAAGCCAAGTCCTCCTTTTTAGTCTAGAGTGACTCTCACTAGCACTTGTACAACTCCACTTTGTGATCCTACATTATATAGGCATATGGTTGGGAGTCTTATATATTTGAACTGTACTCACCCTAACATTTAATTTATAGTTAGGATTGTATTTAATTTTTTACATGACCCTCATAATAGTCATTGGTAGGCTACCAAGAGGATTTTATGATATCTTCAAGGCACTACTCATTTTGATTACACTATACCAGGGGTTTTACTTAGTTAGATATAGTGATTCAAATTGGATAGGTTCTCTTGATGGTAGGCATTCCAATTATGGATACATATTATTTTTTGGTTCTTCACCTATTGCTTGGTTGTCTAAGAAGCAATAGGCTATTGCACTTTCATCTATAGAGGCTGAGTACAGGGCAATAGTTATAGTGAGTCAATAAGTTCTTTGGCTTCATCAATTATTGATAGAGTTTGGCTTCATATAAGATTCACCCACTATACTTTAGTGTGAAAACTAGTGTGTAATTCACATATCTCATAACCCAATTGAGTATCAATGGACCAAGCACATTGAGGTACATATGCACTTCATTCATTAGCACATTCAGGATGGAGTTCTTAGTTTGAAGTACATTCTGACTTAGCAACAAGTTGTAGACATCTTCATGAAGTATTTTACATCACCTCATTTATTTGAGTTGCATGTTATGCTTGGGATTTTAAAATTTGTCCTTAGGTGGTTTTTATGAGGACAACTTCCTTATTCATTTCATGGAATATATTGTACATGAGTGCCTTATCAGGCCCAGTTGTTGTGACTCATACTATGGATATGCCACTATTTTATTTTTTGGCTATTTTTAGCCCCTAAATTCACTTGAGGGGAGGGGTTAGAGTATGTATTTCATGTATTTATTATGTTTGATAGTGTATTAGCTAGCTATTTCATCTTTTTGTGAGTTTATCCTATGTGAGGATTTATCCCACATTGGTTAGTTTAGCTAGTTTTGTGTTTTATCTTACCTACTTGTGCAAGGACTTTATGTGTACTAGCATATCTTATTTTTGAATAACAGTTGATTTTCTTTGCTTTACAATCATTTGTCTACAACTTCATTGTGTGATGTTTTTGGTGTTATCACTTTTGAATCTTGGGTTAGAATGCTTATTCACCAATCTCAACAAGACCATAGCTAAATAAGCTTTTTCTAATGATGTATAGTTATGTTCATACATGAGTAATGTATGACTTAGATAGTAAATGAAAAGTTTTTTTCTATTTTCATCATGCTGAGCTAAAAGTGCCCTCAAGGCATTGCCAGTGCCAAATAGATAAAATAAAAATGGCCTCCCTAACATTGGTGGTAATAGAATAGGTAGATTGGCAAGATATTCTTTCAAGATCTCAAAAAATTTATAACATTATTCAACCCAAATAAATGTAATACCTTTCTTCAAAAAGTGAGTGAAAGGATGGCATTTATCAGCTAGATATGAAATTAAATGTCTAATAGAATAGTTTTTTCCTTGAAAACTATGGAACAACTTTAAATTGAAAGGTGGTGGCATCTCAATAATGGCTTGTACCTTAGTAGTATCAACTTTAATACCTTGGTGAGAGATAATAAAGCCTAACAATTTTCTTAAAGTGATACTAAAGATGCACTTCTTAGGATTAAGTTGAACCTTTTACTTATAAAGCCTTTCAAATATCTTTTTTAGTAGGTCTAGATGACCTACACAAGTCTTAGATTTACCTAGTATGTATTTGACATATTATTTGACAATATCATGCATCATGTCATGAAATATAACTATCATATCTCTCTATTATATGGCCCCAACATTCTTGAGGCCAAATGAAATTGTCATGTCCCCTTTTTTTTGTGGACATTGACAGATTTGATGATTGGCCTATTATGCGACCTTCGTAGGCTAATAGGATGGATAGAGGGTCATATTGGAGCTTGGATCGACTTTGATTCACAGGGTTTCTACATTTGATTTTCATTCAGGTTATTTCAGACATATTTGGCCAGGGCTCCTACTTTTTAGGGATATTTGATATGCAGTGGAGCACCTTTATTTTGGTATGGTCATATGCGGAATCACTCCCTGATTCACCTGCTTCGATCGGTTTGAGGATCCGACGTATATTGAGGGAGATATTAATATTTGATTGATTTAATCAAATATTAATTATTTGGTCTCATTAATAATTAATTATTAATTATTTGCTCTAATTTTAAATTAGAAACCCTAATGCTAATTTAAGAAACCCTAATTAGGGCAAGCATATCTTTTGAGGGTATAAGGGTTTCTCATGGAGGCCATTGTTCATTATGCATTGAATATTGATTATTGAAAATTGAAGAAATTCTTCTGTGAAGACTGAGCCAAGGGTTCCAAGATTCCATTGCAGTGGAGAACGTTCCCTCTTCATTGTGTGTGATTTAGAGGCTGTGAGATATCAGCTGATTTATCGCCAAATTGAGAGATAGCTTCACTCAGAAGTTATCACAGAATTCCAAGTTTGAGAGATAACTTCACACAAAAGTTTATCACAGAGCTTTCCAGGTATTTTCTTGATTTAGTTCATGTTTTTGTTTCAATAAATTATACAGAGAGAGATCTGCTGTATTAGATACAATAGATTTCCAGATCAGGGATCAACAGACAGGTTGTGCTGAGTTGGCGGCCGTACTAAGTCCGTACAGGTCCGTACAGATCCGATCAGGCACTGACATCGGCAGAGAGAGGGCTTATAGCGACCGACATCGGTCGACTGAGGACCGACATCGGCAGAAAGCCGACCGACAGAGACCGACGTCGGCGAGATATCGACCGACGATGGCGTCTGTGTGTCGACACAGAAAGGCCGAGACCCTTCCAGATTCAGATTTCACTCCCAGATTTGCAAAAGCCAGGGTTTTAAGACCGGACTGTAATATTCTTTAATTTGTATGCCAGAGACTCAATTGTGTAATCATCCAAAAGAACAAGTAATGAGATCTTGATTTGTTATTAAGAGATTATACTGTGATTTGTTTATGCTTATTTGAATATATTCTGCAAGTTTGTATTGTGATCAGAGTTTTATGAGTTTAGATATTTCCTGTTTGAAGGGGATATTACAGTGGTATCAGAGCTTTGTCTTTGGTATCAGAGTTTTGTGTCTTTCATACATCCCAATTGCTTGGGGACATTACAGTGGTATCAGAGCTAAATTCTTGCCATCCTGTTGGGCACATCAGAACTAATGTCTTGCCATCCTGTTGGGTAGTTCCAGGTTCAATTCGATTATCAGTATGGCTCTAAGAGGGGTCAAAGATTTGGAGGAGAGCATGCACAATGCAAAGAAGAAATTAGATCATCCATTTCAGCAAACAGATGACACTCTAAAAATTTTGGAGGAGTTGGACACTTATTTAGGCAAGGTTGAGCATTCAAATACTTATGAGATGCAAACAACGTTATTTCCAGCGTTTGATTCGTTGGTGAAGCCCCGATTATTGAGACATCATGATGAGGTGGTAAGACTTGCAGCTCTCTCTTGCATTAGTGAAATGATGAGGATCATAGCTGGCTTTGATTTTCATGATGATCAGATTATGAGAGAGGTACTTTATGCAATGGTAAAAAGCTTCGAAAAGTTGGATAACATTAGAGACCCTCATTTCTCAAGGAGGGCAAGATTACTTGAAACATTTGCAAGGTATGGATTTGAAAACATTATGATGTTAGTAGGTTGTATTGGTGAAATTCGCATGATGTTTAAAATATTTTGGAATATTTTAGATGAGTTTCATTCTAGCAATATATTGGCATCAATGCACTCTATTATGTTCACAATCTTGTTTGAGGAGGAGGATAAAATTTCCAAACTTTTGGCAGAAGATTTATGGTATGTCTAGACAAAAGGGAGAAATGTCTCACCTAGAGCTTGTATGTGGTTAAAGAATCTAATTAATAGGCCCAAGGATCGTAGTGCTTTCCCTATGACATGTAGCCACTTGCATGATGAGTTTGACAGACATGCTGATCCAGTACAGGGAGATATTAACACATCTTCAGGTAATGATTTATCTGCAGTACCTTCACAGGTAGGGGTAGTTAAGGATGTTGTGGATGAGCTTTGTCTTTAGGTGAGTTCAACACAGGTGTTAGACAGTGAGGATGAGCCTGATGCTTGCATTCAGAGTGTGGAGGTATACTCAGAGGTTAGTACATTGAGTATTGCTGATGAGTATGTTTTTGTAGCTGCTGATGAGGACCATGTGGTTGAGGCTCACACACATATTCAGGACTTGGGAGTACCTGATTCTGAGGAGTTTGGGATACCAGTGGAGTCGAGTCTCCATATTGATTCTTCTCACACATTTGATAGTATGGTACAGTTGGTTGTACCATCATTACAGAGGGATCAGTTATGGGATGGATTAACACCATCTTTTGTAGATGGGATTTGCAGTTGCCAAGTACACAATCTACAGTATCGACACATCCAGGGCAATTGTGATTTCAGAGATTGGTTGAGTTGTGTTTGCCAATTTGATTATGGGTTCATCTTTGTTCTACTTCTGTTGATGTTACAGGTACTTGCATTAATTCACAGCAGTGCAGAGCATAACTACATTTGGGATCCAGGTGGATCGAGTAGTTCATTGTTCCGAGATTGCTTGGGGACAAGCAATTTTCGGAGGGGCAGATTGTCATGTCCCCTTTTTTTTGTGGACATTGACAGATTTGATGATTGGCCTATTATGCGACCTTCGTAGGCTAATAGGATGGATAGAGGGTCATATTGGAGCTTGGATCGACTTTGATTCACAGGGTTTCTACATTTGATTTTCATTCAGGTTATTTCAGACATATTTGGCCAGGGCTCCTACTTTTTAGGGATATTTGATATGCAGTGGAGCACCTTTATTTTGGTATGGTCATATGCGGAATCACTCCCTGATTCACCTGCTTCGATCGGTTTGAGGATCCGACGTATATTGAGGGAGATATTAATATTTGATTGATTTAATCAAATATTAATTATTTGGTCTCATTAATAATTAATTATTAATTATTTGCTCTAATTTTAAATTAGAAACCCTAATGCTAATTTAAGAAACCCTAATTAGGGCAAGCATATCTTTTGAGGGTATAAGGGTTTCTCATGGAGGCCATTGTTCATTATGCATTGAATATTGATTATTGAAAATTGAAGAAATTCTTCTGTGAAGACTGAGCCAAGGGTTCCAAGATTCCATTGCAGTGGAGAACGTTCCCTCTTCATTGTGTGTGATTTAGAGGCTGTGAGATATCAGCTGATTTATCGCCAAATTGAGAGATAGCTTCACTCAGAAGTTATCACAGAATTCCAGGTTTGAGAGATAACTTCACACAAAAGTTTATCACAGAGCTTTCCAGGTATTTTCTTGATTTAGTTCATGTTTTTGTTTCAATAAATTATACAGAGAGAGATCTGCTGTATTAGATACAATAGATTTCCAGATCAGGGATCAACAGACAGGTTGTGCTGAGTTGGCGGCCGTACTAAGTCCGTACAGGTCCGTACAGATCCGATCAGGCACCGACATCGGTAGAGAGAGGGCTTATAGCGACCGACATCGGTCGACTGAGGACCGACGTCGGCAGAAAGCTGACCGACAGAGACCGACGTCGGCGAGATATCGACCGACGACGGCGTCTGTGTGTCGACACAGAAAGGCCGAGACCCTTCCAGATTCAGATTTCACTCCCAGATTTGCAAAAGCCAGGGTTTTAAGACCGGACTGTAATATTCTTTAATT
This sequence comes from Torreya grandis, assembly GCA_037957365.1. Classification (NCBI taxonomy): domain Eukaryota; kingdom Viridiplantae; phylum Streptophyta; class Pinopsida; order Cupressales; family Taxaceae; genus Torreya; species Torreya grandis. The sequence goes on from JARHVA010000947.1 coordinate 2,673,906, forward strand.
TGTATGCCAGAGACTCAATTGTGTAATCATCCAGAAGAACAAGTAATGAGATCTTGATTTGTTATTAAGAGATTATACTGTGATTTGTTTATGCTTATTTGAATATATTCTGTAAGTTTGTATTGTGATCAGAGTTTTATGAGTTTAGATATTTCCTGTTTGAAGGGGATATTACAGTGGTATCAGAGCTTTGTCTTTGGTATCAGAGTTTTGTGTCTTTCATACATCCCAATTGCTTGGGGACATTACAGAAATAACCTGATAATAAAACATTTCCCAAGGAGTGGTGAATGCTATCTTGTCTTGGTCTTCTAGTGTGACCTTGATTTGATTATATCCTTAAAATCCATCTATAAGGAAAATCATTTCATACCCACTGTGGAATTAACTATCATGTCGATATTTGATAGAGGAAATTTATCTTTGGGGAAGGCCTTGTTGATGTCTCTAAAATTAGTATAGATTTTGATTCCTTCTAGTTTTTTATTGATAGGTATAATGTTTGAGATCCACTCTAAATAGTTGATTAGTTTGATGCATCTTACTTCCAAAAGTTTTTCTAACTCTTTCTTAACTAACATAGTAATATGTGAATATATATTATGTAGTTTCTAATCCATGGGTTTGGCCTCAAGATGTATAATGAGGTGGTGTACAACTAAGCTAGGGTTTGAACCTAACATGTCCTAATAGGCCCATGTAAAAATGTCAACAAATTCCTTCAAATGGGATGTAAAAACTTCACATTCCTCCTCAATGAGGGATGCACTTAATTTGATCCACTTTGGGTATTTTAGGGTCACAATGTTGACTTCTATAGTAAATTATACTAGGAGAGTCAATCCATATTACAAAATATTTATCAAGGATGTGAATTTGCCTACAATGGCAAGGTCCTCTGGTCAGACTAATTCTTCAATCTCTCCCAAACATGAGAAATCTGAATCACCTAATGGTGGTAAGGGCCATATAAAAAATTCTATAGGATATTCATGAATAATTTGATCAAAGGCACACTATTAATCTATACTAATCTTAGACCTAAAATAAAATTCATGGTTAGTGGTCTCCCGAGCTTCATTCAAAGAAGGGTGAACACCCTCATCTAGTGGTGCCTGAAATAGTTTTTCACTAAGAGACTGGCCTTTTTATTTACTTTTACCCTAGTCCAAAAATGCCTCAAAGAGGTTTTCACTTTGAAACCTCAATGTTTTATTCTTTTTTTTTGTCTAAGGGTGTTGACTCAATCTTCAAAATAAGATGTAGGATTTAGTTTGATAGATAACCCTTATTTGTGGTCTCCCAATAGAACATTATATCTTAGGCCTATAAAATCACAAAAGGACTCATCATTCTTAAAATCATATAAAGGTACTATGGATTCTTGTTGTCCATAATCAATAAGTTGATGATGATAAAGGGGAAGCAAGGAATGTTAGATTACTTACATAATGGTGAAAATGGTATATGGGTCAAATAAGTTGGTACTGGCAAGGTCTTTGTATATGTTATGATTAGACTCTACTTCACTATTGGAATTTTCATCACTAGTTGTTAGCATTGGATCATGAATAAGATATGTGGTGTCACCCCCAGATGATTTAAATCTAAGACCATAAGTTCCTTTGTATCTAGTCAAAAAAATGGGCCCTACTAATTTGGAATGAGGCCTTTAACTTCATATGCTTAGTTATCCATGATCCTATTAGGGATGGGATACTTTGTACTATGGTATCAATAAACCAATTTGTCATTGTATAACTAAGAATCATCATTGGAAAGTGGGTCCTATTCTTGGCTAGTGGTAGGTGTGAAAATAAAAGGTGATGGGCTATGAAGCTTTCATTTTCTCTTTTTCCATTATTATATATAAGGTTGCTTAGCTTTAGGCCTTCCATAGGTCTTGGGGTTTTGTGGAATCTTGGAAATATAGAATGTGTCATGGGTAAAATACTCTCTTGGAACATTATCTAAAATGGTAAAATGATTCAAATTTTTAATAAGAGGCATATGTGAAGATGAGGCAAGGATATCAAGGTCTATGTAATTAGCCTCTGATAATTCAAAAAATATATCTTTATCTTTGTCCTTCTTGGGTATTGAGTCTAGACCAAAATGATAATTATAAATTTCATATTCAGCCTCCAAATGCTTGCAGTGTTCATATGTATATAAATCTACATGGATAGTTACCTCCATCCATGAATAAGGAAACTTGATACATTGGTGTAATGGTTAAGGGATTACAAAAATTTCATGTATTTATGGTCTACCTAAAATCAAATTGTATGAAAAATCTAGGTATAACACATGACAAAGTGTATTGTGGGTCAAAGGCCCAATGATCACTAGCAAACTTATGGTTATTTGTGATTCCCACTCTTCATTGTCATAGGCTTTGATAGTATTAGTATCTGGCTAAAGGCTGGCTGCTGTATATCATAGATGCTTGATTAGATTTAGAGCCACAATATTTAGGCCTAATCTATTATCTATGAGGACACATTTAACTGTGTGCCACGTAATGAAAACTTCAATGTATAACAAGTTATTATAGAGAGGGCCAAGGGATGACATATGACTTTCGTTGATGGTCAGTTGTTGGCCTAGGGCTAGGTATCTAACCAAAGCTTGAAATGTATTTGGTGTGATGTCATTTAGAACTTAAAATTGGCCTAGGAGTTCTGTAATAATATTCTTGTGTATGTCAAATTATGCAACAAATCCAAAATAAATATTTGTGCAGGTATTTTTTGGATTTGTTTCATAATATCATACATCTTTTCCTTAATAATGGTAATTAGCTTGTTCCTAGCCAACATAGTGGGTTGGATTAGATCATTGGTAAGAGGTTGTGGGCTTAGAATGATGATTTTAAACCATTGACTTATGATTGTGCAATCTAAATTAAATACAGGACCATCGTAACTACAAAACAATGTAGATGGGCTAGAGAGGATAATGCTTGATTATCAGTGCATTTGGTTATGGCCATGGGGAAATGAAGAGTTATCGACATAAGGTCCTAAAATGGTAATCCTTGGTTGTTGTTTCACTTGGATGTAGTTATAGGTTAAGGAAATATTACCAACATTATGAGGTTGATTGGAATTATTATATAATGGTCCCGATCTATTGGCATATGGTCTGAGATTGATGGTAATGGTAGATACATGACCTCCTAGAATATGACCTACAACTTTATTGCAGTCATGTACAATTATGTGGTAAGTTTTTTGGTTGTTGGGGTTATTTTGGCCTTAGTTCCTTCTATTTTGTGGTTTACTTTGTTTTTATTGCTGATGATACTATTATTATTGTGGTTATGGTCTTTATTGTTATTATTATTGATTGACATTTTTATATTATGGAAAAGGATTTTGGTAGATACCTAGGTTTTGATTGGAAGCAGATGTTCTATTATCTAATTAGATATCTCTATTTTTTAACATACTTTGAATGAGGTGCTTCAATTTCTCACAATGAAATATAAAATGTCCATGAACATGATAGTATTCACATAATTCATGATCTTTGTATCAATATGGATAAAGTATACCCTCAGGAAAGTGTTTGGGGATGGGCCAACTAATCATATTTATCATAGTTAGTTTGTGAAACACTAATTCAATAAGATCACCAAGGTTTTTGAAGACTCTAAGATTGGGTCTTCTTAGAGGAGGAGGGGTTTGTAAAGGTGGTAGATGTATCATTCCAAGTGATGGCCTAGGTTGAGGCATAGACAATGATTTCTAGATAGGTTACATTTTTAGAATAAGTTGCATTTGCAACATAGGTTGAGTAGATGATGTTTGTACCATTTTAACATGAAGTGACTTAGTTAGTAAATTACCTAAAACATTCTTGTTGAAGTTATATGGCTTGGGTTTTTCATAGTTATTAGACTTAGTAGTTGTAGATGCTTACACTTAGACTAGGCTAGGGTTCTAAATTGGGCTTGTGTTTTAGTTTTGGCTTTGATTATGATTTGAATAAGACAAATTTATAATACCTTTGTTAATTAGCGTCTTTTCAATCTGTAAGACTTTCTCAATGATATATTTGAATGTGTGCGCACACTAAAGTTCCAAGTGATAAGATATTTTCTATGAAAATTTTTAGTAAACAAAGTTACCAATTATTTATCTGGTAGATTATAAGTAAATAGACTAACAAACACTCTCCATCTCTTTAAGTATCTCACAAATCTCTCACAAATTTTCTATTTGTCCTAACTCAAATCTACTACTAAAATCTCATTCTCGATATTGTAGGAGAAATGTTGTATAAATTTATCTAAAGATCTTCAAAGTCAGAGATAGTTTTTTGGCAATTTAAGAATCTATTTTAAAGCCTATCCAACTAGAGTTCAAGGAAAAAAATATGTACATAGATGTCACTATAGGCCACTAGATGGTAAGTGACAAAAAAATATTTTAGATTATATATAGGGTCTCCTTTACCCTTGTACTTGTTAAATTTTGATGGCTCATAACCTGGAAGAAATGGTATTTGAAGATACTCCGTGTTAAATGGGTATGAACAAACATCATCCAATTTGAATTTCTTGGTTTGCTTTCCCATTTAAATGGCTGAAATTTCATCCTTCTTTTATTGTAGTTATTTGGCCAAGAAACTTGATGGCACATTTGGTTTTGGCTATGTAGTTAAATGTGAATTACCTTGATTAGGGTATAATGGAGGTATGGGGTATTGTGAAATGTTAGTTTGATGGACCAATTGACTAGGAATATGCATTCACACATTAGGATGAGGTTGAAAATATTACATACATTATTTGTAAATATTATAGTTTGGGTTTATAATATGGCCTTAGGTATGAGGTAATTGAGTTTGTGATGGAAATATGTGGCTTTTTGGAAGGTACTATGCCTGATGAGTTTGACTAGGGACTTACTTTTGACTAGTTAAACCCGACTGAATAAATAGTACTTGTTGTTGATTAAAGTCTTGTCTTTGAATATGTGGTACTTGCTAGGTAAAAGGTAAATTTTACCTAATAAGTACTTTCTATATGTTGGAACCTCTTTGTTGAATAAACACCTATTGTGAATGATGCTTGTTGGGTGTTTGTTATTTTTTGTTGACCAATAATAATGTATTATTGATTAGGCAATCTCTACAATTTTTAAGGTACATTAGTCTATGAATTTTTGAGGTACATTCATCACTACTTGTTGCGGTGGAAAATTTATTCCCCATGTTGAGGTGGCATGGTATTCTACCTCTATAGCATGGTAAATTAGTCTTTGCTTGTGGCTAAAGAATATTAACCATCACCTATTGAGGTGGGATAACATTCGTCACTTATTGGGGTAAAACTTGGTTGGCACCTAATTACTTATCCCCTACTATTACATGCTTGAATAAGTACATGGTTGAGGAGTGAAAGTAACCTATTGTGGTTGGGAATTAGTCATTCCTACCCCCTTCTATTATAAACTACTCATGGTATTAGTAAGAGGCACTTGTTGTTGTAGGTTATTTGGTGGTGTATTTACCTCACCTTATTTTGAATTAGAATACATTTGCATGTTATCCACTGTATTGGCACATGGTCCTGAGTAAAGGAAATAATCACTTCCTTAATGAATGGGACATTGAACATGTCACCTACTAAAGTACTTTGGGTGAATGGGCCCTCACCTAGATTAGCATGACCTAACAAATCAACTAACACTCTTGTTGAAGGAGTTAGTTCTATAAGTGAAGCATTATATATGGCAATGGCATTAAAATTCTATGATAGGTTAAGATCAATCTTATATGTTTGTTGCATTTACATGAATTGGTCCTCAATGGGGCCTTTTCCCTTTGCAAGCATATTCAGATCTAGGTGTGACATTGATATAAGCCTTTGAGGGTAACTAGTGGAAGCCTATTTGATAGTTTGGGTGTAAGGTATGTTTTTAGGCACTCTAATTAGACTAGGTAGGTTTTCATGGAGAAATATTTTTGAAAAATTGGCCCCTACCTCTACAAATCTAACTAAAACTTCATCCTTATTTTCAAGTAAGTGATAATCGAACAAGGGTCATAGTTTGGTGGCATGATAATGTAATCAGGCTACTATTGGATTTATTCAATAATAGATGGCACACTAACAAGGTATTGAGTTATTTATTATTTATCCTAACCTAGATATGGAGGTGTATTAACAAGGTAGTGTGCTAAAGGATATTGGATTTGTTCCACATATTGAATAGTGTAAGGAGGATAGGGATCCATCTCATAAATTACATCATCACCATATGGGTCTTGAGTAAAGGCATCATTCATGGCTACATTTTCATAATCTGGATTGTACATGGTTTCACTACATGTGTAGTGAGGCATATCTGAATCTATGACTAACATCTCACAAAGAAAAGGTTTAGAGTTTAAAAAACTCTTAAAACATGGTCTAAAATAATTGGTTGATGCTTGGTATGTCTAAAAACTTGGTTTGAGTCAAAAATTTGGTCTATTTTTGAAAATAGTCTAAACTTTGGCCCAAGATAGAGATCTTATCCAAGATCATCAATGATAAGCTTGATCTCAAATGTCTCCAAGGTATAATGTTTTGCACACAAATGTTCAAATGAAAGGCAAATTTTGAATCCTGGTTTTTAGTAAAGTGTTTTGAATAAATATAATCTAGGTCTAAAAAATAAAAATTGTGTTAGGTATTTGGGAACAAGCCACAAATCTGGACTCGAAAGGATATGAATAAAATCTAGAAACTAAGAAAAATGCTAGGTTTTTGGAAACAAAGCACAAAGCTAGACTTGTAAAACAACTAGGTCAAAGAACTGAAAGATAAATGCTAGGTCTTTGGAAATAAGACACAAAGATAGACTTGTAAAAGAACTAGGTTTGAGAACTAAAAGAAAAATGCTAGGTGTTTGGAAACAAGGGACAAATCTACACTTGAAAACATACGTGGTCGAGGTACAAACTTGAAAGGCAATTTATCTAACTCTAAAATAATTTGAAACACTTGGAATCAAGCTAGACACACGAATTCAAAAATAAAATTGAACTTAGTAAAAGACATTCACCCTAGGCAGATGTCTAAAAATAATTGAGAAAATTAACCTCAATAATTAAAAATAAGAATGATGAGTAAAGCATTCAAGCCTAAGTGATAAGAAAGGATCCAATGTAAACTAACCATGTTTAAGGTTGTACTTGAAAATAGACTTTTGATTTTAGTTCAAGGCAACAAAATGAATTGAAGAACATGGAAAAGAAACCATTTACTATATATACGCAAAAATGAGTCTTCAAATTAAGAAGGAAATTAGTCTAAGTTTCAAAATTAAAATGTGAGAGATAAACACCCAGCCAAAATTAAGATAAACATAGGTGTAAACCAATCAATTTAAATCTGAACTTTGAAAGATAAATTTTGAACTTGGTTTAAAAGACTTAGATGCTCAAGTGGATGACATTCTAGACCCAAATGGATAACATAATGACACTAATTTTAGACCAAAGGCATACATGGTTTTGAACTTGGTTTAAAATAAGGCAATAATTATTGAAACAATACAAGCAATGTAATGATGTTATCTTGATTAAAAGGTATGACAATGATTTTTATTTAAAAACTCCAAGGTAAATACTTGGGATGAAATGGGTAACATAATAATTCCCCATTTAAACAAGTGACACACATAAACCCAAATATTTTGATAGAGCTAAAGGAAAAATGTGGTATCAAGTGGACAGAATAACACCTCTTAGGCTATTTGGTGTACAAACAAGCAATAGTTTGTTTTGACATGATAATATAAATAGTTTTAGTCTAAAAACACACATGTAAATTAAATAAAAATAGAAGTAACACAAACGGCTCATCTTATTCCCTATAAGTAACATGAGTGTGCATAGTTTTAGCCAAAGTTTCAACTGATATACCAATGCTTGTGAGGAATTAAGTGTTAATCCAAAAATAAGTATAGTTGTAGGTAAAGTTTTTACGCCCCCTTTATCTCTCAAGCATTAATATGTGGCATGAACTTAGAGTGACGAGCTCTTGGAATTTGACATGAAATTATGCAGCAAGTGGGGTTTTATCTAAAATCTATAAGTTTCACATGTATTAGATGGTCCCAAGTATGGATAACACAAGGACACAAACACATAAATTGAATCCAAATCACCTAGTTTATTATGCAAGGGTCTATTCCTTTACATAGTGACTCCAATCATGTACTACTTAGTGGAATCTGATGTCTAGTTGTTGCATGGCCTGGGTACCCATTAGTATGGTTAGGATAATCACTTGCCACTGTCACATCTAATGGTTTGCTCAATTTATATACCTTACAATGGAGCAGGGTTGGTATGATGTTGAGAGATAAAACTGTAGGTCAAAACACCCCTAAATAAATTATGGGGAGGCAATGAAATCCCACCCACAAGACAAGTGCATAAAAAGAAATAAATTAAAAAAAGACTTTATAGGTCACTTTTGAATCACCTAAGTAACTCAGAGCTTGGGGTCAACATACACAACATTTTTTTTGACACACTCTACAAATAAGGGTAACAAACTAAGCATTTTTTGATCAACTGAATTCCTTAAAGGGGATGGAGGGAGAGCATATACACTAAAGTTTGTGTTTTTTTAAAATCAAATAATATACTCTAAGTTATTTAAAATTAGGTTAAGGGATAAAAACAAATAAAAAAATCTCTTAGGAGCTCTAACTAAAGATGTAAGTTCTTTCTACCAACACTAAATTAAATTTTTTTTTGAAAATTTTGGCCCCTTAGCCATGTTTTCACTTGTAAAATCTTGTAAAATGCTAAAAAAAATTATTTAATTGAATTTTAAAACACCTTAAACCAAATGTAAATGAGTTTTTCAACCTTTGTAAAATTTTACTTTTACAAAATGAAAAATTGATTAAAAAACATCCAAACTTATTTTTTCTTGGCTTATTTCCTTGAAAAAAATTAGGGGATTAATTTGTATTTGATCCAATCTTATAATCTTGTAATTTATCTCAATAAGAATACAAATTTTAACTCTTAGGTTAAAAAAAAAAAAAAAAACACAAAGAATCATTGACGATCAATATGGATCGTGGTCGATTCATATGATCGATGCTAATTCTGTCCTGATCATTGCCGATTCTTGAAAATACACCAAAAATAATGTGTTTTGACAGAAACATGATTGGAAAACAATGTTTTAAACCCAAAAAATTTTAAAAACCTGAAAGAAGAATGTTAAACATGCAATAAACAAATTTTTAAGTACCAAGAAAAGAAAGAAAAACTTGAATTTCACTACGTTTCTAGCTTCTAGTTCAACTGTGTTTTTGAAAAAGAGAACATTTCTGATCCCTACTAATTAACATTGATCCCAATGATTGGCACTAATTTTTTTATCTTCACTGATCCCTATAGCTCGACAAAGATTCAGACTCCACTTTTTAATGATTAATTCAAAAACTTGGCATAAAAATAGTTAGTAAAACGTCATGAAATGTAGCTAGAAGAACCTTATGGGGTGCATGTCTCACTGAGCATGTCATTATGTGATCAATATGAATCCAATATAAAATATTAGTATTGTATTAGGATGATAAAAATAAATAAAAACACACTAATAAAACTAATATTTCTAGCTTAAACACTCAAAGAACAAGAGAACAATATAAGCAACTATCAATATAAGATAAAATAACCATTATGTACCTTATTTGAGAGCAATATCTGTATGTTGGACATGTATGGATGTGCTCGATTGTGTGATCAAAGAATCTTTTCCAATGGTGCTCCTTGCACCACCTCTCCTTATCACCTTGGTAATATTGGGCTTGGCTTTGGATTTGGATTGGCTCTCTCAATAAATGAGCATTATAACACTACAAATAAAGGCCCCTTGAAGGTATTTTTGCATCATAACATTAAACCAAAAGATCTTGTTGAACAATGGGTTAAGCCTTGTATTTATAGCCTTCCAAACTAACTCTAACCCAAGTGCAATTAAGTTAGAGTTAACCATGATTGAGTTTAGATAACCCTAGTTGAGTTAAGGAGAGGACAAATAATTAATATTTGGGCTATAGATCCTATTTATTAAGCATAGCTTTCCATTTCTGAATTTAAGGCTTTAGGGAAGATATTTTCAATTCCTTGACTTTGAGGATGATGACATCATCATGACCTCATTTTTATTGAAACTTTTTTTTACAAAATTTATATTCACTATTTTCACATGGAAATTTTATTTAAGCATTTAATTTGATTTGCTTAGTTAATTCATTCTACTTAGCATTTTTGCACTTTAAGAATTGTTTAAGTGCCCTCCTTAATGGGTTCAAAGGCCAAATTATCAAGTTACTAGGTCGTAAGTTGACTAGATATAAATCTATGAGAGGTTACTATTGCGTATATGGTAGTACCCCAAATAAAAATGATTTAACATGATTTTGAGCAATAATATTTGATGTACAGATGAAACTGGGATATTCAGTGATTCTTAGGCTTAATTAGTACTATTTGGTAGAAATCAATCTAAAGTCTGATTGGAACACAATTGTGGCCAAAATATGGTGTCTACAATGGGTTTTCCATTCTTAAGGTGAATCAAATACTAATTTTTCATTTTGGCATGTGTGAATATTTTTATAGCAAAAACACAGTTGTAGACCTAAAAGACATAATATGAGACCTAACTGACAGAGAAAGGATTTGAATTATTTTACTTGCTTAGAGAGTTGGATCCTAAAATTTATTAGGATGTTATAAAACCTTAATGGGTATATAAAAAGTTCATTTTTGATCTGAAACCTTGTGTGTTAAATTAAACCTCAAGAAAAGAGCCTCTAGAGGGCTACTATAAAGATGGCTAAAATAGAAAAAATCTTGAAAATAAAGAACTTTTTATTTTGTGTTGGAATATAAAATTTTGGTTTGTTGTTAAGAGATGATAATGGGTAGTTTAATAACTAATTTTTTGGTATGAAACCTTCTACATTTATGTAAACACCCAAAATAATACTTTGAGAGGGCTAGTAGAGATATGCCTAAGAAGACAAGTTTGATTCAAAGTTGTTTTATGCTATTTTCTCTACATCAGTTTGGTATTAGAATAGGTTTGAGACCTGAAGATATTGAAACAAGGTGTAAAATCTTAGATAAAAATATTGAATTGATAGGGTTTTAGTCAACTAACTTGAAGAGTGATTTTTTGGTCAGATAACTTGAAAAGTGAAAAGACAAGATGCCACATAGAATAAATAGAGCCAATATTCAAATTGTATTAGAGGAATTATATAACCTAAGAATTGGTTTTGATGTTTAGATTGCAACAGTAGAATATACTCAAAGAAAGGGAGTCTTAATAGGGGATGAAAGTGATAAATAGGAAGAACTCCAAGAACCAAAAGAGGAAGGTGAAGAAGTTGGAGACCATGATGAACAAGGTTTTGAGAGAATACTAAAATCAATAATGAAATAGGGGTCTAAACCAAAAGTATAACTTCTTACATATTAAAAAAGCTTTGATGGAGAGGAACATATTGATTAGACTGTAAAACTAGATAAACACTTTGACTATGAAAGTGTTTTAAAGGAGAACTAAGTGAAATTTTATAGCACAAAGTTGAAAGGGCATGCATCCCTTTGGCAGAATTTTATTCAAGAACAAGTAAGAAATAAGGGAAAGAAAATAATCAAGTCTTTAGACAAGATGATCTCCAATTTAAATGGTGAATTCTTGCCAAGTGACTATGAAATAAATCTCTTCAAAAGATTGCAGACTCCAATAAAAAATAAATGTCAAAGACTATATAAAAGAATTTTATAAGATGGTCATTATATCAGATCATATAGAGGAAGAAAAAAAGATTGTTAGATATCTTACAAGATTGAGATATAATTTGTAAGATGAACTAAGTGTAGTTAGCCCCAAGACTTTTGAAAAATACTATCAACTTGCATTGAAAGTTGAAGCCAAGCCTAATAGAAAACAAACACAATAGAATAGAGGTAGAGGTAGAAGTTATAGAGGAATGGGTCATTAAGGAGGTAGAAACACCTCATAAAAAAAACTAAGGATATGCTATCATTTCACAAGAACATTCATTTAATTCTAGAGGTGAATTTAGAGGTAGAATTCCATATTTTAGAGGTGGATATGCATCAATAAGAAGAAGATCTAGTGGCTTTAAAGATAAGTACTTAAAATGTAATATATTTGTAGGGCATAGGTTTTGAGAGTGTCCAAAAAGTAAAAAATTAGGAATTTATAGGATTGAAAATATAAATTAGGGTGTTCAAGTAACAAAAGAGGAGAGTGTTGGCTCTCCACCTCATGTGAAAGAATCAGAGGTAGGTGAATCTTTGCTTATAATAAGGGTGTTGATCAAGACATCTAAAGAGAAAGAACCTAAACAAAGAAATAATCTTTTCAATACCTCCTGCAAGTGCCAAGGTAAATGTTGTAAAGTAGTTATTTATTCAGGTAACATAAATAACTTAGTTTCAATTGAAATGGTGGATAAACTAAGGTTGAAAACTCTGCCTCATCCCACTCCCTACAAAGTTTCATGGCTACAAAAAGGGCAAAAAGTATTAGTTAATTAACAATTTTGGGTGGAGATTTAAATTTAAAGTTATAAAGACAAAATTCTTTATGATATTATGCCAATGGATGTGTGTCATGTGCTACTTGGAAGGCCTTGGAAATATGACAAGAAGACATCACATGATGGAAGGATATTGTTTACACTTTGGAGAAGGAATGTATAATCCATACCTTGTTTCCTATGAAAGAAGAAGATGGTGAACATAATATTAGTTTAACTATAATGGTATTAAGTGAAAAAGAGTTGGTGAATGTAATGAAAAAAGAAGAGATAGGATTTACAATTGTACTCAAGCTTAGAACCATCATAATAACAACAAAGGTGAATGAGTTGCCTCAAGAGGTGAAAGATGTGTTCAAGGACTATGTTTATATCATAGTAGATAAACTATCTAGTGAGATGCCACCCATTAGAAAAATTAGTCATCACATTGACTTTATTTCAAGAGTAATCTTGCCTATTAATGATGGATATATGATGACACCACAAAAAAATACTAAGATCAAAAAGCAAGTTCAAGAACTATTGGACAAAGGGATGGTTAAGGAGAGTCTTATCCCATGTGTAGTGCTAACGGTGTTAGTACCTAAGAAAAAAGGAGATTGAAAGATGTACATAGATTCAAGAGCAATCAACAAGATCACTATAAGGTACAAGTTTCCTCTCCTAAGGATTTAAGATTTGATGGATTATTTGAGTGGGTCAAACTATTTTTTCAAAATTGACCTCAAGAGTGGATACTATCAAATCAGAGTTAGGCATGGATATGAATGGAAAACAACCTTTAAGACTAATGAAGGGATGTATGAATGGCTGGTCATGCCATTTAGCCTCACTAATGTACCTATTACATTCATGAGGCTCATGCATGAGGTTATTAAGCCATTCATAGGTAAGTTTATTGTAGTTTATTTAGATGACATACTAATTTATAGTCATAGTGAAGAAGAACATCTCTATCATTTGCATTTGGTTATGAGAAGGTTGAAAGAGGATAAGTTAGTAATAAATATCAAGAAATGTGTATTCGTGAAGACAAAATTATTGTACCTTGATTTTTTGATATCTCAAGGTGTATTGAAAATGAATACAGACAAAGTGAAAGCCATAATCGAGTGGCCAACTCCAAAGTTAGCTAGAGAGGTGATAAGTTTTCATGGCCTTGCAAGCTTTTACAAAAAATTCAATAGAAATTTTAGTGGAGTTTGTGTTCCAGTTAGAGACACTATTAGAAGAGATAAGAAAAAGTTTATTTGGATTGACATGGCTGAAATAAACATTCAGTTTTTGAAGAGAAAAATCACTAAATAACCCATCATAACACTTCTTGATTTCAACAAAGTCTTTAGGTGGAGTGTGATACAAGTGGAGTAGCCATTGGGGCTATCTTAAACCAAGAGGATAGGCCTATAAAATACTTTAGTGAAAAACTAAATTATGCTAAAAACAAGAATTCATCTTATTATTTGAAGTTATTTGCAATGGTATATGTCTTAAGGAAGTGAAGGCATTATCTAATTCTTAATGAGTTTGTGATCTTCACATATAACCATGCTCTACAATTCATCACTAGACAACCCAAGCTCAATCATAGGCATATGAAATGGATAAAATATTTTTAAAATTTCACTTTTACTATTATACATAAGAAAGGTCAAAATAATAAGATAGCATATGCTTTGAGTAGGAGGGCATTGCTAGTCAATGAAATTTATCTTATGAGTGTAGGTATTGATTATTTTAAGGATTTGTATGAGAGTGATGGATATTTTTAGAATGTCTATAAGGCTTGTAAGCACCACAATGAACAAAGAACCATGGTTGGATTACATGATACAAGATGACTTGTTATTCAAAGGAATATAATTATGCGTGTCAAAGAATTCAATGAGAGAGAACTTGATCAAAGAGAAGCATTGTGGTAGCATGGCATGACATTTTAGATTTGACAAGATATTGGAGCAGCTTAATCAACATTAATTTTAACCTAGAATGCAAGCAAAGGTTATAGGGTATGTATAAATATGTAAGGTTTGTAAAATGGCTAAGGGTAAAGGTATAAATACAGGTTTGTTTCAGCCTTTACCAATCCCAAATAGACCATGAGACTCTATTAATATGGATTTTGTGATGGAGTTGTCTAGAACTCAAAGGGGCTAGGACTCTATCTTTGTAGTAGTGGATAGGTTTTCCATAATGGTACACTTTATACCTTGTAAAACTACTAATGATGCTACACACATAGAATTTTTTTAATTCAAGGAGGTTGTTAGACTACATGGATTACTACTAAGCATCATATCTGATAGGGACATCAAATTTGTAGGCCACTTTTATATGACTTTGTGAAAAAAACTTGGAACAAATATGAATTTTAATTCACCATACCACCCTTAGACTTATGGAAAAACTGAGGTAGTTAATAGGAGCTTAGGTAGCTTGCTAATGTGCCTATCAAGTGTAGACTAAGAATTTGACTCAAGAGAAGATGGTTAGTATCGTGTTAGTTCTAAAATGAAAACAAATTGATAAAAACACACTAACTAGCATAACATCTCTAGGCCTAGTCACTAGAGGGAGTTTAGTTTACAAAACATGAATGAAAAACACAACTAAAATGTAAAATAAACCTTCTTTTACCTTCCTTGGATGATCCAAAGTTCTTGTTGTAGTGACTTTCTCAGTTTGTGCTCATGAAGTCTGCATCAATAGAAGCTTAACTACCTCCATCTCTCCTTGGCACCTTGTGTCGCTTTGGCTTGGCTCAATATTTTATCATTATAAAACTAATTTTCATGAAGCTTTTGAGTCAATTTAGTATTATAACTTTGGCATATGAGAGCTTAAAATTCAATAGGCAAGGCCTCCTATTTATAGATTTTTAGAATGGTTTAAAGATCAACCATGATCGTTCATCTCAAGATTGAGATGTATGGCCATGAATAAATCAAAATATAAAATTCATTATAAAAATATCCCCATTAATATTTGGGATAGAGGGGCATTGAATAGGCATGGAGGGTCTTAATGAGGCATAGGAGACCAATAATCTTGATATATTATGCATTTATGGCTTATGGATACCACCCCATATGATGTCACTTGATGATGTAGTTAATAGAAATTAATTTCAAATAAATATTTATTCAACAAGCTCCATGGAAAATTAAATTAAGGCTCTAATTTGGTTTAATTAGCCTAAAACATGATTAGTCAACTTTGGTTCAAATTTTGGCCCTTGGTTCACAAATTAATCAAATTGGTCAAAATGTCTTATTATTGGCTTGCAATTTGATTGGATTAAAATTGGGAGTCGATGTTAGATGAATTAGAGCCGTAACCCCATTTAGGATGTTGTCAACACCAAATAACAAGGGCACATGTCTCGTGTAAGATATTTGATATAAAAGAGCAATCCAGAGCACCCAGCTGTGAAATTGACATTTTGACTTGAAATGATTTGATCAAAGTTAGCTGGCCCATAAATTGCATTTCCCCATTTAATGATAACCTGGTCAAAATTGGCACTTGAATATATCAATTTCAACTCATTTAATGTGTTTTAGTGTTTTTAGAACAAATTGTGCACTTTAGTGGAAATTGGTCAAAATCCCGGTTGAAGGTTATTGGTAGCCAGTTTTAGGTGTCTATATCAAGAGATAATCCCAAGTAATGGGATTTAGTACTACCATAGGTAGAGTTTGCATATAATGACTCTTCCAATATGAGAATTGGAATGAGTCCATCTTAGGTAATAAATGGCATGTAACTAAGAGGAGTATTTGAATTGAGATACTTGAGCAAAATGGAGAAAAGGAGTGCTAAAGGGGAGGAGTTTGTTGTAGCTATGCAAGAAGTACATTAATAGGTGAAAAGGCAACTAGAAATATGTGTGAAGAAATACAAGAAACAATCATAATTAAAGAGAAGAGAGGTTAGATTTGACATTGGTGACATGGTTTTGGCTCACTTGAGGAATAAAAGGTTTCCAAAAGGTGAGTATAACAAACACAAGATGAAAAAGATAGGTCTTTGAAAATTTTCTCAAGAAATTTTCTAATAATGCTTATGAGATAGAGTTGGCTAGTGAAGTTGGCATCTATCCAATTTTCAATTGTGTAGACCTATATACATTCAAATAAGGTAATGATAATGAGAAAACAATAGAATAATAGGTACACCATTCAAAAAGTGGGTAATTCATTTGGCAACAACCAAGAAGGAGGGGATGGAGATCATCTTGGACAAGAAGATTATCAAGAAAATAAGAAACAAAGAGTATTTTCAGTATCTAGTTAAGTGGAACCATCATCCTCATGAAGATGATACTTGAATGATATAATAATAGATCAATAAACATGGAAATAATTTTACAGACCTCATGAACAACAGTATATGAGTCCATTTTCTGCCCTTTGGGAGCCTGATGTAAGAGTGTCACTCCAAGTTTGTAATTTTAGATTTGTTTTTATCAATTTTGGATTTTATTAGGATACTTTAGGGGTCATATAAGTCCTATATTTCACTTGATAATCATTTAAAAGTTTTTATAATAGGTTAGGCTAGCTAGAATTTGAATTTGGTACTTTCTTGCCAAATTTCAAATTCAAAATTTTAAATGGTTATATTTAGTTTAGAAGACTTTCACAAAATCCTAGTGATTGTTAATGATGGTTTTAGGTTTATTAAGTGTTTATAGAGTATTCAAGTGATTTATAATGTTTAGATTACCAAGGATCACTTCAATTATCATTTGGTTTATTGATTTGGTTTAAACAATGCATCTTTAGTCCATTTAAGACTTACATTAGACTAATCTTGGGTAGTTATAGATTCTATATGAATACATGTTTCCTCGTAAATATTGGATTAAATAAAAATATAATAAATAAATAGGTACTAAAACTCCATGAATGAGGAAGAAGTGAACTCAGGTCTAAGAATAAGACTCATAAAATTTTGTGCAAGTACATTGGACACTTGATTGTCAATGAAAGACATTAGTTTTGGAATGTATTGGTTTCAATTACAGTCTTTATAAATGAATTTTTTAATTATTTATATTGACACATTTAGAGAGATTGAATTCAAACAAATAGATACAAGGTTGATTCAGTTTATGTATAGTCAAGTGTAAGATTCTTCACTTTCTTAAGGAGTATTGAAGACTCTTATTTTCTTTATATGTTTTTTTATGTAAGAGAAGTTGTGAATAGGCAAAAAATAGTTAAAAATAACTCATTTGGAGGCTTGAAACTTCAATAAAGACTCAAACATAATCCAATATTACAAATTTTCTTATACAGACCTATACCCTACCTTTTGGATGCTTTCTTCAGGTGAGTTTGAAGGTTTCTTGAATCTTGTGTCAATAAAAAAAAGGTGTTTATTATATATGAGTGTCTTTAGACCCTACACAAACATTTTACAAGGTGAATCAATCCCTAAAATCTCTTTTCATTTTTTAAAATCAACTTTTATTTTTTGTTGGCCTTTGACAAAGACCTAATGAATAAATTTGGCCATTTCATGGTTTGGGTATGTAGAGAGTGATTCAGACTCTAAAATATAGCATGGGTGATGGGTTTTCCATTATTAAGGTTAATCAAATACTAGTTTTCCATTTTGGCATGTGTGGATATTTTATAGCAAAAACACAGTTGTAGACCTAAAAGACCTAATAGGAGACCTAATTGATAGAGAAAGGGTTTGAGTTATTGTACTTGCTTGGAGAGTTGGATCCTAAAATTTACTTGGGTATTGTAAACCCCTAATGGGTATCTAAAAATTTCCTTTTTTTGATCTGAAACCTTGTGTGTTAAAAAAAACCTGAATAAAAGTGTCTCCAGAGGGATACTAAAAAGATGCCTAAAATAACAAAGATCTTGAAAACACAACACTTTTCCTTTTGAGTTGGAATCTGAAATTTGGTGTTGTTAGGGGATCATAGTGGGTACTTAAATCTATAATTGGTTTATTTAAAACCTTCTACATTTGTCTAAGCACCCAAAATGGTGCTTTGAGAGGGCTAGTAGAGATAGGCCTAAGAAGGCAAGTTTGATTCAAAGTTATTTTGTACTAATCTATCTACATCAAATGCAAAAATGTATGTGTGAAGGTGATGCCTTCGTGACATGCCCTTGCTCTAATATGGAGATTGTGAAGATGTATAAGTGTGGAGATCATGCCTTTGTGACATGCCCTCACTAAAAATCCCCCTTTTGAGGTGACAAAAATAGAAATTGGTAGGTACTTTACCTCAAAAGGATAATGTAGTTATATATTATGCATATGAATCATGTAGCATACATGGATAATATGTTGAATTATAAATATCAGTCATGATCATAGTATGTGATCACATCAAGTTCTAAGATGCATGATATAGATCATGATAATGTCTAGAGGGTAACATTACAAGCTCAACAAACAATCAAGCACACACACACAAGAGAATTCATTGTAATGCAAAATAATGTTCCAAGGAGACATCATACAAAGAGCATGTTCAAATGCTACATAATCAAAATGATGTCTAATCAACATAAAGTGACATATTCAAATGTCAAAATATATAATGACACGTGGGCCAATAAGAAAGGAACACATTCAAATGTTCTAAAAACAAGATAATATCAAGCAATAAATACACTCAAGTAAGTGACAATATGAATAAATAAAGTATAAGCAACAAACATAAGTATATTATAATAGTCCCTATATATATGTGTTAGTAAAAAATGTTATGTAGCATAACATATCAAGTACATTATGAAGTATATGAGCATGGTTATAGACATGTGTTAGAAATGTAATCTCAAACATGAAAATGTAGAAATGATCACAAAGGATATGTAACCTGTATCAATCATGAAGAAATGAGAAAATGCTCCCATGTACCATATGACATGAGTAGATGAAAGGTAAAACATCTATAAGTGCATATATAATGTGTTTGGGTATGCATGTATCACACTCAAATATGTGTGAAACATAGGTGTATATGGAAATGAAATTATATGCTATATACTAATAGAAATAAAACACTATAGATGTCATGGAGCTAGTAAAATCTGGGAATGTTGGATATTTTCGTATATTTGAATTATTTGAATGTTTTTGTCTTTCTAAAATATTTGACTTTTTATTTTAAATTAGATGCCTTCAACCTTAGGTTAGATCATTTACATTGTTTGCATCATGGTTGGATACGTGTAAATTGTGCGTGGCATGTTTTTCTTCATTATTTACATGTGAATTAGAAGAACAAATGCCATATTTTGGTATATGCATAAGTTTTTCATCATGGGAAAAGGAGATACCTTACTAATTTTGTCAATTTTGGCTTCCATCTGGTATAAAAAAAGAGTTTCCAATGTAAATGCATATTTTGATGTGTGTGGCATAAATCAAACCCTTATTTGAATTACTTTAGGACCATACGCAATTGGTATTATGATGTTGCCTAAGGAGTGTTTCCAACCTCTTTATTTTGTAAGTCATTTAGATCAAAGCCAAGTTGTAAACATATTACATTATAAGTTTTTTTTATTTGTGTAGGATCAACATGGTTATGCAAAAAATAAGCACCACCCATGAATAATGTGATTGTTAAATCTTGTTGGCAAGGATACTTTTTGATTTGTTCAACTTGAGGTGTTTCCTCTTTATTTTAAATATTGGTATCATGGATATTTGTAGTTGGAGAAGTATGTAGTTCGAGATTTAAGTCTGTTAAAGAACATGCATATCTATAAACATCCCAATATAATATATTGAAATAAGCAAAGGGATTATGTAATGATATTTATTTAAGTGGAGAAATAAGACCCCTACTAAACATGAATTATAATTCTAAATATGAGGGGGTATAGTTTAAGTAATATAAAATATCTTTGAATTAAATAACATAGTCTTGAATAGGTTCATCCTCATTTTAAATTAGGTTTTCCAAATGGTCCAATGGTAGCTTGGGTAGTTTTGTTAATATTGATATGGACCCATTGAAGATGTTATAGAACCAACTAAGAGCTTCCTTAGTTAAACTTATATGGAAATATTTTAATAATAAGCATTCATATTTTTCCCAATGGCTGAAGAAGTGTATATATTATTTCAAATGATTTACAGGATCTCCTTTGCCATCAAAGGTAGAAAAAAAGGCAAGATAAAATCAAAAGGATAAGTATATTCAAGGACATTTTGAGTAAGGGGTTGGTTCGCCAAGATATTATCATTAAAGTTAGCCTCATGGGATGAAATTTACAATTTGATAGTAACCATTTGTTGTTAAATATATTCTATGGTAGTCATCATAGATATAATATCACTAAGAGAGGTTGGCTAAGAAGTTGAATATTTACTTAGAGGTTGCAAAATTCCACCCATATAGAATATAGGCATATTAGTATTGAATTTTAGAACCTTTGGTATTTCATTTTGAGATATTGGAAAATTTGATATTTGTATACCATTTGAAGGTTCATCTACCTTTGTTAATGATATAATAATTAGAAATTGAGGTATGTTTTTTAAAGGTAAATATTTTGGTACATGAGATTTTTTTTATCACTGGTTTATAATGCACCTTTTTTCTTGGTGCCTTGATTGGTTTTGATAAAGATTCCATGATATCTTTATTCACTTTAAAAAAAAAATCAATATCAAATTAAGGAACATGTGATTCATCACCTTTGATAAGGGGGATATTGTTTGGAAATGTAGGAAACGTGGGAGTTTACATCAATGTATTTTAAGGAACATTCCCTTTTGGATTAGTTTGTAAATTAGCCACAATATCATTATACATTTTTTGAAATTTGTCATGATCAAACAAATAAAGATTTTTCCCATGTATATCTAGATTTTTTAGGAGGGTGAGGAACATGATGACCATAATGTGATACACCACCTTTTGGATTTGTAATAGTATGGACCACAAAATCCAGCATGGGCCATGTTCATTTAATGGGAGTGGGATGGTAACTATTATAATTTAGAGGGGTATATTTATCAATGAACTGAGTCAAACATGTCTATTTTTGCTCACTTGGTAATATTTGAAATTGTTTGTGCTCAATATTGATGGATCTATAAATATAAACCTCTTCTTGCTCATAGGTTATGCTTGATCTTACAAAAACACCATTCATTTTATCTTTAGTAAAATATAGAGTGAGATAGCTCATAAATAAAGTATGAAACATTAGGAAGCATCATAACCCTATAACAAATAATGGTTGCATGAGAAGATTTAGAGGTCAGGTTCATCATATATTTAACTCTAAATTTATAAAGTGTGGGTGATCTAGGGTTAAAAATATAGAAATAGTTATAACACAAGGGTGATAAACTAATCTAAACTAGACCAATTAATAGAAAACTTAGATAAACAATATTATAAATTTATACAATTGAGATTACTAAAAATAATAAAGTGAAACTATTAAAAGATATTGCAATAAATAATAAATAATGGTACTTAGTTTACTAATATAGGCAAACCTAGACTATAAATAAGTGTAAAGTATGTAGGATTAATATTTGAGATCAGTCGATATATTCTATAAATTGTATTTATGTGGCTATAGACACTACCATTAGATCTAGAAACTACCATCAGTGTTAATATCTAACTGTGACATAGGTGTCTAACACAGAATAATGAATGGATCTGGATGTGACTAAATTCATTATTTTGGGTTTTTTATTGCATTTATATTTATGTATTTATATCTAGGGTACAAGATGTCACTCTTCTCTAAGAGATCAAACCCTATCTCTTCCCTCTTCTTTACCCTTAGAATGAGTTTGCTGAGAAATGGCTCAATATAATCATGATGTCAAGTTTTCCCAAAAACCCATATATCGATGGGTGATAATTACATAGCCAATACTCCAATGATGACCTCAAACTTATTTATTTATCCATATGTCTGGGAAAGTATGTGCACAAAGGTGAAATATACTATATAAATATGCATGCAGTGATCTAGCTTGTAATTTGACAAATATCACTCATGGGATTCTCTTTGAATACTTCATACTTGTGATATGAATTATCATATGATTAATATGAAAATATGTATGAATAAGGAAGAATGGATTGCTTATGTAGTTTATTTATTTAGTGTTGATATGTGTTTGCTTGGTATTTTCTAGATGAGGAATGAACAGGCTTAAACTAGTATTTATACCACACATTTTGAAAATAACTCATGATAGGGTTCAATAAGACAATTAGGCCGACCCATGGGTTTTAATCATTTTTTAATTTGGATGAATTTTGGCTATTGGACACTAAATAAGGATCTAGACACTACCGTTATTAGTAATGTCCCTCTATGGTCAATAGTGTTTAAAGGACTGAAAAAGGTATGGATATGAAACTGAGAGTAAAGGATTTTTATCAAATTTTTAGCCTTCTATGTAGTACAAGAGACCTAGGTCATAAAAATAGTATGGATAGGACTAATATTTAATATTTTAGGCATAATGAGATGACAAATGTGATATTTTCTGTAACAGTGAAGTTTAAAACTGAAGGGTAGAGCCCTAATTAATATTTATCATATGCACAAGAATGAGATGCTATAAATATTTAATTTTAGTATCTAAAGAATCCATGGCCTCTTTTCAAGGCTTTGATTCTTGGGTTTATGTAACCATTAAGGGCTAAAAATATTCTATAAATGTGCTCATAGGTGCCAAATTCACCTCTTCACGAGCCATGCTACAAGTCTTCAGTATTGTAGTGGATGTGTTTGGCAGTCCATCCAATTTTACATATTATATAGTGTTGGTACCACTTGGGAATTTATTGAACAATAGGTGGTGGAGTTGTAGGACCTGGATAACTATCATCAGTGTCCTCATCCCTAATACTACTACCAAAATTAAAAATGTTTATAGGTTTAATGATTATGTTAGGTGACTATGTGGAGGGTGGATTGGACTCACCCTTCTCATCAAATATAACATCCTTACTAATCTTCTTAGTTTTATGATCCCTAAGTTAGTAGGCTTTCTATTATTCATTGTAGCCAAGAAAAATGTATGCCAATGATATTTTATCTATTTTTCTAAAATTATTTATTGGGTGCTCAATTTAGAAGGTAGACCATTGTTTGAATGCTTCTTCCTACTATGTACAAGGAAAGTGTGAGTCCTCAATCATTATTTACACCACATCCATAGTAGTGAGATTACAATTCTCTAGAGCACCATTCTATTATGGAGTATAATGTGCATTAAACTATCAATGAATGCCATGTGCCTTTAAAAAAATTATAGAAATATTTAATAGTATATTCCCCCTTAATCTGAGTTGATGACACTAATGAGGTGATCAATTTATTATTACATAGTGGTTTTAAATTATTTGAAGACTTGAAAAGATTGATCCTTAGTATTCAAGAAATATACCCATATTTTTAAATATTAGTCATCAACAAAGATCTACAAATACTTGAATCCGCTAAGACTAGGATAAATGTACCCTTAAATATCAATGTGCCCTAGATCCAATGGATCAACATCTAGATATATACTTATGCCAAATAGATCTCTATGTTATTTTATAGATAAACAACTAGAATGCACATCAATATTATACTTTAATAAGGGAAGGCCTCTCACCATGTGTTTATTTAGTGAAATTAGGTACCTAAAACTTAAGTGTCCATATCTCCTATGCCATAGATTTTCTAAGCCTATATATTTTATAATAAGATCTTGATTGTATTTGTAGACAACATCAATCTGGAAAATTTTGCCTACACTATAAGTTCTTGAAATAATTTTTTAGCATCTAGACTTATTTCTAATGAGATAAAACTATTTTCCATCTTACTGATAAAATTCAATCTTAAGGTTGTGATCAAGCAATTGACTTACAAACAAAAAAAATTAGTTTGTCTTTGAACATATAGGAATTTTGTGATTTTAAATTCATCATTTATAAGATTTAAATAAATATCATCATAACCTTGGGCGTTATATGATGAATCATCATGTATAGATACATTATCATGATATATTGAATGGTTCAAGGTGGTGAACTAATTCTCCCATATAGTCATGTGTCTTGTGGAATCAAAATCCATGTAAAATATTGAATTTGGAGGAGTGATATCCTCATTTATTTTAATAAAAAATACATAATCCTCATTTAAAGGATCATCATCTTTAGTAATGTTCCCATGTTGCTGTGTGGAAGGATCCTTCTAATAACTATGTATGTAAACTATGGGTTTTTCTTCTATCAGTTTGGAGATGCTTGGGGGTGGGTTTATTTTTGCTATATGATCCTTGTGTAAACACATAGTATCAAAAATTCTTTAGTTCATGTCCCTCCCTTCCACATATTAATCAATATTCTCAGAATGAGGTTTGTTTCCTTGTTGGTTCTGATGACTACTCTGCTTAGGAAATTATTTTGAAGGCATCATGGGCCTCTTCCCATTTTTATGTGATATAAGGGCATGCTATTCTTCATCTTAATTTATTGCATGAATGAATTATTCATGTTGTAACATATTAATCAAAATTTTAAATACTGGTTTCTTATCTAAGATATTGAGAGAAGTCACAAATATATTATAGGTGGGTGGCAGTGCTTGAAGAACTATGTGTAACAAGGATTCATCTAACACTTTCTCACCCAATTCTAAGAGTGAGATCTATAGTGCTATAAAAATATGAATAAAACCTTTAATTTTTTCATGTACTCAACTTGAGACAGTGAAGTTGGCTTTGTAAATAAATGATGGTATTCTTGTTCTTGGTCTTGTAGATCGTACTCTTATTTTTGGCCTTGTAGATGGTATTGAGTTTTTCCCATGCTTCTTTGGCTAAAGTAACATTTCAAATATGTGGCTGGACCTCATCCAATACCTTAAACATAATTATTAATTTCCTTTCTAGTTTACTTTCTCAAACTTCCACTATTGATCAGCATCTGAGGTGTGTCAGGTGAATGTGTCATCAACAACAAATTAAATATCTTAAAATTTTAGGTGTCTTTACCTTGGTATTTCATGAAATATAATTATCACCACAAAGATGTTGTGTATTAGGTAAAATAAATATTGGGCTATTTTTTGGCCATTATATATTTTAAGTTCTCTATTTATGATATGAGATTATTTTTTAAAATACTAGGTTGAGGTGTATTTGACATGTAGGCTCTATGATATATTAATTTGAAATCATAAATAGTAAACATGCCTAAAGGGAACTCACTACAAAGGTTTCCTCCATTGTGTATCCTCACTATCTCATCTCTGAGGTACATAGAAAATAACTTCCTAAGGCTAATAACTTACTGGTGCACCACATTATCAAACATACAAGATGCTTCCTACTTCCAAAAAGAAAAAAAAAAACATAGAAAATTCCTATATATCATAAGGTACATGGAAGCTGATATATATATATATATATATATATATATATATATATATATATATATATATATATATATATATATATATATATATATATATATATATATATATATATATATATATATATATATATATATATATATATATATATGTTGTTTGATAGATTGAGTATTTTGGTAGTACCCTTTACACTAAGGATTACGTAAAATTGATAATCATTTTGCCCATAATGATAGTTCATGTGATTTTTACAATTGTAGAACATAATTATAAAAATGAAAAACAAATAAATTTTTATGAATGATGGAATGAAAACATTCCAGGGATTACTTTGATAGGCTATTTGACACAAGTATTCAAAATTTTATGGCCTAATGCTAACTCATGATTTGCAAGATACACAATTAATTCAATTTTGAGGGATTTACATAGACCTAAAAGTGACTAGTTTATATTTTTTTTGGATAATTATAAGAGTTGTATAAAATTTCCTTAATTGGTTTTTAAGACTACAATTTTAAGTATGCTCATAAAATTTCAGCAAACATTTCCTTCCTAAGCTCTAGATATCACATTATTACAATTCTAAACACAAATATATGAAAACAATTAAAACTAAAAATCTATGATTACCGGAGCAATTTTTTTTGGAAGGATGCTTTATAATATTTCGATAGACCTCCACTCAAAATTTGGGGCTATGTGTGTTTATATTTTAGGAGTTACACAATTAATTTTATTTAGGGCTTCTTAAAGATAATATATAAAGTTTAAATTAAAAAAACTTTAAAAATAAATCTAATAAATAAGCACATATGATTTAAATTTTCATATATTTTTTAAAAACTTAGGCTTAATCAATTAAATCAATTGAAATCTAATAAACATCAACATGTGCATGAACATAATATTTGTATGAATAATGATGCTCTTCCTCTTGGTTGGGCATTTATTTTGATAATCTCAGACTTGTTTCTTCACTACAATAAAACATTTGTTTGACTAAGTGGCACTTTTATGAGGGGTGTATTGGGATGAGTTACATGCTGGTGGGATGCACTATTCTACTTGACTGGGTGATTCACTCTAGGATGATGCAATTTGTTTGAATGATGGTATTTTCACTAAATGGGTTGACTCTGTGACCAAGCTTTTATTTTTACATATGATGCTTGCTTCAATTCATAATATTTTGTCTAGAATTTTTCCTTTCAAAAACTCCTTTATCAACCGCCATGCCAAAAGAGAATGGACTATTCTATATTCTTCACCTAAACTAAAACAATTATTCATAGAATTAGTTTGTGCTACTTGAAGCTTGCACACCAAAAAAATGTTGGCATGCCTAAGGATCCTCTCTATTTTTTTCTCAATTTATTCTACAGATTATTTCACTGTTATTTTAAAATCTCAATGCTTTGATACCAAATTTTATTACAATAAAATCATCATATTAATTTTATAATTACATGCTTACATATTACATTGGCTTCAATGATTACTTATACAACTGAGGAACTAATATTAGTCCCTATATTTTAGGATGTTTATATTATAAAATAAGTTGTCTCAACTACCTATCTCCTATTCTATGTTATGAATGTTCAAGATAGTGAAGCATATTTAATAATATATATTTTAAACTACAATATT
Organism: Torreya grandis; assembly: GCA_037957365.1. Classification (NCBI taxonomy): domain Eukaryota; kingdom Viridiplantae; phylum Streptophyta; class Pinopsida; order Cupressales; family Taxaceae; genus Torreya; species Torreya grandis. Next base: position 2,701,576 of record JARHVA010000947.1, read on the forward strand.
GTTTGTTGTATTATTAGAACAACACCATTTAAATTATTATTTATATAGATTATAAATTAATAATCTATTCTAACATTCAACCTACAAAGGTGATTATAGAATATATTTGGTAAGTGCCTTTAAAATTATCAATAATAGTGGGAAGTTTGTTTTGCTTATTTTAAGAGATATTCAAGATAAAGAAGTGGTTGTACCTAAAACCACCAATAGAATATTTACTAACAAAGGGTATAAATGCATGGGTTTGTTGATAAAACAATTCAATGAAGTATTTCTTGAGTCCATGGGATTACCACTAATGAGGCCTGTTGAACAGGTAATTCAATTGCTTCTCGACAATCCACTTTTAAATCTTAGGTTATATAGGCAGTCCTTAAAAGACGTTGATGAGGTAAAAAAATAATTATAATATATGATTAAGCAAGGTGTAATCTATCATATTACTTTTCTATGTGGTTCTATTTTTTTAGTACTGAAGACATGGTTTGTGGAGAATGTGTGTTGACTATAGAATGCTTAACAAGATAACCATTAAGAATAGGTACCCTAATCTACAAATTGATGATCCTATTGATCAACATCATCATGCCAAGTATTTTAATAATATTGATATAAAATTAAAGTATCACCAAGTGTGGATTAAGTAAGGGGACATTTAGAAAATAATAATCAAAACATAGTAAGGGTTGTATGAGTGGTTGGTTCTACCTTTTGGCATATGCAATGTATCGTCTATGTTCATTTGACTGATGAATGAGGTGATTTATTTATTCCTTTATAATTGTTCACTTGGATGACATTCTTATTTTTATCATCACATTTAATGTGCATATTGACCATCTAAAACAAGTTTTTCAAGTTTTAAAGGAGAACAAGTTAGTGTTGAATGAGAAGAATTGTGAGTTTTCTCAATAATCACTTGTCTATTAGACTAGGGGTTTGTTATTTTATTATATTTATTTATTATGGGATTTTTTACTCCCTTAAATTTTTTATACTTTGATGGATAAGCTTGCTTAGGTGTACTTAGAGTTACAATTTGACTAGAGAAATAAGAAGCAAATCCCTTTATCGGCTATTCCAGGTATGGGAGTTACTCTTCTATTCTTGCCTCTTTAACCATTTTTCATGGAGATTTCTAAGGAGGAGTTACACATGCACTCCCCTATATGTAAATCTCACATTTGTGATATTTTTAATGTAAGATTGGGATTTGGCTCTTATTTTATTTTGTGATATATTCTCTTGTATGTGATTTCATTTTGATTGCAATTATTGTGTTGAGTACTAGCTTATATTTTTCCCATCACAAACCTATGCACTTGTTTGATCCAAAGATCTTGGCATCCACTTTGATATGGTATCAGAGCACCAAGTTGAAATACACTTGTCTAGTTTTTAATTATTTTAAGTTTACATTAAATACCAAATTTTATTGTATTGAGTTTATTTGCATGTTTTGTGACGTAATTTTTAGATGGTTTACAAAACAATTTTGGGGTATTTTTTAAAAATCTAAAAAACCTCAGGGTTTATTATAGGTGTTGTTTTTACTAAAAAAAGGGTGTTATTATTTCTAATAGTTATTTTATGTACGATTGGTCTTTCATTCTCACCAAATGAGTGAAGGGTCTCACATTGAATCAAGTTTTCACATTTATTGAAGGAAATTTTTGATGATAAGGGAGATCCCATAGACTTAGCTCGTGTTTTAACTATTTTAGCTCATATTGAGACCTGATCTTGACTCCATTGAAGGAAATTTTAAAGTCAAGGAAGCTCCCATATCCTCTCATGACTATCTTAGCTCATATTAAAAACTGAAACAACCACCATTGATGGTGTTCTAGCTTAAAATGACCTACAACATGTTCCAAGATCAGAGCATGGCTTACACATCCTAGTAAATCCTCCACACACTCTTGGTATAGTTATACACATCCTGATACACCATTGGAGGGATTCTAATAATTTCATCACCATTCAACTTGGCTCACCATTTTCCCTAATTGGTTCATGTTTTCTTTATTACCATGCATGATGGTTTATTTGTTGGATTGGTACTCAACATCCTCCTATGACTTTGTTCCCTGTTCATAGCCTAAAACTATCATTTCAACTACATGTTGGTCCAAATATGTTACCCATTTCCTTCCTCCACCTACTATTTAATTGGTAGGTTTTTAAATTTTAAAACCATTCATTTGCATTCACATGTTTTATAATTCCACTCTTACATGAAATTCATGGTTTTATTTTTAGAGGGAAAGTTTCTTTGAAAATAAAAATAATTTTACTTTAACCATGATGGTATTGCATTATAATATTTTAAAGTCAAATATTTATTTTACATTAAAAATTATAGCTTATATTTGTAAATGTTTTTTTTTTAAATTGGGGGTGATAATATTTCTAAGGAATATTTTATTATTATTTTTTGTTATCTACTAGACTTACACCCTTATGAAGATAATTTTAAGCCTTCACAGTTTGAAGTAACATGGAGACAATCCTAAGCCATGGGTGGCCTAATAGATTAATTTAATTTCTAGATTTTAAGGTCTAGTTCTCCTTGATGTATCAGTTAGGATCTCTACTCTACACTACTAGTTTGTAAGGGAAAAGAGAGCATGGTAAACTGAAAAGAAACCTATCTAATTAAGGTGATAAACCAAAATGTGTCCTTCACTTGTATAATATGAAATAATAAGGATGAAAAATAACATGAACCTAATTTAACTTCTCAAATGAGAGTCTCCAAACATTAATATTTCACACAGAGGCTTAGCTTGATGTATGACTTAAGGCAGTTGATCAATAGGTCTATCAAAGAGACTAAGAAAATATTTCACTTAACATACATATAATATTGTTCAATAACACTATGAAACCTATAAGGATGAGATAAAAACTGAAAATAGGTAAAGAGGAGAGGATAAAATTAAAGGAATCATGCATTATCATTGTCATTCATTAACTAACCATTAACATACACTAGTCACAAGCTTTGAGGAGGCCAAAATTTAGTCTTATTCATTCTAAAGAGGAAAGTACAAGTATTTTTATGAGAATTTAATTTAAAAAATTAAGGTTAATGATTATTTCAAATTTAAAAAATAGGATTACATATAAAGAGAATGATAAAGGAGAGAGAGAGAGAGACAAGGCAACCCAAAAATAAGGGTGACTCATCCACCTGGTCTTCCTTCAAATCCAACGTAGTAATTGTTATATTATCTCTCATAAAACCTTTAAAAATGGATTAGGGGTACAATAGGACTTGTATTTAAGGTTTTAATAAGTCATGGCATTGATTTTTTATGTTTGACCAATATAAATGCCTACATTCTTGCTTGCACACCCTATATACTTGGTCACATGTCATTGTTGAAGAATGAGTCTCCTTTATTAAAAATAAGTCATCATGTTTTGATTAAGTATTTAGTTTAAACCTTATCCTCATCCATTTATGAGGACTTTCCACCTTTAAATGGCTATTAGAAGACTCCTTGAGCTTGTTTGACTTTGTCTCCTTGACTAGGTGTTCGAGGGAAAGAATGTATTGTTAGGAGTGTTTGAGACCTTTTCAAAATTTAAAACATTATTCCAACTGATGTATGAATTTTTATTTTCATTAAAGTGGTGTGGAAATAAGGTTTAACCTCAATAAATCCTTTTGAAGAGATTTTATGCATCAATTTGGGTGTTTTGACTATTTGAACTGTTCCTTTGTAATGAGGCCTATGAGAGAAAAAATTGGGTTTCACTTTGAATCAGGTAAATATATTCCATGAATGTCTTAAAAAAATTAATTTATATCTAAAAAAAGGCAATTGGAGCCATAAAAATCTTCAAAACATGCCATTTTTTTCATTTTTCTTGCTTTTACACCCAATTTTTGTATCCCTAAAAAATGGTAAAGATCCTTATCCAAAATAATGTATAGATCACCTTGGAAAAATAAGAATTTTTTTGAGTACCCTATATCCTCTTACATATTTAAACCAAATTTCATGAGACAAATACAAGTGGAAGTATCCCTTTTCTATCATTTCTCTCTCCAATTAAGCCTAATTATGCCTCTTAGGCCTAAAAAGAGAAATTTGGCCCAAACGACCACCCACACATGTGAAAATTGAAAAAATTATTTGATTTAATTTAAATTTTTTAGTACGATCCTCCATGTGAAAGTTAGACTTCTGGAACCTTGAACAACATTCTTATTTTCAAACTCATACATACAGGCTAATAGATAGTCATATCTTAAAGTGACTAATTACCTCCAAAAGATTCTCTCTAGGTATATTATAATTATATGAATTAAAATGTTTATTTAGACCTTAAAATTTATCTCCAATATCCAACTCTATTTTTCTACATTGTTCCTTCTTCTCAATATTGAAACTGACATGAGCGAGTTTCATGGCTGAGTGAATGTGAGTATGTAACATAAGATGAATGTGATATGCCTATGAAAATTAAATTTGATTATTATTTAGGTATTTAAGACCTTAAATAATTTATCTAGGAATAATAATAACTCAATACCTCTAAATCAATGCACACACTCACTCCCAAACTCCTAATCAGCCCCGATTGAGTCATAACTGCTCATATTATGATTGTAGGTAATGATAGTAGGGTTGTAAGTGTCAAGGCTAAATTTTGGAGTTTTAGAGTCTCTTTATATCAAATTAATCCATCAACCTATTTATTCATCTAAACCATTACTTACACATACCTATTATGCTTTCTCCTTCAAACATGAGAGCTAATAGACTCTTCAAGTAGGCCTGACTGTATTTTGAGGTTTTCATGATAGTATTAGGTTTAAAGATCGTATATTTAAAAAATATAGTTTCCTATATGAATTAAAAATCTTCATGGTGTTATAATATGATAGTATCTTTCTACTTAACCTTTGGTCCTCATTTTCAAGCAAGCTTTCTTGTATTTTTCACACAAGGAGACCTACAGGTCTACCTTTTCTTCATTTGAGCCTCTTTGATCATGTATTTTGGAAAAATATTGGAATTTAAGACAAAAAAACAATATATCACATCATTAATAATTATTTTTAGACAACTTAAAACATTTTATAATGCAATATCATTACCTTAATTCACTTATATGCCTATCAGGCTTGTACATAGTCCTTTGGTGAGTAATAAGAACATGACTCATTATTTTGCCTCTTTAGGTACTCAAAATGTCCTAAAGAGATTTTATATGCAATTTAAAGGGATTAAACATGTCATAACAACAAACTATCATGAGCTCAAGTCCTCATAACATCACACAACTTATTTGCTTATCATGATTGGTACACTAGAAAGTATGTAAATTGTCTTTATGTTGAGAACTTGTGGATGCTAGATAAGCATGGAGAACCATCTAACTTATTTTTATAGAATAATATAAAGTTAAAAATGATATAAAACCATTATCCATCCTCCTTTAATTTTAAATAACCTAGAACACAAATAAAGTATGGTAGTCACCTTGACAACTATGCAAAAATGGAGGTTTCTTGACAAATTGGGCTCACACATGCCAAATGGGTTTGTAAAAACTTGTGATATGATTTAATAGACCTTATGAATCACTTAAAATTTACATCATGCATTCAAATTACTTCAAAATCAAAATAAGAAAACAAGACTATAGGGTTTTTAGACCACCCTGAGGTCTTCATCATTGTTCATAAATAAGAGGTGATGAATCTAACAACCAATACCCCATAAATGTTTTTAGTACCCGACTCTCTCTCTCCTCTATTCGTATTGAGCACTTGAAAACTACCATTGTGAGCTTGTGAAGAGGGTGATGAAGGAGAAGAAGCAAGTTTTCACTTTTAGAACCTGTGAGAGATTGAAACTCATGGAGATGATTTATATAATACCAAAATACACCTTGAAGGAATTTTCACCTAGAAGTGGGCTCTTCAGGTCCATATAAACCCATAAAACTACCTTTTTTGAGAAAAAATTAAGCTATTTTGACATGTAGACCATTATTTTGATTTCATTATGACATTAAAACATTGAAAACTCATTTTAAAGCCTTTAAAAGTGTAATGGTATGTATATTCCATCTTGAAAATATTAGAATCCCCTTAAAAGCATCTCCAAGTGTAAAGAAAGCCAATATAAAAGAAATGATCTTATGTAAAGTAACAATATTAGTTCAAGACCTCTTTTGGCTTTAGATGACATCTTACCCATATGATTTAATGTTTCATGCAAATATAGTGCCTCGAGAAGGCTTAGATTGGTCAAAATACAAACCTAGGTTTCTCCAAAAATCTTAAACTTTGCTAAAATACCTTAATTTCATCAAAAAATACTAATGGGCCTTAAACCAAGTGACCAAGTGAAATAACTTGACCTAAAAGACCATGTACCTTATTCACACAATATGACATACCCCTACGACCCACTGGAATGATTATTAAGGCATTATAAAGCTTGCCTAAGACATTACCTTAAACAATGTTAACAAGACTAACAAATCACCACTTGAAGACTATCAAAGGCATGACAAAGATGTAAACAAGGTTGTATAAGTATGATAATAAAAATTTCAAATGATCGGGGTGAAAGTTTGGCCTATGAAGTCAAACTTGTCAACATTTTGGTGACTCAACTGGGAAGCATGCTTGATATGCTTATGAAACAGTAAATTAACATCTCTTTTGGACTCAGAGACTCACTCAGAGACTCTAAAAAGCACATGATCAGACCTTGAAAATATATTAAAACTCATGATAAAGACAAGATGATTGACATGACCTATGGAAATAACACACATAATAAGACAACTAAATTAAAAACAAAGGAAAGGAAACTAGTCTTAACAAGACACCTAATGCACATCAAACACTTATGGAAGAAAATCAAGAAATCACTAAAACTGACTAACCAAGATAAAGAATGATCCACCTAGATCAAAAGGAAAATTCAGGTACTTACTTTCTCCAAGAGATGGTACATGTTGCAAATCAAGGTGCTTGTTGAATATGATGTTTGATGGGCCACTCTTCTTGCCTACCAACTCTTTTAGTATATCCTCAAGTGAATAATCAACAACAAACTAGTTACCTATGAAGACATATCCATCTTATACCTCAAGATATTTCTCATACTTCTTGTCATCTACAACCTCAACAAGTGATACCTCATTTAGGCATTGTCCTTGAGTCTATTTGGCATCTTGAGTGACCTCATTCTTCTTATCATTTGCTGAAAGTTCATCAATATCTTCAAGGATTTTTGAATAGTCAAATCATGCTACATCATTGTCTATAATAGGTGTGTCTTGATCTAAATCTTCATAAGCATTCTCAATAGGATATGTATTAGGATATGTATCCTTATAAAGGCCTTAAATTTCTTGTAGCGACTCAATGTAAAATTGCCAATCATCTTTTAGTTCCTCACTTTGATCAAATTGGATGAGATCAACTTGAATGGCATCTTCATCTTTCTCAATTAGATTTATATGGATGTCAAGAATGTCAAATGTTTAGTCATTATGTGATTGAGAATCAACCTTCTCAAGGTTAACTTCTTGCTCATGTGAAACTATCTCAAATTCATTCATGAATTTAACTTATTCCATTTCCTCAATCTCATAACCTTATTCATTTAGAGATATTTCACATATGTCCAAGATCTTATTTTATCTTACTGAGATGTCTTCTTCAAGATCAGTGCAACCTAATTCTCAACTTGTACCCCAAATGAAGTATCAATGAAAATATCTTCCTCATACACACTTGAAGCATTCTCTCCACACTCTCTAATAATCTCACTTACTTCTACAACCTCCTTCTCTATCCTCCATAGAATAGGATCCTCTTCAAGAAGAGATATGGTGGGAGGGTGATGGAATTCATTTTTTTAGAGGGATTTTGAGGCATGGGAGATTAATCATGATTAGACTTTCAAGTCTTGGGGGTAATGAAATCATCTAGGGAGTCTTGAACAAGAGGGAAAGATAAAATTTTAAATACTTTTATATTTTGCTCCTTCTACTTGGCTATCACCTTATCAAAGTCTCAAATATCCTTGTCCTTAGGGATATATTAAGCTTGAGGGATGAGTAAGGGAGAAATGTTGCTATAAAAGGGTGAAGTCTCTTGAATAGTCTCTTGAATCCTGCTCTTGATTCCAACTAAGGAGCTTCCTTAGATCAATTTTAGGATGGTCAATGAATTCATAAGGATAAGGAACACAAGAAGGATGGTATGGGATACAAGAGGGATTTTGAAACAATTGATTCAACTCACCTTACTACCTCTCCCAAGTCTCCATCTTCTTCAATACAAGATTACACAACTCATTTCTCTCCAATTAATCATTAGACACCATTTGAAATAACTCAATCACCTCCTCATACTGAGAAGTTGAATAAACATTTCTTGCACATGTTAGTATTTTGATCTCCATCTCATTCATTTTTTATTATAAATAATTTTGTTCATATGCATCATCATATCCATATGGGAAAGGTGAAGGCTCGTCATAAGATTGATATGGCTCAAAAGGAGGGTAAGAATGATATTATTGACAATAAGGATCATGAAAAACTTTATAAGGCTATCGAGGCATATAGTTAGGGCCATAGTGAGGCTGATATAAATCAGGATACTGATGGTAAGGATCATCATAAGATGGATAAGGATCATAATATTGATGATAAGGCTCATCACAGGGTTGATAAATATTACCATAGACTTGAAATGTCTCATCAACTTATAAAAAATTACCATTTTCCTCAAATTCAACCATAAAAACAACATTAGGATGGTACAAATGATATACTTACTTCAATAAGAATGATAAGACAACTATAATTTTACCAAGACTAACACAATCTTGGATAACCTCTTTGCAAATGTATTCCACTAGGCATGACAAGAAGTGTTATTTACTAGACTTGCACCCTTGTGAAGGTAGTTTCAAGCCTTCACAGTCTAAAGTAACATGGAGACAATCCTATGTTGTGGGTAGCCTAATATATGGATTGAATATATATATTTCAAGGGCCATCTACCCTTGATGTATCAGTTAGGATCTTTACTCTACACTACTAGCTTGCAAGGGAAAATAGATGTAGGTAAACTGAAAGGAAACCTATCTAACTAAGGTGATACACCAAAATGTGTCCTTAATTTATCTAATATATAAATCAGGATGAGAAAGAACATGGGCCTAATTTTTATTCTCAAATGAGACTCTCCAAACATTAATATTTCACATAGAGGCTCAACTTGATGCATGATCTAAGGTAGCTGATCAATAGATCTCTCAAAGACACTAAGGAAAGATTGTACTTGACATACATACAAGATTATTCAAGAAAACTATGCAACCTATAAGGATGAGATAACACTTACAAATAGGTAAATAGGAGATAAAAAAATTAAAGGAAGCATGCACTATCACTGTCATTCATCAACTAACCATTAGCATACACTAATCACAAGCTTTGAGGAGGCCAAAATTTAGTCTTATTCATTATAAAGAGGCAAGTACAAGTGTTTTTATAAGCATGTCCTTACCAAAGTCAAGTTAAATATTATTTCAAATGCCAAAAATAGGATTACATATAAATATAATGAGAGAGAGAGAGAGAGAGAGAGAGAGAGAGAGAGAGAGAGAGAGAGAGAGAGAGAGAGAGAGAGAGAGAGAGAGAGAGAGAGAGAGAGAGAGAGAGTAGCCCAAAACTAGGGGTGATTCAACCACTTGGTCTTCCTTCAAATCCAACATAGTATTTGATATATTATCTCTCATACAACCTTTGAAAAATGGTTTAGGGGTAAAAGAGGACTTTTATTGAAGTTCTAAATAATTCATGGCATTGATTTCTGATTTTTGACCATTACAAGTTGCTACATTCTTGCTTACACACCCTATATACTTGGTCACATGTCCTTGTTGAAGAATGAGTATCCTTAATTAAAAATAGGTCATCATGTATTGATAAAGTATTAATTTTAAACCTTATCCTCATCCATTTATTATTTTTTTCTACCTTGAAAGGGTTTTTAGAATACTCCTTGAGCTTATTTGACTTTATCTCCTTGACTAGGCATTGAAGGGAAATAAGGTCTTATTAGGAGTGTTTGAGAACTTATAAAATTTTTAAACCTTATTACAACTAATCTATGAATTTTTATTATAATTATAGTGGTATATAAACAAGGATCAACCTCAATAAATCCTTTTGAAGAGCTTTTATGCATCAACTTGGATGTTTTGACTATTTGAACTATACCTTTGCAATGAGGCCTAACAGAGAGAAAATTGGGTTTCACTTTGAATCATAAAAATATATTCCATTTATGGATTATAAAAACCAATTCATATCTATAATGAGGAAATTATATCCATCAAACTCTCTAAAAGATGATATTTTGTTAATTTTGCTTGTTTTTACACCCATTCTTTATAGCCCTAAAAATTGGTAAAGCTACTTATCCAAAAGAATATACGGATCAAATTAGAAACATGATAACATTTTTGAATACCATCTATCTCCTTACATATTCATACCAAATTTAATGATCCAAATATAATTGGAGGTATCTCTATTCTATCATTTCTCTCTCCAATTAGGCCTAATTACGCCTCCTAAGCCTAGAAAGAGAAATTTGGCCCAAATGACCACCCACATGTGTGAAATTTTCCAAAAGTGTTTGATTAACTTTAATTATACTAATACCATCCTCCATACCAAATTTTATATTTTTTAACCTTGAACAACATTCTTCTTTTCAAACTCATACATACATGCCTATAAACAATCATATCTTAAAGTGATTGATTACCTCTAAAAGCTTCTCTCTAGGTGTTATTAGACTTATATGACTTCAAATGGTTATTTAAACCTTAAAATTTCTCTTCAAGTTCTAAATTTATTATTTTACATTTCTCCTTCTTCTCAAGATTGAAAATGACCTACATGAGTTTCATGGTTGAGTGACTGTGAGTATATAACACAAGATGAATGTGCTATGCCTTTGAACATTAGATTTGATCCTTATTTAGGTATTTCAGACCCTAAATAATTTTTATAGGAATAATTATAACTTAAACCCTCCAAATTGATGCATACACTCACTCCCAAACTCCTAATCAGCCCTGATTGAGTCATAACTTCTCATAGTACGACTGCAGGTGATGATAGTATGATTGTAGGTGTCAAGGATGAATTTTGGAGTTTTAGAGTGTTTTTATCTCAAATGAATCCATAAAATTATTTATTCATCCAAACCATTAATTCCACATACTTATTAGGCCTTCTCCTTTAAACGTGAGAGGTAATAGACTCTTCAAGTAGGCCTGACTATATTTTGAGGTTTTCATGATAGTATTAGGTATAAAGAACCTATCTTTAAAAAATATTGTTTCATAATTTATGAATTAAATAACTCCATGGTATCATCATATGCTAGTATATTTTTAATTAACCTATGGTCTTCATTTTCAAGCAAGCTTTCTTGTATTTTGAACACGAAGAGATGTATAGGTCTGCCTTTTATTCATTTGAGCATCCTTGATCAAACATTTTGGAAACATATTGGTGTTGAAGAAAAAAACACACTATCTCATGTATTGAATGAAGAGGTTGATACCATTCAAAAAAAATTATAATGCAAGATCATTACCTTAATTCATTTATATGCCTATCAGGCATGTACACAATTCTTTGGTGAGTCATAAGAACATGACTCCTTTTGCCTCTTTATGTACTCACAATCTCCTAAATGGATTTAATATGCAATTAAAAGGGATCAAAAATTTCATAAAAATAACCTATCATCATCTCAAGACCTCATAACATCACACAACTTGTTTGCTTATGATGATTAATATATTGGAAAGTATGTAGACTGTCTTTATGTTGAAAACTTATGGATGTTAGATAAGCATGGAGAAATATTTGATTGATTTTTATAGCATTAGATAAAGTGAATCATGATATAAAACCTTTATCCATCCTCCTTTATTGTTGAATAGCTTAAAACACAAAAAAACTATGGCAAACAACTTGCCAACTATGTAAACATGGATGTTTCTTGACAAATTTGGCTCACACATGACAAATGGGTTTGGATAAAATTGTGAGATGCTTGAATAAACCTTATAAATCTCTTAAATTTTCCTCATGCGTTCAAAATATTTCAAATTTCCAATTCAAAGAAGAAAACAAACATGTGGGGTTTCTAGGTAGTTTTAGACCACCTCAGGGTCTTAACAATTGTTAGAAAGGATAAGGGATGAATATGAAAAAATTATGCAAATATTAAGCTTAATAGGTCCCCCTCCTTTGATAAAAATTTTAGGACCCAACTCTCTCTCCTCTATCTGTATTGAGCACTTGAAAACTGCCCTTGTGAGCTTGTGAAGAGGGCAATGAAGGAGAAGAAGCAAGTTTTACACTTTTAGGACCTATGAGAGATTTAAAATCATAGATATGACCTATATAAGACCAAAATACACCTTTAAGGAATTTTTAATTTGATGTGGGCTTTTCAAGTCCATATTAAAACTACCTTTTTAAAGTAAAAACTGAGATGTTTTTACATGTAGACCATCCTTATGACTTCATTACGACATTAGAAAACTGAAAAATCCTTTTCAAGCCTTTAAAAGTGTAATGGTATGTATATTACATCATGAAAATCTTAAAATCCCATTAAAATCATTTCCAAGTGTAAAAAAAATCAATATAAAAGAGATGATTTTATGTAAAGTAACAATATTAGTTCAAGACCTATTTTGACTTCAGATGACCTCTTTTCCATATAATTCAATGTTTCCTGCAAATATAGTTCCTTGAAAAGGCTTAGATTTGTCACAATATAAACCTAAGTTTCTCTAAAAACCTTAAACTTTGTTACCATACCTTAATTTCATCAAACAAGACTAATGGGCCTTAAACCAAGTGACCAAGTAAAATAACTTGACCTAACAGACCATGTACCTTCTTGACACAATATGAAATACCCATAGGATGCACTAGATTTATTCTAAATAAATTAGAAATCTTTCCCAATACATTACCTTAAACAATGCTAACAAGACTAACAAATCACCACTTGAAGACTACCAAAGGCATGACAAAGTTGTAAACAAGGTTGTATAAGTATGACAAGAAAAAATTCAAATGATAGGGGTAAAATTTTGACCAGTGAGGTCAAAATTATCAACATTTTTTTATAAAAAACAATATATTGTGTGTTATTATTGAAAAGGTTTTTTTGTTTTGTAAAAACTATTCATATCTTCATCAGTCAAAGACTGGAGGGTGAGGTCTAGTTTGGTAGGTAGATAAACCCCCTCACATTCAAAACAATAATTTATCTTTCTCTTATGTGCCCAAATTATGTATACTCTTCTTGGATGCATTATCAACTGAGTTCATCATTCTCTTTTTGATTTACAAATCACATATTTCTTGACTCATGCATTAATTACTCAAGACACATTCTTTGTTATGCCCAACATTTTATCGAGTGTGCATTATGTTTGAAACATTTGGGGGGTTCACCATTGATAGTTTAGGAGAGGTGTATTATAATTGTGTCACTCTTTCATTTTGTTTTCACTTCTTCTTTTTGCAATAACAAAAACTACTATTACCATAAGTTTATTTCTTCATAATGGATACAAGTTTAGTATTTTCTCTAAACACCATTTAACTATCATGAATGGAAAATCAAAATGAAAATTATTCTAAGGAAAAAAGATGTACATCATATCACAATGGGGTTAGAAATTAAACTAATTGAAAATGTATAAAAAGTTAAGTTGTACAATCATAGTGATGAATCCTATGTGTTGCTATGTCTTTCTATGTCTCTTGATCTAGTATTTCATATAGAACCTACCAAAACACCCAATAAAGTGTGGACCATTTTAAAAAATATATTTGGAAATCAAGATGTGATGAGAGGTCATGAACTAGAAAATTAACTTATCAACCTAAGTCCCAACAACTTTGACACCTTTCAGGATTCATTCACCAAATTCAAGTCTTTGAGATTGCAGTTGAAATAATGTGAAATAGAGAAGATATATGACCAACTTATTCTTATTATACTCTCTAAGCTAGTCCTGATTATCCAGTATTTGTCTCTAATTTACATGCCACTAAAAGTGCTCTAGGCACTACATAAAAAATGCCCTCTTTTGATTCCTTGTTGATTTAACTCGGGAACAAGACAAGTTAATACAAATGGGAACATTGAAGTCCTCAAAAACTCAATCCCTAATTATTGGGAATGGGAAAATAAAGGATTTAAACAAAGAAAAGAATAAAAATAACAAGGATCAAAAGAAGAAAAAATAATCAACTTTTGCCGAAACAATAATTGAAACTTTCTCTACCAATGATAAACTTAAGAAAAAGAAGGTTAAGTGTGCCTATTGAAAGAAAGAATGGGAATGATGAACACAAGTACATGAATAAATAGATTGACCACAATATTTATCTTCTAGAAAATAACAACACATATGTTCTTGAGTCTATCAAGCATAATTCATCAACCCAAGATTCTTCTAAGGAAAAAGGCAAAGGAAAAGAGAAAGAAAAGGGCAAGGCTCTTTGATAGGACCAAAACTCCCCAAAGCTCTGACACAACTTGTCAGATTTAAGAGCACACATGATTACCATTGTATAAGCAATTAAACATTTAGAATAACCAGAAGAACAAATAACTATCAATGAGAAAACACACAGAATATGAGAGGCAACACACAATTGTATTCAACTCATTACAAAGGAAATTACAATAAAGAGATCACACTCTTCTTCCACCTCTGTGAGGCTTCCTCCTCAAGGGCTCCAAGTAATCTTCCCACCTGAGTAATCTTCTCTCATAGGTCACAACACACAGCTAACACAAGCTGTTGTTCACCTCATTGCACATCTGTACAATTGAGTACACAACCGTACTCCAAGTAGATCTCTCCATGATCCTGCTGATGTATTGCTGTCACCTTAGATCTAGCTCCCCCGCCGATCTCCTTTCTGACCCTCGCATACACACATCCCTACATATCAAACTTAATCTTACTTATACATACATGGGGAATCCTACTTGATTCCACCATGGGAAGAACTCTCCAAGCTTCACATAGCTCTTCTCCAAATTCTCCACTTAACAATACAGCCCATGAGTCTATTATATAGATCTCATGCATACACTGATTAGACTTGTGGCTCAAGACTTCGAACAAGCCTTTAACATGAAAACTCTGCGTTCACTTAACTGACTGTTCATCAACAATAGTTCAGACTGCCACAGGCGACTAACGTCGGTCCCTGCCCTCCTGGAGGTGACCGACGCTGGCTAATCATCTGCCGATGCCAGTTTCCCTTCTGCGTCCCCTGACCGACGTCGGTGTGGCCTATCGATGCCGACGATTGCATACGCTAGAAACCCTCCTGTTTGCCTTAAGGTGTAGCTTTTAGCTCCACACCCTAACAATCTCCCACTTGGAGATAAAGAGCTGCACTTGTACCCAAAACCAGTACTCTATCCAATCTGCATCCTGGCTTGTATTCCTCTTCAAGCTCCCACTTGAAGACAACCCACCACACTCCTTGTGGTGTTAATCCTGTGCTTGATTTTCTTCATTCTCATTGTACCATCTTCTGCCTTGCTATACTCCCACTCAAATAGCAATCCCTGTGAGTAACCTGTAATCAACAAACACTTAACAGATCTGGGACATCTGTTAGTCAGACTCGCTTTGAGAACGTCCAACCTCGCTCTGATACCAATTGATAGGACCGAAACTCCCTAAAGCTCTGACACAACTTGTCAGATTTAAGAGCACACATGATTACCATTGTATAAGCAATTAAACATACATAATAACCAGAAGAACAAATAACTATCAATGAGAAAACACACAGAATATGAGAGGCAACACAAAATTGTATTCAACTCATTACAAAGGAAATTACAATAAAGAGATCACACTCTTCTTCCACCTCTGTGAGGCTTCCTCCTCAAGGGCTCCAAGTAATCTTCCCACCTGAGTAATCTTCTCTCATAGGTCACAACACACAGCTAACACAAGCTATTATTCACCTCATTGCACATCTGTACAATCGAGTACACAACTGTACTCCAAGTAGATCTCTCCATGATCCTGTTGATGTATTGCTATCACCTTAGATCTAGCTCCCTCGTCGATATCCTTTTTGACCCTCGCATACACACATCCCTGCATATCAAACATGATCTTACTTATACATACATGGGGAATCCTACTTGATTCCACCATGGGAAGAACTCTCCAAGCTTCACATAGCTCTTCTCCAAATTCTCCACTTAACAATACAACCCATGAGTCTATTATATAGATCTCATGCATACACTGATTAGACTTGTGGCTCAAGACTTTGAACAAGCCTTTAACATGCAAACTCTGTGTTCACTTAACTGACTGTTCGTCAACAGCAGTTCAGACCGCCACAGGCGACCGACGTCGATCCCTGCCCTCCTGGACGTGACCGACGCCAGCCGATCATCTGCCGATGCTAGTTTCCCTTCTGCGTCCCTTGACCGACGTCAGTGTGGCCTACCGATGCCGACGACTGCATACGCTAGAAACCCTCCTATTTGCCTTAAGGTGTAGCTTTTAGCTCCACACCCTAACACTCTTATAGTAGTTATATTTATTAGAAATTGGAATAAAGATTTAGGATATAAGTAATAATGAAAATCACATAAAGCTACTCAAATTTAGAACATATCTCTGATTGGGCAAGGTAGATGAATTAATACGCCAAAAAAAGGGAAATAAACACAATTTTTCCCTCACTTCTTACAAATCAATTCATCTCCAAGCAAAGGATGATGTGCTACAAGATAAATGAATTTTATTGAATATAGATTCAAACTTTGAAGTTACAACAATGAATTATGATGGCCTAACATGACAAATTTGATAACATATGATTTAACATTACAATCCTTAATGTATTTGTTAGCTATCTAGATAACACCCAATAAAGATTAGATTACTCAAGTCTGACTCATACCTAGACTAACATGGGAATGATCTAAGTCCGTGGAATGCCTATATCTATATTATACCTCTAGTTTTTTAAATGAGGTTAGTTCCTTGTATATGATAGTTTGGACCTCTCTTTCTAAGACATAAACAAGTTGGGGTGAAAGGAGTTAAGAGATTGCAAAAGGTAAAACCTATTCTAACATGTGGTGATGCACCAAATGTTCAAAGATCCACTTTCAAGATCGAACTCATTAACACACTAATAATCTATGAATAGAACTAATGCAATGCTTATAATGGCTTACAAGCACAATACTTCACTTAAAGGTTAATTTGATGGAATTAAGATTGAGGGTGATGAGGGTAAGGATTGATTGAAAGAACTTACAATCAATAATCTACTCTATACCTCGTAAATCAACATTAAGACATGTTAGATTACCTATAAATAAATTTTATTAATACTTAGGTTGAACTTGGACCTACAGAGAGAAGATGAACCACTTTTGCATATAAAATAAATACAAAAGACTAAGTACAAAAAGGTAAACAACTAAAAAATGCTCTATTCATTACTCCAAGAGGTGCAAAATACAATATCTGGTAGAGTCTAGTCATACCAACCTGAGGTATACTTAACAATAACTCAAAGGCCATATTTATAGAAAAGGAGGTCAAGAAAGAGGGATTTTGGTGCTGAAAAAGGAATCAAAATTAGCACAACTCCATTTGAATCGTAGTTACAATTGCCTCTATATTTATGCTCATTCAATCTTCCTGATTGATCCAAGTCATTTTAATTAGTTACATCATTACATTATTACCTCATTGATACTTATTTAAGGTTATAATGGAGAAATCAAGTTGTTTTGTGTTGGGTTTTAGCATCAATATAGTTATAACCATTTGATCAATATGTTAAAGTTTTGTCTTGACACTAATTGATCTTTACCAATTTGTCATGGTATGCAAGAGTGGAGAGAAGGGTCACTTTCATGCAATTGGCTCTGGTGATGAATCCATTGAAGTCTACATGTCTACCTTGGTGGCATCCTTTGAAATGTTGGCTCTGGTTCAAACTAGACTATGGTCAAACTTGGCTCCAAGTTTTTTCTTTACCTTGCCCCATCGAAAATTACTTTGTCAACCTTCATCTAAGTCACCTGGGCTCACCTTCATTTGATTGGCCATCAAAAACTGACTTAGATCATTGAAATTTTGACTCATCTCACTCTATTAATCTACTTGGTGTGAATAAATGCAATCCATATATCTTATACTAGGACTCATGCTCTTGTGCCACTTGTCACTTATGCATTTGCACTCAAGGTTCATTGACCTCTTTGACCTCCTACACACTATATATCTACTTGGTATGAATGAATGTGGGCCATTTATTTATTTCTATTGAAGATCCTTTAACATGTTGACTTGATCTCACACCATTGGATCAATATGTATGATGAATGCAGATCATTAGATTTTCCTAGACCTACCATTTAAACTCAAATAGCAATTTTATGAGGCCCAAATTTGATGTTTTCATGAACATGTTTGATATCTACAAAACTATCAATAAATTTTTAAACCCCAATGGTTATTTGTCATGGCTTGAATTTGATGTTGATTCACCTATCATTTGACATTTGCATGAATGTATTTTACGTTCATGCGACCATCAATTTTTGGACTCTAATGGATTACTGTTGATCTTTATTTTGATGTTTGCACACCTGTCACTACCCTATTGAATCAAATTTTCCAAAAAAAATTGGCTAATGTAATTATGTCTTTAGGGAAATTATTGTAGAATAATTTCCCTAAAAGAATTCCCTTGTTTAAAACTTTTGCATCAGGATATTTTTGTCGGGCCTTTTGTATTGGGACATTTGTTGCAGATAAAATGTTTGAAAAAATTAGGTCTTCGAGAAAATTGTCATGGACAATTTTCCTGACACAATTTTACCTAGCTCCCATGCTATGGATAAAATGTTCCAAAGAATTCTCTTTAGGATTTTTTCTTAGCCACTTTCCCTGAAAGAATTGTCTGTGGGATTTTTATTTCAGACATAATGTCTGAAACAATTTTTACTTAGCTTTTTCCAAGGATAAAATGTCTGAAAGAATTCTGTCTTTAGAAAAATTACTTGGATAATTTTCTCAAAAGAATTTGTAATTAGTATTTTACCTTTAGGATAATTTTATCAAAATAATTCTAACACTTAGCCAAAATAAACTTTGAAATATTTCCTAAGTGTAAACTAGGTTTTTAAGCCTACAGGCTCTTATGGACTTGTTCCTGAAATTGCTCAGACACCATGAAAACTTATTCAAAGCCCTCCATTTACAATGTTGATCTTGATTCTAAACCATTTTATATTTCTTAAATTTGAACCTTGATAAGATTATTTCATGGTCTAGGTGAAGCTTAGTATGTGGGATATAATGGCCAACATTTCTGGTGACTCAGTTGGCTTGATGAACCTACTGGTCATGGAACCTAGTTATTTGACCAAGCTTGCTCATGATGACTAAATGAATAAGGTAATAATTAAAAAGGATTTTGATTAATTCATGAATAACTTTTAGAGTAATTAGAAACCCAAAAACAAAAATAAAGCAATAAAATGGACCAAAACTAACTAAACAAAAAAAAACTGTAATGTGCAAAAACACTTGGAGGAAAACACATACCTATCTACTTATGTACAAAGAGTAAGAGATCAAATAATAGAAGAAATTAAGATACCTCCCATTTATAGGGATGGGAAGTTTCTCTTCATTCAATCTAACAAGATCAAAGGCATTTATTTCCTTGTAACTTATGATGACATAAGGTCCACTCCAAAGGCTATCAAACTTGGAGTGTTTTCCTGGTTTTGCATAGTTTTCATCCCATTTAAGAACTATGTCACCTTGATAGAATGTCTTTGATGAAGTAATTTTATCAAAATATTTATTGATTTACTATTGGTTATAGCATATTTTATGCATGGCCTCATCTCTTATCTCTTCCAATTCTCTCAGTTCATTCATCCTAACCTCCATTGCATCACTTTCTAAAAGCTCTAGTTGGTGTGAAAGTTCCAAAGCTAGGATATCCAATGAGATAGGAAACCTTGATTCTCCCATAAACTAAGAGATAAGGTGAATGACCAATGGACTTCTTAGGGGTGATTTTTATCATTCCATAAAGTAGTCTTCATCTTTATATGCCAAGATCTTCAATTATCTTTTAGTATTCTTTTGATGACACAAATTAGGTTCTTGTTAGTGGATTCAGATAGTCCATTACCCTATAGATAGTAATTTGATAAATATGTCAAATAAATACCTTGATCAAGAGCCCATTCAAATACATTTGCACTGTTGAATTCCAAATCATTATTTGATATTATAGTAGAAGGTACTCCAAAATAAGTGACTAGACTCTCATAAAACTCAAGAACAAAGTTCTCTTTTGCCTCCTTTAAAGCTACTACTTCCACCCACCTGGTGAAATAGTCTATAGCTATCAAGACCCATTTATGAATAGCACTAGATGGAGGATGTATCATGCTAATGAAGTATAAACCCCATTGCATGAAAGGTTGCTCAACCTGAATAGGCTTTAATGGCATAACAAATAGTAAATGTTTACCTATAAACATTACACACATTGTACACTTCCTAACTCGTGCATGTGCATACTTAAATAAATTAGGCCAAAAGTAACCAGATCTAATGATTTTTGTAGATGTGGCTCCTAAACTACAAAATGACCTCCAAAGGGACTATTATGAAATTGTTCAAAAAGCTTGTTAAATTAATTAGCTTCAACACACCTTAAAAGCATACCTTTAATGTCCTTTTTGATCAACACTCCATCAATTAGAAAGTATGGTACTGATTTTAGCCTAAAATTTCTTCTCCTTGATGCATCTAAGCCCACTAGACATTCTCTTATTTGAAGGAATCTAACAATGTATTGTGTCTAACTGGATGGAGGAGTAGTTTCAACTTCCTGTTAGGTGTCCTAAAGTGTCAAAACCATCTCCTTTTCTTCTTTCACATATTATACAAGATGTTCAAACAATATTTTACCTCATACCATATTTGTGACCTTCACTTCAATATTATATTCCATGAACTTAGTGACCCATCCAACTCTCTTTTCAGTTAAGTCTATGTTGAGGATGAAATCCTTCACACTAGGATGAGATACCATTAGTATGATCTTGTTATTTGAAACCAAATGTCTAAATTTTTTTAAACTTCTTATAAAAATAATCACATGATTTTTAATAAAAGAATAAATCCTCTCATAGTCTTCCAAATCTTGACTGATAAAAATAATGGGTTACTCCAAACCTTTACTATTATGTTGTATAAGCATGGATGAAATTATAATAAATGTAGAAAAAGCACACATAAGGAAATCCTTACTAAAATATAGATTAAGTAGAGTATGATCTTGACTGATTTCTTGTTTGATGGATTCAAAGCTTATCTTATGCTCCTTACTCCAAGTGAAATCTTAATGTTTCTTCAGCATTTGAGTGAGTGTCCTTACCATTTTTTCCAATCCAAGAATAAATCTTCTAATGAAATTGATCTTGCCTAAGAAGCTTGGAAATATTTTATTATGTTTTTTCAATGACAGGGAAATGATTTATTCTCTTCTCTTTAGATCAATATAAATCCATCTTACACTACATGCCCAAGCAGTCTCCCCTCATGCACTAAAAATATACACTTCTTTGGAATCAATGAAACTCCAGATTGTTTGCATTTATAAAAAACAACTCTCGAGTGTGTTATATGATCATTAGGATCCTTTGAAAATATAGTACTATCATCAAGATAAAATAATAAAATTTCACTCAAAATACCCTGAAAGACAACATTTATTGCCCTTTGGAAAGTGGTTCCAGCATTAGAGAGCCCAAAAATCATATTTTGATAGGCATAAGTACCCCATTTGGTTATAAAGCTATTTTATGCTGATCTTGATTTTCACCAATATCTATTTGTACCTTGAGTACCCATCTAATATGAAGAACCTTTGTGAACCAGATACCCTCTACAAGATTTGATCCATGGAAGGAAGAGGACAGTGGTGTTTCAGTGACACTTTGTTCAAATCTATGAAATCCACATAGAGTCTTATCTCTCCATTTTTATTTCTCACTAGTACAAGGTTTTCTATCCATGTTGAGTATTTGATAATAAATATTATACTTGAATCAATTAACTTGGTAAGCTCATTTCTCATGAGAATTTCAACTTTAGGATTGATGGGCCTTTATTTTTGTCTTACTAGTTTTACATCCTATTCAAGCTCAATAGTATATTGTGCTAAGATGGGGTCAAACCCCTTCCAATAATGGCATTCCCAAGAAAATAAATCCATGTACTCATTACATAATGGAATTAAAGCTACTCTCTCAGAATCAATGTTCACTTTACCCCACTTGAGTTGCTTACCTTCAGTTATGTGAACTTGATCATAATGTTCCTTCTTGAAAAAGATGCTTACCTTGTCCTTTCTAAGTTGATCATCTTCATTGAAAATTATCTCCAAATTTACTAAAAATTTAGGCATCTTATTTTATCTCAATTAAACAATATGATCTTCATATTGGCATTGCAACTTATTTTGATTCTTTTAGCAAAATTTTGCCTCATTATATAGGAAACAAGCTATCTATTTGTCACTATCAAAGACTTACCAACTTACCTCATTTTTTAGAATTGAAGGGCTATATACAACCTTGGTTTGGGTCTGATATTTATTTTCCTCGAGCTGGTCCACTATATCATATTGTTCTCCTATGATAGGAAGTCTATCTGCATATTGATTGGTTTCTCTAGGAATGGAGTGGATATCAAATGCTAGGAAATATTCTATAAGGTCCCAAACTCTATGTTTGTAGGCCTTTAGGAGGGGTTTATTTTCTACACTTAAACCTATGACTTATTACACTACCAACTCACTATCACCTTTCACTTGCAAAAGCTTAATATCTCTCTTTCTAGCTTACTGAAGGCCATGATTAAGAGCTTCATATTCCACAGTATTTGATATACAACTAAATTGAAATATAATTGAAGAATAATACCTTTGATTTTGAGTAAAACCAAAATTACACAAACCCACTCCCATTATTTGATTTGGATCCATCAAAGAACATATTCCATACTCCCTCTTGATCCTACTTTGAGTTTATGAGATTAGGTAATGAGTAATCTTCTTCATGCATGCAGTAGACACCAAAACCAGTTTCTTGAATACCTTTTTATGGGTCATACCCATTTTTAACAACAACCCACTCATCCAAGAGTAGATTTGGTATGCTTTTAAGTGGCTTAGAAGGTTCTTGATCGATAGTACCCTCATCTTCCTTTAAAATACTGCAATTCATATTAGACATATTTGGCATAAATGGTTCAAAGTGAAATCTAGAAATAAGTTCAAACACTATAGTGACTTTGGTTCCATATCTAGTTCTAAAATCCATGTATGACTAATCTAAAGAAAGGCAACCTCCTATTTTAGCACCAAAATATTTGGATAGGCATAATACAAAGTATGGAGGTAAATCAACAACAACTATATCCTATGAAATGGTGAAATTTAGACAAACAAGAAGTAAAATCTTAAGATATTTGAGGATGACCACAGTCTTAGTAGGAGAAACATCTAATTGTTACACTCCTTTTTCATGAGGTTCATACTTGATTCCTAGTTTTTCAGCTATGGATTTAGGCATGATAGAAGTACTAGCTCCAATATCAATCATACAATTGTGGATAAGATAATCTCCTATGACAATTGAAAGATAGAATGGAGGAGGCTTAGTCGCCTTAGAAGCTCGAGGCTCAATAAATGGATTAGAGTTGGTTAGAAAAACACTTACTCTTTCCTTTTCAGGTGGTCCATTAGATATATTGAGCTTTGAAATCTCCTCTTGTAGATACTCCTTTTGTCTTGGGATTAGTAGTGTATCCCACATTTAAATTGATACAAAGTTTTCTTCATATGATCCAAAATACTGAGTGGAGAAGTGGTTATCCTTGATTGTAATTAAGGGGCAAGAGGGGATCCTAGATGTGTAAACTAAGGAATGTAAAGCCCTTTCAAATTCAACCTCTTTAGATCTTGAACCTATTGATTTGATTCCTTTTAAGGTAGCTCATGAGTGGTGGCCCTTTGTGGTGGCTAAGAAGGAAAGGGGCTGCCTTATCAAGATCTAAACTAGAACCATCACTAATTACCCTTTTCTTGGATCTAGTATGGGCTAAAACTAAATTGTCAACATTAGGCATATGTTAATTTTGATTTACAGTTATGTGCTCAAAAGAATCCTCACCTTATTGAAAGTTTACAATTGTAGTTTGAATAGGTGCTTTAGCATTCTCTCCTCCCTGTTGATTTGTCACTTATGATTGACTGAATGAATGAATGTCTCCATATAGTAGAGAGGCTTCCTTATTTGATTGGTTTTCATGTGGATGAGGAGATGAACTCTACTACATATAAGACTGATGCGAGCTCTCACTAGTTGGTGCCATTACTATGTCATCTATCATATCCCACTGATTGTCCCATTGCCTTTCCTAAGCATAGTTATTCTTAGTTGGCACAATGACTCTAGAATTTCTTAGAGCATTAGGATTGTATTACCTTGAATGATAATTCTAACCTTTCCCTTACTGATTAGACTGATAAGATGGCCTATTATACTAATAATTCTGATTAGTATTTTGATATGACTTGTATGGTGGAGCTTGTTGTCTTTCCATTGCAACATAATTATTGTTGAGTCTCAAAAAGACTCTCTATCTTTTCCAATATGTCATCTTGATCACCTTATATTTTATAAAAATTTATTGAATGTGGAATTGGAGTAATAGTTTGATTAGGAGGGTGGATTTTTGAAAGAGAGGCATTGGTGGCATTAGAGACAACTTGTCTACTTATATAAGGAATTTCTCAGCCTTGATTGCTATTTCAAAATCCTTGGGTAGAACATTCCCTCCCATGGATTGAATCATCATAGTGACATCTAAATTGAGAGACTTCAAATAGTATAGAAAAACATAGTTGGGTGTAGGCTTGATCACTACAAGAATTTTGCCGCAAGTCTTTTAGAACTTGTAATTGAAATCTACCATGAATTCATAATTGAATCTACTAATTGTTGTAAGTTACTCCACAAGTGAAAGATGGTCACTTTTGTCTTCAAAATGTTTGCATAGGACCTCCCCAAATTCATCCCAATTGTTTATTAATGTAGGAGCCATTCCCTTATACCATTGAAGTGCTTTCCCTTTGAAAGAATTTGCTAACAACCTCATTGATACATTTTCTTAAGTCACATGATGCACTGAACAAAGGTTAGAAATATCTGCAATATATTCTATATGAGTAATTGGATTTTCCCCTATAAAATAAGGAAGAACTTTTAGAGTAGAGGTTGGAATGTCATCCCATTGAGTAAGATTAAGAGGAATACCACCATTGAATGGCACAAAGGGTTATCTTCTGGGAATAACCATCTAAGGTATGGGATTTATAATAATGTTTCGCTAAACAATATTGGCTTGAATACGAGAATTTTGTTTAATAACAAGGGGAACAAGAGGTGTAGGTGTAGGATTTAACTGAGAGGTGTTCTTCTTCTTTATTTATTGGAAAGATATCTCAGATAAATATATCTCTTTCCCTTTTGTAGAGGATCTTGTGACAACTCTTGGGGGCATGAAAAATATGCAAATCTAAAAATGAAACTCTAGAATTTGCTATTATAATCAAATATGCAGACAAATGATTCAAACTATGTAAATAAGTGGTCCCATTGGGTGTGCTAGAACTGTTAGCTATCTAGATAGCACCTAATAGAGATCAGATTGCTCAAGTCTGATTCATACCTGAACTAACATGGGAATGATCTAAGGTCATGGGATGCATATATCTAGATCAAACCTCTAGGTTTTTTAATGAGGCTAGTTCTTCAAATATGATAGTTTGGACCTCTCTTTCTAATACCTAAACAAGTTCGGGTGAAAAGAGTTAAGAGATTACAAAAGGTAAAACCCATTCTAACATGTGGTGATGCACCAAATGTTCAAATATCCACTTTCAAGATCAAACTCATTAGCACATTAATAAGCTATGAATAGAACTAATGCAATGCTTACAATGGTTTTCAAGTAATAATACTTCACTTAGAGGTAAATTTGATAGACTTAAACTAGAGGGCAATGAGGGTAAGGCTTGATTGAAAGTGCTTATAGTAAAAAATCCAGTCTATACCTGAGACATCAAAATTAAGACACATTAGATGAATTGCAATGAAAGTTTATTAGTACTTAGGTTGAACTTAGACCTACAAATGGAAGATGAAGCACTTTTTCATATCAAATAAATATAAAACACTAAGTACAAAAAGGTAAATAACTACAAAATTATCTATTCATTACTCCAAGAGGTGCATAATATATTTTTTGGTAGAGTCTAGGTATACTAGCTTGAGGGATGCTTAATAATAGATCAAAGGCAATATTTATAGAAAAAGAGGGCAAGAGAGAGGGATTTTGGCACTAAAAAAGGAATCAAAATGAGCACAAATCCATTTGAAGTGTAGTTACAACTAAGCCTATATTTACGCTCATTCAAGCTTCTTGATTGATCTAGGTTACTTCAATCAGTTGCACCATTACATTATTACCTCATTGATGCTTCTTTATGGTTGCAGTGGTGGGATAAAGTTATTTTGAGCTATGTTTTAGCATCAATACAATTACAACCATCATATTAGTCTATCAGAGTTTTATCTTGGTGCTAACTGCTCTTTACTAGTTTTTTGTGGCCTACAAGAGTGGAGAGAAGGGTTACTTTCATGCAATTGGCTCTGGTAATGAAGTTATTAAAGTCTACATGTTTTCCTTGGTAGTTTCATTCAAAACATTGTCTTTGGTTCAAAGTAGACCATGCTCAAACTTAGTTCCATGCTTTTTATTTACCTTTCCCCATCAAAAATTGCTTTATCAACCGTCATCTAAGTCACTTGGGCTCACCTTAATTTGATTGGCCATTAAAAATTGGCTTAGATCATTGACCTTTTTACTCATCTCACTCCATTGATTTTCCTGTTGTGAACATATGTAATCGATAGATCCTTTGCTAGGACTCATGTGCTTATGCCACTTGTCACTTATGTATTTATAATCAGGGTTCACTAACCTCTTTGACCTCATATGCACTATATATCTTCTTGGTATGAATGAATGTGGGCCATTGATTTCATACCATTGAATATCTTTTGACATGTTGACTCAAGCTCGCACCATTGCATCAATAAGTATGAATGAACATAAATCGTAGAATTTGCCTAGACCCACCATTTGAACTCTAATGACTATTTCATGAGGCCTAACTTTGATATCTACATAAACATGTTTAACATCTACACGATTATCACTATATTTTTGAACCCCAATGGTTATTTGTCATGGCTTTAATTTGAATTTCATGTACCCATCATTTTATTTTTGCACAAATTTATTTAACGTCCATGTGATCATCAATTTTTAGACTCCAATGGATGACTGTGGAGCTTTATTTGATGTTTGCACATTGGTCACCACCCTTTTGGATCAACTTTTCCAAAATAATTTAGCCAATGTAATTATGTCTTCAAGAAAATTGTTGTGAAACAATTTTCATGAAATTTTTTTCTTGTTTGAAACTTTTGCATCAGGGTATTTTCCTCGAGCCTTTTGTATCAGGACATTTGTTATGGACAAAATGTTTGAAGGAATTAGGTCTTAAATAAAATTATCTTGGATAAGTTTCCTGACATAATTGCACTTAGCTACTTTACTGTGGATAAAATGTATAAAATAATTTACTCTTTAGGGTTTTTTCTCAACCACTTTCCCTGAAAGAATTATGTCTATGAGATTTTATATTTTGGACAAAATGTTCAAAATAATTTATACTTAGCTTTTTCCACATACAAAATGTTTGAAAGAATTTTATCTTCATAAAAATTGCTCAAACAATTTTATTGAAAGAATTTGTACTTAGTCTTTTACCTTCGAGATAATTTTCCTAAAATAATTCCAACACTTAGCCAAAATAAACTTTGAAATATTTCCCAAGTATAAACTAGGTTTTTAAGCATATACGCTATTTTGTATTTGTTCCTAAGATTTATTAGATACCTTGAAAACCTATTCAAACCCCTCCATTTTCAATCTTGAGCCTGCTTCTAATCAATATTATCTTTCTTCAATTGGGACCTTGTTAGGCTTCTTTCATGGTCTAGGCGAAGCTTGGTATGTGGGCCAAAATGGCCAAAATTATTTTAATGCAGGATGCATGGCTCTTTATAGGAGAGGATGAGAGAGTTAAAATAAATTAAAAATTCCTTAAAAGGCTCTAGAGAATAACTCTCTAGATAATGAGGAAGAAAGAGGAAGAATCTAGAATGTAGAATCCTCTAGAATCCATGTTAGGAATACTAAGTGTGATTAGGTGAAGGTTAGTGATTGTGCTTGTAGGAAAGAATAGTAGTAGGTGGATATGGGATAGGTGAGGTAATTTTAAATTCCCAAATATTGAATAAGAGATAATTAGATGATAAGTGGGATTGATAAGAAGGTGATAATAGAATAATTAATTGACATGGAAATGTTAGTAAAGTTAGTGTATGATGTAGGAAATGAATGGGAGGTTAGAACAATGAATATAAGAGGAAGATTAATATTAATATGGATAAAATTTGATAAATTATATGAAATTAATTTTGAATAATAATAATATTAGTGATAAGAGATGAGGTGATCAAATTTCCGTGTATATATTTTCCCCTTCTTTAAAGGGGCATTGTGAGTGAGTATGAGTTTTGGCCTTTCAAAGAAAAGACCATCATGGAAATTTATTAATATGGAGGACACATGATGCCCCATCGAGGTGACATATGAGGAGGAATGAGATGGATGGTCATTTAAAAGAGGAAATGAAGGGTGGGAGATAGATGTAAAATGTGATGAAGAAGATAATTGACATGATAATTGACCTATAAATTGATGATGCCCCTAGAAAATAAAATTCATAGGGAGTGAAAATGATGTTTTGATTATTGTTGAAATGTATCAAATGGTAACCAAACATTAATGGATGAGGATAAGAAAAAAAATCACAAGCTTTATATGTATCCTAGGAAAGGACATATGCCAAAGAGATATGTAAACATATATGATAAAGGCCTTGAGTTTTCAATGTATCCCAAGCAAGGAAACATGTTGGGAGAGCATCGGGATAAAATAAGACAATGTTTTGATAATATTAATGATGGGTGTAGATTAAAACTAAAGTTGAGAAATAAGATGAATATGATCTAATGACCAAAAGATGAAGGGGAGATAAGGTTAGTGAAATTGAGCTATCTTTGGATACTATAAATGACTATTCATTGCCTACATAGTTTGATCAGAGACCTCAAGATGATGTAGTTATCCCTAAATGGGATGTTGAATAGATAAAATTAATGATGAGGAAGATGAATGATGTGATAAATGAGAGAATATGTGATGAATAGATGAAAGGGATGCAATAAAAGTGTTGGATGTGACTGATAATGATGGATGCACTGCAAGGTTATCAATTAATGAGCTATGCCATTGATGAAATTGACTATACACTTAGAAAATACACATGTAAGGGAGAGAGAGATGATGGTGTCATGGTTATTGACATGACCCAAATGGGAACCAACTGCAACAAAAGAGTGACAAGGAGAGTTGTGAGCTTTAGATGTATCTCAAGAAAGGATGCATTCATAAGAGAGATGTGGGTAATGGATTGATGATTTGATAGTTTGATTGATGATTGATATTATAGCTCAAGGATTTGATTGATGAAAAACTTGATGATTAAGGATGGTGAAGATGAAGTATTTGACTAGATGGATGAGAAGATGGGAAAATGATTGATTATGTGATGGTAGTCGTGTTGACCTCAGACACCTCATGTGACAAAGCACTACCTACATAGTCTAAAAAGATCTTAGGCTGATGTAGTTCGTGATATATTAGAAGAAGATGATGATAAAGGATTGGTATAACATTTATTTTTTAGATATATGATGTGCCTTAATGGTTTATATGTGATGATGGACATTTTAGATATTGTTGTAGATGTGAGATGAGTGGAATTGGATGATTGACTTGGTGATTGGACTAATATGATTGGACAAATGAACTATGTCCATTATTAGGCCATCATTACTATAATAAGTATTTTGATCATCATATTCTAAGCATTCCAATTTTAATGTAGAACTAAGAAATATGCATCATGATATATTTATTACCATGATGACATTTTGCCAAAGTTCATGTTGACCTGATGCAAAAAAGGCAAAGATCAAATACAAATTTTACAAAATATGCAAAGATAAAGACAAAAAAAACAAAAATAAATACACAATATATAAATAGAAGATGGCATAAAACACCAATGGTATAAATAACCAAGATGATATGCTTTCCATATGCTATTGTAAAAAAATGATAAAAGATAATATGATAAGACAAAAGATAATGAGACTAAAAATATTCACAAAATTATTAAGCAAAGATAGTTGCATACAAGTATACAAACATAGAAAATTAGACAAAGATATATACATGACAAATATATTCAAATAAAGTAAACATCAGACAAGTAAAACATAGGTATTTACATATAATGTTTTATTTGTTGTCTTGATGAAGGCCTATAGGATGGGTTATCATGTGATGATTTAAAATGATATTAACCATTAAGTTAAATTTTATGGATGATAAGATAGGATATTGAAAAATGACATGTAGGACAAGGGATTAATAAGATTACTTTGATCAAAGGGGTGACTTGAAATGTAATGGGTGATGGGATTTGGACAAGGTGCTCTTGAGAACATTTGACTAAGGCATAGGAGATAGATTTAGAAATGGGGTAGGGTACAAGTAACCCTAAGATTTATTGGTATTTAATTATATGGGAATATATGACAAGATTATGATTTTATAGATGCTAGGTTTAAACTAGTAAAGACTTGATTTGACTAAACTTGACTAGAAAATTCAAGTTTGGATGGGTCGATAAAGATAGGGATGAGAATGTGATTTGATAGTGAGGTAGAATTGGTAAAAATGGGTGACTATGATCTAATTATGAAGAAATATTATTAGATATGTGATGAGGCATAGGAGATGATTTGGACCAAATAATGAAGTGAAAATTATGATGGGAATTTGGACTATGAAGTGCTAATGTGTCTTCAAACAATGAATTATTTTACCATGACACCAGAGATCAATTTTCATCATGTACTTGTTGAAGTTACTAAAAAATTAGTTTTCACCATTGGATAAATGATTTTTTTTTAAATTTATGGTATCTTGATTTATTGGAGGTGTGTAATATGCATTGATGCTAACATTTTATTGAGCTTAAAATAACACCTACTCTAGGTAGATGTGTCCTTAGGAGTGTGTGGGCAATGTTGGGTTTAATGATGTCATGGTGACCTTTGTTGATTCTTGATTTATCATCCTCTAGACATATCAACAATGTGTCTTTGTAACCCCTACAAGAGACAATGTTGCTTGGGATGTGATGGAGGATATGGATGGGACTAAGGCTTGATGGTGGTGGTTTATAGGACTTGATTGGATGATATGATTGTGATTATTGATATGACTATGTAGAGATTGAAAAATGGGATTAAAATAGTCACACACACCATTAGAGATATTGGATGTGATGTTAGAGATATTAAAGGATATAAGATGTCTTAACTATTATTTTCTTTGATTCAATTATTTAGAATATTTTTGGCCATATAGTTTTTGATGAAGACATGTTGATTTGATGGTTTTTGAATTTGAATGCTCCCTATTTCTTGATACTAGGCTTCACCAAGGTTATTTGAATTTAGAATTGGATGATGATTATATTGAATTTAGTGGTCCCCTAGTGCTTTAGGGAGGTTCTCACTAGGGAAGGATTTTGATTTTTGACTTGGCTAGTGTATTGATTTATCTTGAATTTGATTGATGACTAGATAAAGGTTGAAAATATGATTATTTGACTCGATCATTTGATTCTCATCTTGGACACTTATATATTTGGCACATGATATTGTATGCTGAGGGGAATCCAATAATGTGTGATTTTATTTATTCCCATTGAATGGTGTAAATAAGTGTTTAATGATGGGGAGAAATAGATTAATGATATATGATGGTTAAGGGAATGGAGGAGTTATGTTAATGAGTAGATAATGGGAAACAATATCCCCATAGAGGGCACTAGGGGACCCAGTGTCAACATCAGAGAAAATCCCTTCAAGAGTAGTGAATGGATAATTAAGGTCCTCTATAGAGCATGCATCTAAATCTAAATTTGATTCAATTTGATGATCATCAATTGATAAGGAATTTAAAAACCTCATTATGACTTCATCATCTTGACACCAATCAAGAGACATGCCTTATTTCTAATTAATATATGAATTAGATGCATCCTCAAAGAGGTATGTGTTAGCATGAAATAAGACATCAATAAAGAATGATGATTCAAACATGAAATATGATTTTGATGTTGATGTTAGACATGATCTAGATATTGATGTTGTCTTTAATGTCGATTCTGATGTGGATATTATTGAGGATATGATGCTACTAGTAGATGATGTTTTTAATATGGCCACAAGGAGGGCATATTGAATTACATGGTTGTATTCAAGTACCTTATTCACTTTTTTATTAGTGATGGAGGATTTAGGATGAAGGGACTTTTGATAATGAGGGACCAAATATTATATATGGAAGGTAGATAGTATATTGATGATGGGTTTAGTAAGGACAAGTTTATTAAAGGGTGGTTTATAAAAAATAGGTGGAGTATCAAATATGGGATCATTGTGTTGGTCCTAGTTTAGAAGTGGAAGAACTTGATCATGATTAGAAAGTGAATCTTATCATATCTCATTTAGTTCACCTTTGGATGAGGATTTATCTGATTCATTTTTAATTTTAATGTCATCGAGGTTGATGAGGTATTGGACAAAGTTTTGTAAATTTAAGCATTGATCAGTAGAATGCCCCTAAGTTAAATCATATTGATAGCATTATTTTTATTTATACCAAGATGGATTGTTATTGGTTGGATCATGATGGATTTTGGGTGGATAAACCATCAAGTCAATAAAACTAATTGATGAAAAATGGCTTCCAATGATATAGGGAGTATATTGTCTCTCTTCATGACTTGGATTATATATGAAAGCATTTGAATTTAGATCAAAAATTTCCATGAGGTAATGCAATGCCAAGATATAGAGGGGTTATGTTATTAGAGGAAAATTAGAGGATGAACTAGTATTAGATGGGGTTGCTAAGAGAGAATTCCATTTGCTAGTATGAGTGGGGGTATATGGTTGTCTATGACTAGTAGATAGAAGATTCAATTATGATGGGCTAGGATGGGGATTAAGAGTAGACTTACATGGATGAGTACATACTAGAGAAAATTTTAGTTGAATGGGGTCAAGGCTTGCAGATAAGTAGACACCCATTTATAAGACCCATAAAAGGATTTCATCCTTGTTAGCATAGGGATGTTTTTCAAACATGACATCTAAATCAATTTAGGAAGCCATGGTTTGATTTTACATTTGTATTCAAGTTTGAATTGGCAATGTGAGATAAATGGAAAGGTGTGATACAATATGTTTTATAGGATATGATGAGTGCGAGTCTCTTAAGTTAAAACAAGAGCTAGATAAATGGCTTTTGAAGATTTATTTGATGATTGATGATGATGGGATAAGACAACACCCTAAGGTTCGATGTGGGAATAAGTTTGACTAGCCAAAGAGATATGAAAAGGTCATAATATAGGTTTATATAGGCTCAATAGGGGATTCCCTAATATACATAAGGTATGGTGGGGCCCAAGTCTATATAGGGTGTTGTCTAATTCCTGATATTGAAGAATTAACTCCTCACTTCATAGGATCATGTATGATGTATCTTGATTAGCCCAATAATAGTTATCCTTGATATTTATACTCCACTAAAATATAAAGTATGGTATAATTTAGGGTTATTAAATCCACATTAGTGACCCCTAATCACTAGAATGTACGTGGGGATAAATTCCATGTTACATTACCCTTAAAAATAAAAATAGGAATGTTTGTCAGTTGTTTTTTATCCTCTAAGAATCGTCAGTAAGGATGCAAGGAGGAGATCATACACAAGCTTAGCATTTTGGAAATAGATAGATAGCCAAAAAATTTCTTTAACCCACTCATTTCAGTGTTTTAACAAGAAATGAAAATAAGATATAAAGATGATTCAAACATAAGGTTTTTAGCCAAGTCTTGGACTAATCAACCTACAAAAAAAGATTAGTAGTTTTATTAAATTATATTCTTAAACCGATTGAGATATACAAAAAAGTGTTATTAGTTTGAGTTCAAAAAAATTTGAGGGCAACGTACAAGACAAGATGTTAGATAAAAACAAGATTTGACAAAATTTGATCTAAAAAACAAGTAGTTAGTTTAAATCATGAACATGGATAAATATCAATAATATCAATAGAAACTAAGTTGTTAATGTGGAATACTAGAAGTATTGAATAAGGGGATATGGTATAGGGATCTAGGGGTGACAACCCTTATCAGGGTCAAAGGGAAGCATCCTTTATGGGGTCCGAGAGCACAACCCTTGGAATTGCTCCAAATTCATCAGATTCCACAAAAAAGGCCCTCCTCTTTTACAAAATAATACACTCAAAAATGAATAATTTGGAGTCCAAAAAAATGGTTAGTAACTTAGATTGGAAAAATTGAATGGTAAGACCTACAAAGAAAGTGTTAGATTAATCAAAAAAATATTTCAAAACAAAGGCACTTCTGTGTAGGCCAGATTCATTTCTATACCTTACAAAGATGTTAAATACATTAGTCTTACAGTATCAATTTCATTTAAATATAATAAACTATACTATGTTAACCCTATAATTAAGTTTCTAGTAAAACCTACAAATCTATTGGTCAGCTTAAAAAATTTGCTATTTAACTGGGCAAAGCCGCTTATTAAATCTCTGACAAATGGCAACTTTGTACAAATTCCACAGACAAGAAACAAAGGCAAAAATGATTTTTTATCAGTTAATTATAAGTAATTATAGCTAATTATCTACTATTTTTTTTCAAAAATATGTACTAAATATTTAAGGAAAAAATCACTATTGTGTTGCAATACCACAGTTCAGTTTTATGATGTTGCATTTATCAATTTATCAAAAAAATGGCTTCATTCTGAAATAAAAATGGTTTATCTACAGAAGGATAAGAGCAAGCTTTTTTAAACATAAAATATTAATATTTTGATAATTAAAAGTAATCAAAATAGAAAAATTACTCGATGATAGAATTTAGAACCTTGGATGACTTACATAAAAAAATCAAAAACAAAATTGCGTTTGTTAAGCACAAAATCATGTGTCAACTTAATAAAGTTACATTTATCAAAATCACTTAGTAGTGATTTTTGAATAAACCAAACTATAGAATGGAACAATGGTGCTAAATCATATATACACATAAAAACAATTACTTTTTGAATAGACAAAGTCATTATTTTTGAATATATTAGCAATTTTGAAAATATTAAACAAAATTTTTAAAAATTACAATATTGATTTTATTCTAAACAAAATCTAGTCTAATTAATGATATCAATTATTTTGAGGTGAAGTAGTAGCATATTTGTGTTGGGTGAATATTTTGTCATCAACTAACTAATAGCAAAATGGGTATATCAACCAAAACACAATGAGATTTATACAGCAAAATGGGTGTAGTGACCACATCTATAATGAAATAAATATCTCCTCTCAGCAAGGGGAGGTTCCCTATAAACTATAATATACTAATATAAACTGAAAATAGACTCAAGGGTGAAATCATACCATCCATCTCTCTTTTTTCAGATATGATGTTCACAAAATAGAGGAGAATTCTTGTGTAATTATTGAAGGCATTTCTCTTCTTTCAGAAATGATGTTCAACAAATAGTAGGAATTTTTTTTTGGGTAGTAATTGGATCCATAAGAAACCCATGAAAGCACAAAGTCTTTCATTGTTTCTCCTACTAATTTAGGACAAAGTAACATAGTATTATGAAGTGTAGCACAAAGTCTCCACCAAAAACTACAATAGAGTGAAAGATTATGAAGGATAAGGGGAGCTCAAAGCCTCTCCATTATCCTTTACACTAAAACACAAAACACATAGACTAAAGACAATTATGGTAGCACAAAGTCTCCCACAGTCGGCTTCAAGACATCTTCTAGATTATTTCCACTTGTTCTAATTATTTGATTAAATGGACAAGATTGTATTTAGGAAAAAGACATAAGAATGATTTCCTAGATAACACAATCTATTTCAACACAAAGTTTGAAAGGTCACTTGCTTTCTCATTCACTTGATAAAATATGATTAACAGTCTGAGCTCAAAGTCTCAAAAATGCCTTTAAATTTGGATAGAGTTTCACTTCTAATAATAGAGAGATCTCCCCTATTCAAAATGAGAAATTACAATATATAGCATCTAAAGAAAGACTTGGGCACTTGTTTTCATGAAATGGCCCATGCTGCATTGAATGCATTAGAAATTTTTTGAAGGGGCCATGGTGGAACAGGTTATCAACCTTAACTTTGGCTTTCTAAATCATCTCAAATATCTCGTTTGAAGCATGGGTTGCCTAGTCTTCTTTATGATGTTTACACAACTGTCCATTCATCTTTACTCAATGAAGAAAAATAGGCTGCACCATTGAATGCTTGCACTCTCTGAGGTCCACCTAGTGGATTGCTCCACCTACTAGAATAACTCTTCTAAAGATATTTCTAGATTCTCTATATTTTTCCCTCTTTCCTTTCTATATTTTATCTCTTCCTGGTGATCTGAGCTCTCAGGGCTATCTTCTCACTTTTTGCTAGCTCCTTCAACTCCTTTTTCAGTGGATCACTGAGTTTGTCCTCGGGTCTACATTATTTGAAAATCAACAGTTATTCCATTACCCTAAATTTGACATCCACGGGGATGTCACCAGTTGCTTGAACCATTTTTAACCTTGAACTTTGAACCTTTTGGAGTTTACCAGTTCAATGGTTCAATGATTCAAAGTTCAATGATTTGGTAGTTCGGCAATTCAATGTTTTGTAAAGAGCCGCATTCACTTAGTATTCTTTATGAGTTCAAGGTGTCATTAAACCAATTGTTTGAACCTTTTTTTGGAATCTTCTGCTTGAACCATTCACTCAAACCTTCTGCTCAAACTTTGAATTTTGAACTTTGAACCTTTGAACCTTTTAGAGTTCAATGGTTCAACGATTCATTCCAACTCTTTGAACCCTACCGTTGAATGCTTTTGATTGAACCTCAGTGTTGAACCATCCTTATAATTTTTAGGAAATGCCTTAAGTGTTTCAAACTTCCCCTTGAGAAAGCCCACCTATTGAACCTGTGATTTTCTTAGCTGAAAAGACTTGAATAATTGAAAAACTTGACTACTCAGAACATTTTGAGAAATAAAGAGACCATTTTGGCTTGTAAGACCAAAATGGTCGACATGTTGTCTACAAAACAAGTGACATATTTTGGGAACAACAGTTGGCTCTAGCTGGGGATCTTCCATCGATTAGACTTTGAAGCAATCAAAGGGAGTAGAATCCAGACTCTAAATGCCTTCATCTATGCCATTGGGCTATGAAGTCATGCCACCCAAAAAAGAAAGATGCTAAAAACCAAACAAACAACATGAAATAAATAAAGACTATACAAATGTATAATTTGGACTTATATGATACTTCAAGGATTGAAGTGCTTCAAATGCTACCCACTATGAGGCAGTGAAAATGGCATTCCATCTTGATACTTCAACAAGAAACTATTTTCACCATAGACCTAATGAATGGTAAATGGACCTCTCCACAAAGAATCAAATTTTTTGTGCATTCCTTTTGGTTTTCTCCTCTTGTCCCATAACAAGACTTGATCTCCAATTTAAAAATCATGAATCTTTGCTCTTTTGTCAAAGAGTTTCTTTACTTGATTTTGATGTGTAGCAATACAGTCCACCACCATAGTTCATTGCTCATTTAGTTCAGTCAAACACATGATCCTCTTGTCGATGGAACTTTCAAAAGTTGAATCTTCTACTACCTTTGCCAACCTTAATGCTGGTAATTCCAGGGTGATTGGTATCTTTGCATTCAAACCATACAAAATTTGAAATGGTGACATACTTATTGCCCTTTTGGGTGTAATCTTGTTTGCCCATAAAGCATCAAGTAATGCTTTATGCCAGGTTCTCTGATTGTTATCTACCAACTTCTTGATAATGGTCACTAGATTCTTGTTGCTTGATTCTGCTTGACCATTTCCTTGCAGATAATAGTCAGAAGAGTGGGAGAGGATAACCCCATAATAGTAGCAGAAATAGGTAACCTCATGAGAAGAGAAATAGGATGCATTATCTGTGACAATCTTGGTTAGGACTCCAAACTAGGAAATAATATTTTCCTTGAGGAAATTACATACCACTTCTGAAGTAGTATGCTTGAATGGAATGGCTTCCTTCCACTTGGTAAAATAGTATGTGGCTATGAGAACATAGCCATGTCTAGCACTCAAGGATGGGTTTATAGTGCCAATGAAATCAATACCCCATTGCTGAAAAGGCACCTTGATCACCACAGGCTTGAGAGGTAATGTGGCCAACTTGGGTTTCACAACAAATTGTTGACACAGCTCACATTTATGCACCCAAGTGTATGAATCTTGAAAAAGAGTAGGCCAATAGCACCTGGATCATAGAATCTTATAGGCAGTCACAGGTGTAAAAAAATGTCCTCCATAAGCCAAATTATGGAAAGACTCCAAGAGTTTGCTCTGTCGCACTTTATCCACACAATGATGAAATACCCCATCAAGGTTCCTCTTGTACAAACCATTGTCCCATATGGAAAAGTTAGCAGCTTTCAACTTAACAGTTCTCTTTTCTTTACGAGACAGGTGGACAGGACACTCACCATAGGTAAGGAAATGAGTAATATTGAAATACCACTCATTCATAGTGGTGACAAAGAGAACTGTAGGTATGTTTGCAACCTCTATTTTTTCATGCCCTACTTCCTTTGGTATATTATTAGTAATTAATTGGCAGAGACCTCTTCCCCATACAAGCTTCATAGGTTTGATAACAAGATCAAACTCCTAGATTTTAGCAATATAATTGCCCCTTTTAGTTCTAAACTCTTATTGAGTTAGAATGGACTTTACTATTGTATCAAGTACCAGAGTAAAAGTGTGTGAGTTCAGGATGTAAAAATAGAAGTGTTTTACCGCCTTAACCACAACATAAGCATGCTTCTCCATGTTTAAATCTTTTAGCTCATGAGCTTTGAGGGGGCAACTCATGAAAGATATGGGGGACTCTACACCTTTGTTCTAATGAACCAAAATGGATGAAAGCATGTGTTCAGAAGCATAGCTATATATTAAGAATCCTTTGGTATAATCCAGACAAACCAAGATCAGGGCATGGGTGATAGCTTCCTTGATATCTTGAAATATTGACTTGCCTTCTTTAGTCCAGTAGAAAATAGCTTTACCCTTCATCATGTTGATAATGTGGCGAGTCTTCTCTATGAATTCAAGAATGAACCTTTGTATAAAATTCACCTTTTCAAAGAAATAATGGATTGCAGTCTTACTAGTAGGAAGAAAAAGCTCTTGGATGGATTTGACTCTTTCTAGGTCGATCTTTATGCCTTCTCGAGATACAGTGTGATTGAGAATTTTCCCTTCTGTAACCCCAAAAATTAATTTCTTAAGATTGAGAGAAATGACATTTTATCAACATCATTTTAGCACTTGTTGTAAATGATGCACATGATCAGGATGATGTTTGGAAAAGATGGTCAAGTCATCAAGATATACCAAAATGAACTTCCCCATTTCATTTTTGAAGGCAAGATCCATCACTCTCTGAAAGGTGGCACCAGTGTTGATTAGACCAAAAGGCATTCAATGATATGCAAAATTTCCCCAAGGTGTAGTGAAAGCAGTCTTATGTTGGTCTGCTTCATTGACTTCCCCTTGATTATATCCTGAAAAACTATCTAACATTGATAATATCTCTGAGCCAGTCACTATCTACAACAGCTGATCCATGATGGGTAGGGGATAGTTATCTTTTAAAGAGGATTGATTTAGATTCCTGAAATCAACATAGAGGTGAATTTCTCCATTCTTTTTTCTCACAGGGACTATGTTTTCAATCCAAGTGGAATGATGGATTGGAAAAATTATCCTCGCATTTAGCATTTTCTAGATCTCAGATTGAATAGTACCTAATATCTTAGGGTTGTACTGCCTTTGTTTCTACTTGTGAGGCAATGACCCAACCTTGAGAAAAATTTCATGCCAAATTTCTTTAGGCCTGAGAGATTTTAGATCATCATAAGATTACACCAAACATCAAGGTAATGGCGAAGCAGAGTAATGAATTTGAGTTTTTCATCAAGAGTGCAACAATTCTCGATGTTGACCATTTTGGGATTATCTTCTGTACTCAAATTTATTTGATCAAAATCTTTGGAAGAAATTGAATCTATTTATGGCTTCTTGATAAACTTATCATGCTTATCGAATAGCTTTTCAAGAGAAACTAATCCTTTAGGAATTTTATTCCCTTTGAGCTAAAAGAACTCTTCACTAGTTTTTAAATT
The DNA here is from genome assembly GCA_037957365.1 of Torreya grandis. Lineage (NCBI taxonomy): Eukaryota > Viridiplantae > Streptophyta > Pinopsida > Cupressales > Taxaceae > Torreya > Torreya grandis. The sequence goes on from JARHVA010000947.1 coordinate 2,742,473, forward strand.
TGTTTTGGGAGATGATCCCCATGGCAAAGATTCACTATCTTAAAAATAAAGTTCCTCAAAGCTATCCATCTATTCTAGAAAATAAATGATTTGGTTGTCACCATTAAACACCTACCAATGGTCAACATTATCATGTACACTTGGTCAAAAGACCAACTCAATAGTGTACTTGTTCCCTTTAAAATATTGGTGAGGAACCATAAGAGTTGCAGAGATGGCCAAGGAATCTGCTCAGTAATTGAATTCTTTGGGCACCACAAAAGTACTAAAAGCCTCAAAAATTTCAAGGTAGTCCCACACCATATTTTGATAATGTCATAATCTTTCATTCTTGGTTTGACACAGGTTCTTCACTTGACAAACCACCAATTTAGCATCCCCTCAGGCGTGAAGAAGTTTGATGCCTTTAGCTTGAGCAGCCTTCAATCTAAGCAACAAAGATTCACACTCAACAGTGTTATTGGTATTACTGAACTACAACTTATACGAGTAGGGGAAAATATCTCCTTGTGGAGATATTAAGACAATCCCATCTCCAGGAACTAGTAGAAGAATTACTGCCATCAAATTCTAGAATCTAGACATCATTAGAATATGACCTTCTTTTAGATTTTTCTTCATTAGGGAGGGAATATCCTTTTTCATCTAAAATGTGATCTACCAATCCTTTTGACATCTTGTCTAGATTTTTTGGATTGTCACTTATATAACTTTTGTCTGATGAAATATAAACATATTCTATGGACATAAAGTAACTACCCATTCCTGAAGATTCAAATAGAATTTGAGCTTCAGGGGCTAATGTTTGGGTGATAATGTATTTTGAATCCTTCTCAGGAAGTAGCCTTTACATGATGCCCTTGATAGGTATCCTCACCTTAGATAGGTCCATGCTCAATTCTCCACCAACATCTTTACAAAAAATTCATCCAAGTAGAATGCCATAGGAAGCTGGATGGTCGGCCACCAAGATTGTCATTTTAATCCTCTTTTTTGGGAAGGCTGTGAATGTAAATTGGGCATCTTTGATCTCTCCCAAAAGTGGCACTTGCTTGTTTTCCATGGAGAAAAATCTCCTAATTTTTTTATTTAGAGTGAGATCGAGAGAGTCTGCCACCTTGGCGGGCATCACATTGTCAGAGGTGCCAGAGTCTATTATGCATTTATTTAGCTTATGACCATTTATAAATAGGGAAACATAGAAAGTTTCTGTCTTCCTAAGGGAAATAGGAGGAGTAATGACAATATTTATTTGGGTGGATGTGTTCTTTGAGGGATCATGAGTTACCTTTAAAATATCTTATCTTGCAGGGACGGTTTTGTTCTTGATGAATTGAACTAGCCTATCCAACTGCTCAGGGTTGGCTTGTAAGTATTCAAACTCAGACATTTGGATCTTGGTCTTCCTAGTATGATCAATTATGTCAATTAACTAAAATTAACTAGAAATAGAGGAAGGAAGTCCATCATTTTGGATTTTATTAGGTGTGGTGCTGGTTTGAGAAATTAAAGTAGAAGGTGCAGGGTTGTTTGAGGTACTTACTTTTTTATTGATCACCAGGTCCTTTGATTGTAAAGGTAGAGAATTTCCCCATTTAGCAATTAAAATTATTGGTCAAGATTCTTCCCCTATTTTTTCGTTATCAGCTTATTGAGTTGACTAATTTTGGGACCTGGTAAATACAACATATGATCCATCAAACACTTCTCCTTTACTTCTAGCTTCATCCTAGTAATTCAAGAAACTAATGTTGGAGTCACTAGCTAATTCTTCTTCACCTTCTACAAAGATATCAATGTCATCTTCTTGGTATAACTCAGGTTGGAAAGAGAAATCATGTTCAACTTCATGATAACCAACTGCTGAGTTAGCTGGTGATACTTTAATGGCAAGCTTCCCCTATGGGGGAGGAAGATTATTTGGTTTCCCTTGATTCTTGGTAGCATTGCCTTGATATGACCAGTTGAAAAACATCCTCCTTGGTATATCTCGATAAGGAGGGGTAGACATCCCTTGTGCCATTTGATTTTTTAGAGCTAGCAATTTATTTTCTAGCTTTTGCACCATAGGATTAGTGGTGCCTGTAGAGAAATTTTTAGAAGATGAAGAAGATTTATTTTTGTTAGGATCTCTTCTTATCTTTCCTACCAAGATAAGATCATATTCAACCTTAGTGGCCAAAATTTGAGCTACAGTAAGATCTATGTGGCCAGCCCACCTCAATAGGAAACTCACTTCAAGAAGTTGAGAATTGATGAAGAAGCATTTAATATTTTTAGGTGTTGGCTGAAAAATTGTAGGAATCCTATTCCTCAGCTTGTCAAATTTAGCAATGAAGTCTTGCATGGGTTCATAAGGATCCTTCTTCATTTGCATAAGCTAAGCCAATAGGGCATGTGCATTTTCTACGGGTTTGAACCTAGCCTCAAAATTGGTCTTGAGAGTGTTCCAATCAGTCACAATATGAGCTTGTAGATGATAAAACTAGTCTATGGTAGTGCCTATGTTTCCACAAATATTCTGACTACTATATCTTCAAATTTAATGCCTATTACACCATAGGCTATGCAGAAAGCTACAATATGCTCATGAAGATGAACTCTCCCATCACCACAGAACTTGGGAAAATTCTTTCTTGAACTACAGGGTAGTTCATGTAAAGGTGGGGTTAGATTTAGGGGGCCAAAGGTGTTACCCCAAGGGCCTTGGGCTTCCATGATATGATAATTGAAAGGAGGGATAATGGACCTTTGTAGGGTACGTATAGACAAAGCTCTACTAGTAGAGGAAAGAGAATCTTCACTAGGTATTAGGGACCTGACGTCTGTAGGAGGAAAACTCCTGGTTCACTGAAGGCGAGATTATGGAAGAGAAAGGTCAAAATTATTTTTATACACAAACTCAAACACAGGATCAACAATACCTTGATCTCTCTGGCTTCATGTATAACATGGATTTGCCAGAGTGTAGAATGGAAAAGAACTGGAAATGCTTCAATTTGAAGCTTGAGGCTTCAAATTGTGCATTCTTCCCTAGTGGAGTTGCCAAAAACTATTGGGTGAATATTTTATCATCAACTAACTAATGGAAAAATGGGTATATCAACCATAGCACAATGAGATTTATATAGAAAAATAGGTGTGGTGAACACAACTATAATGAGATAAATCTCTCCTCTCAGCAAGGGGAGGTTCCCTATAAACTATAATATACTAATATAAATTGAAAATAGACTCAAAGGTGAAATCATACCATCCATCTCTCTTTTTTTAGAGATGATGTTCAAAAAATAGAGGAGAATTATTGTGTAATTATTGAAGGCATTTCTCTTCTTTCAGAAATGATGTTCAACAAATAGTAGGAATTTTTTTCTGGGTAGTAACTAGATCCACAAGAAACCCATGAAAGCACAAAGACTTTCATTATTTCTCTTACTGATTTAGGACAAAGTAACATACTAGTATGAAGTGCAACACAAAGTCTCCATCGAAAACTACAATAGAGTGAAAGATTACAAAGAATAAGGGGAGCTCAAAGTCTCTCCAGTATCCTTTACACTAAAACACAAAACACACAGACTAAAGATAATTATGGCAACACAAAGTCTCCCATAGTTAGCTTCAGGATATCTTCCTGATTATTTCCACTTGTTTTGCTTATTTGATTAAATGGACAAGACTGTATTTAGAAAAAGACATAAGAATGATTTCCTAAATAACACAAGCTATTTCAACACAAATTCTGAAAGGTCACTTGCTTTCTCATTCACTTGATAAAATATGATTAACAATTTGAGCTCAAAGTCTCAGGAATGCCTTTCAATTTGGCTAGAGTTTCGCTTTTAATAACAGAGAGATCTCCCCTATTCAAAATGAGAGATTATAATATATAACATCCAAAGAAAGACTTAACAAAATGGCTCATGCTGCATTGAATGCATTATAAATTATGTGAAGGGGCCATGTTGGAACAGGTTATCGGCATTAACTTTAGCTTTCTAAATCATCTCAAATGTCTCCTCTGAAGCATGGGTTGCTTGGTCTTCTTTATGATGTTTACACGGCTGCCCATTCATCTTTACTCAATGAAAAAAAAAGGCCATGCCATTGAATGCTTGTGCTCTCTGAGGTCCACTTAGTAGATTGCTCCACCTATTGTAATAACTCTTATATAGATATTTCTAGATTCTCTATATCGTTCCCTCTTTCCTTGCTATATTTTGTCTCTTCCTAGTGATCTGAGATCTTGAGGCTATCTTCTTGCTTTCTGCTAGCTCCTTCAGCTCCTTTTTTAGTGGATCACTAAGTTTGTTCTTGGGTTTGTGTTATTTGAAAATCAATAGTTATTTCATTACCTTGAATTTGACATCTGCGGGGATGTCACCGATCGCTTGAACCATTTTGAACCTTGAACCTTGAACCCTTCAGAGTTCACCAGTTTAATGGTTCAATGGTTCAAAGTTTAATGGTTTGGCAGTTCAATGATTCAATGTTTTGTAAAGAGCCGTGTTCACTTAGTCTTCTTTATGAGTTTAAGGTGTTGTTGAACCAATCATTTGAACCATTCAGTTGAACCTTTTTCTGGAATCTTTCACTTGAACCATTTGCTTGAACCTTCCACTCAAACTTTGAACTTTGAACTTTGAACCTTTGAACCCATTGAACTCATTGAACCTTTGAACCTTTTGGAGTTCAATGGTTCAATGGTTCATTCCAACTCTTTGAACCCCACCATTTAATTCTTTTGATTGAACCTCAGCATTGAACCATCCTTATAATTTTTAGGAAATGCCTTAAGTGTTTTGAACTTCCCCTTGAGAAAGCCCACTTGTTGAACCTATGATTTCCTTAGCTTAAAAGGCTTGAATAATTGAAAAACTTGACTGCTCAAAACATTTTGAGAAAGAAAGAGACCATTTTGGTGTGTAGGACCAAAATGGTCGACATGTTGTCCATAAAACAAGTGATGGATTTTGGGAATAACAATTTGTTCAATTTAAAATCATCTGGTAAAATTTGAGTATGGTTGAAAGGTTGACCTCTTAGTCATAAAAAAATCCATAGCTACCAATCAAAAAATTGGTTTACAAAACTAATTGTACATAGACCAAAGTTTTTGATTAAATGTAAGCAACAATTCGATGTGAAATCTCAAGTTTATGTCTACCTATCCTTCTGCAAAAGGAACCTATATGCATTCTCAATTATCCAAAGACTCAACAATCAAAGGATAAGGGGATACTTCCATTATGGCCACCAAATGTATATATTAAAAATTTGAATAGAGATTTAGGATGTAAGCAATAATAAAAATCATCTACAACTACTCCAATTTAAAACATACCTCTAATTGGACAAGGTAGATAAATAAATATGTCAATAACAAAGGAAATAAACATAATTTTTACCTCACTTATTTCAAATCAATTCACCTCCAAACAAATGATGATGTGCCCCAAGACAAATGGATTTTCTTGAATGTAGACTTAGAATTTGAAGTTGTAGCAATAGATTATGATTGATTGACAAGAGAAATTCATCAGCATATGATTTAGCATTACAATTCTTAATGACTTTTCATGTAGGATGGATGGTTATTTATAAGAGAGGATGAGAGAGTTATAAGGAATTAAAAATTCCTTATAAGGATCTAGAGAATACATCTCTAAAGAATGAGGAAGACTCTATAATGTAGAATCCTCTAGAATACATGTTAGGAATACTAAATATGACTAGGTAGATGATTAGGTGAGGATTATAAAAAATCCTAAAAGTAGGTAGATAGGGGGCAAGTGAGGGAATTTTAAATTCCTAAATATTGAATAAGATATGATTAGATGATAATTGGGATTGATAAGAAGGTGATAATAGGATAATTAATTGACATGGGAATGTTAATAAGGTTAGTGTATGATGTAGGAAATGAATGGGAGGTTAGAAAAATGACTATAAAGGGAGGATTAATATGAATATGGATGAAATTAGATAAATGAGATGAAATTAATGTTAACTGATAATAATATCAGTGATGAGTGATGATATGATCAAATTTAAGTGTATATAATAGTTGCAGCTCTAACATCTTCATGGGTTATTGAATCGGGTTCTTCCCACCACATGGGTTATTCATAGGTTGATTTTTATTCGTTAGATCCTTGTAGAATGTCTTCAATAAATTTAGGTGATGACACTTTTGTATCAATTTCAAGGAGAGGGTCTATTTAAATAGGAGGAACATTCAATAATGTTCTAAGTGTTCCATCTCTTTCAACTAATCTCCTATTAGTGTATGAAATCACTCATATTAGTAACAGCATGAGGGCAGAGTTTTTATCAAATTTAGTTATCATCAGAGAGTTACATAATGATTCTATAGTAGTAGTGAAAAAATTAGATCACCAGGGTAAGTTATATATATTCTTACATTTTACACCTAATTTTTTTCTAACTGCATTAGTAACTCATTTATATGGAGTTATCAAATTATGGCATGAGTGGTTTGGCTACCTCAACTACCACTACCTAGAACAACTTAGTAAAAATAACATGTTACCAACTTACCTCAATCCCATTTATCTAATAGTCTTTGTGAGGGTTACATCCTTGGGAAGCATCCCAAAGGGAAATTTGATAAAGGCAGAGTATTTAACCCTAAAATGTGATATTATTATAAACCCTAGATTTATAATTAAAGGGATACATAGAAATAGTACAAAAGTGATAATTAGATCTATAGTAGGCCAATCAGATACTAAATTTAGATATAAGCATACACTGAATTTATTATGTTGAGATAGTTTAAATATATAAAGTACAACTATGCTAGATATGAAAATGACAAAAAAGTGATGTACATAGCTTGTTTTGATGATAATGCAGTTCTAGATCTAAAATAGATAGAAAACAAGCTAGAAAGAGATTATTGAATAGTTGTTAAATTCTAGATTTGATGTTTTTGGAGTTCTAAACACTAACGTCATCTCGAGACAATTGTATCGACACTATTATTTGGGTTCAATGAAAGTGTCATGTACACAATACCTATTGGAAAAGGATACAATCACTTGGATGCTTTTGGGTTTTGCTTTGCCTTTGCTCTAGTGCATTTAGATCTAGGTAATGGACTGTCACTCCTTGTGAAATGGTAAAACCCTAGTTTTTCATCTTCATAGTGATCTTGAAGAAAAATAGGTTAGTATACACATGGTGTCAAGCTGACCCTAAAGACCCCACTATCAAAGGGTACTGCCTACATAGATAACACTCTAAAATAGGGCCTTAGACTCATGTAGTTATCCCTTACATGTTGTCTTATGTGTGAATCATATAATATGTGCAAATAAAGTACAATAGTGACCTATTTTATAGCTTGGCAAATCAAGATCTTGGATTGCTCCTTTGTTGCTTTAGACCTATAGATGTGTTATGTCTATGAATGATATATAAATAGGTAATATTTGTTTAATTGAATGTTTGATAGAGTGATTTTTATAATCCAATTTGGTCTCTTTAGTCTTTTTCTAAGTTTTCCCAAGTGAGGAATGAATGAGGGTTGATCTTATAGTTATATCAATCCCTTTGGAGTAATAACTTGCATTAAATCACGTAGACTGACAATTAGGATACATATTATTTATAAATTGGATGACTTTAAGGCATTGGACACTTATGCCGAGTCAAAAAACTAACATCGATACTAGTGTCTATACCTAACATTAGTGTCCATGAAGTAGGAAAGTAGGTAAAGGTCTAAAACTTACATAGATAGAATATAAATACATTTTAATAATTCTGGGAAATATATAAGACTTAGGTCATTAACATAAGATTGGTTAGAATAAGAAATATAGGACAAGGAACATAAAAATAGAGCATATATGAGACTTGCAAAAGTAAGAAAGGTATAAAACTAAGGGGAACAATCAAGGTCTGAGTTTTCCAAGTGTACAAGACTGAGGTTCTATATAATCATAAAATAGTGTCTACATTTGTCCCCCCTTTAATTTAGTAATGAAATTATTATTTTAAAGGAAAGGAATATGTACTTAGATGTGTATGCACACCTTGTCTTTGTGTTTTCCCAACTTGAGTATTTTTTTAGTGACTAACCTATAACCAAGAGCATGCTAAAGTATATAATTGCTGCATATAATTTGGGATTGAAAGTACTTAAAATAAATTGAAATGGAAAGAGCATGGTTTAAGAGTACACCTATGTGTCAATGTAATCGCCTTACCTACTGACAAGTTATTTTGAAAAAGATGTATCATTGTAAGGCTTTGAAATTGAGATGAGGACAAATAAAAATAAATCTTGAAAGTTCATATATCCAAGGAAATAGAGAGAGAGATTGTAAGGCACATGTGTTGGTGTAGGTTTTTTCCCACTATATGGTTTTACCTACACAATTTTATTTAGCTTGATTAGGTTTATTCTAGGCCATTAGTGAAATATAATCCCACATGCATGAGGGTGTTGTGACATGTCTATCTTTCACCTATATAAGTACCTTTCCTTTTACTTTTTTAGCTAATGAGATAATGTTATTTATAACTTTTTTTTTGTGAGACTTGTTTTTATTTCATTGGAAGGTTATAAGATTTCACTCTACAAGGTTTTCGTGCATGCTTCATTATTCAATTAATCATGGTGTAATCTAACATGATATCAAAAATATTCTAACAAATGTTTACTATTTGAATCTTTATGAGATCTGTACATTGCATTCATGTTATTTTCATTGATTTCAATTTTCAAGGGTTTGGTGGGTTTTCTAAAAAAATCATGTAAATTTGACTGCTAGATTATAATGATAAAAAAATAGATAACACCATTGAATTTAAAGGGTGACAAAACCTTACTATTGGATGTACACATGACTTAGACTTATGATAGCCATTTTTGGCCTTTTTTGGAGGGTTTTAGGTTTTTTTTGGGTTTCATGTTTATCCATTCCACTAGAGTCTTCAATCAAAAAATAATTTCTAGGTTTTTTTAGGTTTTGATAAATACCAAGTAGGTATTTATAAATTTTATATAAGGTTGTACCAATTATACTAAATATGAGTTCTTACATGTTTTTCTGCCATTTGGGTTGTTGCAACAAAGTTTTAGAACTTAGAGTTTTTTAACAAAATCCTATGGTCAACCTTGTTTTATGTGATTATGTAGTTGCATTATTAAATGTGTTCAAGTTGACCTATGCAATTACATGACTACTATCCTATCATCCCATACACTCTCTACACGGTGACATTGCCATAACTTTTCTATGAGCCCACACACCTCACATATCTCTAGAACCATAGGCATACAACGCGATCAACCAAAATTGGAATACGTGTATATGTTCTTATTATAACTAGGAGGGTGATGACTATTTAGATGTCAAATTTAAGTATGTGAAGTTTGACACTATAAATTTATAAAATTGTGGTATTTTTTGGATGATGTCACTCACCCATCAATCAAAGTGAGAGAGGGGGAACACTCACAAAAGGCCTTAGCCCCATAGTCATATGAGAAATTATCCCATGATCACACCCAAACCATATTGGATTAATGTTTCCTTAAAAATTTGTTTCCAACTATTTGTACACCCAAATTTTTCTCAAAATTGTGTATCTTATTTTTTATACCACTATTTCCACTTGTTTTTATGCAACCTCAAATCCTAAAATGGCTATAAATTTTGATCAATAACCTTTTTTGAGTGTTGTCTTCTTCAAAAGTGTTTAGTTTTTTATGATCTATGCATTTATGATATTTTTGGGTCCTCTATATCTCTATTTAGACCAACTATTATACACTTTTAGATGCATTATCAATTGATCATGATGCCCCTCTAATTATTTAATCTTTACACACAATTACTCAAGATGCATTCTCGATTATGATCGATATTTATATGAATGTGATTATATTTAAAAATTTAAGGGGGAGTCACTAATAATAGTTATAAGGGATAATTTTGTGGTGTTTTACATTATTTGGTGTTTCTTATGTGTTTTTTTTTACATCGTGTTGGTTCATGCACTTACTGCTCATTTGGATACATTATTAGTTGTGCCTGACATCCTTTTCATGAGTGTGATTTGTTCTTATAAATAAGGGTCATTGTAGTTATTTTATGTATTTTTATTCTACTTTGGTGTCTTCTCTCAGTCATATTGACTTCACTTGAGAGACACTTGTGGAATAAAGTTGATTCTACACCAGTGGTTCTTCTTGAAAAGACCATCTATGATTTTTGGTGTGTGTATATGGAACACTTGCTCATAAAAAATAATCATAATTCATTCCTATATGGATATATTCTTTTCCCTATTGATCATGATCAATATATAAAGTAGACTAACTCTTGTGACAAGGTTCATGGTACCTTGTTGTTACACAAATTATGGAATCTACATCACTATGTGTAGATCTCCATGTGTCCCAACACTATTTGGAGAATTTTTCAATATCTTTTTGAAGATCTTACTGAGATTTATATGAATCCTTACCATCCTCTTCCTATCATCTCTTTAGATACTATTAAACTCTCTCTTCCTCATATTTCCTATGAGGACACATCCATAGTGGATAGTGCTCTTCCTTCTATCAAGCCACCAATGCAAAATAAGATTCTGCCTGACCTCAAATTTTCCATTATAAATTCTAATTCCATTTCTATGCATGATATTATTATTGTCTCCCAAAAATAACAATCATTTTTGGAACAACATTTGAATTATTTTGGTTCTACAAACAAAAATAATATCTTCCATTTTTAAAATTTGTCTTAGATATTCAGATTTCTCATTTTCAGAGCTTCTTAGAAAATCTATGGACTCTACAGGGTTAAATCTATGGACTCTGCAGGCTTGAATCTACGGACTCAACAAGAAGAAAAATCTACAGACTCTGCAAGCGATTTTCAGTCAAAAGAATTGATTTTCAACATTTGTTCATTTTTTGGGATTGGTTCAATTGAAAATCTTCATCGGCAAGCATTTGAATACAAAAGGAGACCTGAATAATTGAACCATTGAACCAATTTGGTTCGAAGGTTCAACGGGTTCAAAGTTCAATAAGTTTAATGTCATTGGAAAAAGTTAAGCACTTCATAAAGGTTCAAAGTTCAGTCACTTCAACAGGTTCATCGGCTTCCAAACATTTGGTCAAATCAAAATGACTTGAACCGTTAAACCATTGAACTAATTGGGTTCAAAGGTTCAACCAAAGGAACAATTCAATCACTCGATTCAACCAAGCAGTTGAATGCTTTATTTCACTCAAATGGTTCATTTCCTTTGTTTTAGCGTCTTTTGGTTTAATCATTTGGTTTGTCAGTCGGTTCAAGGCTTTCATTAAACCGTTGAACCAAATTTTTGGTTCAACATCTTGGTTCAACGAAAAGGTTCAACAACAGGTTTATCGCTTTTTGGTTCAAAAGGCGCTTGGCATGCTTTGTTGAACCATTGAACCAGTTCAACAGACAGGTTCAATCAAATGGTTCAACTCTCGATTCAAAGGTAAGTACAAATATTTGGTTCAATGCTTAGTTTATAGGCTTGTTTTATTCATTGAACCATTGGCTTGAACCATTTTGGTTCAAAGCCTTGGTTCAACCGATTAGTTCAATGTATTGGTTTAATGGCAAAAAGTGCATTTAATGGTTCATTGGCTGTTTGCTTCAAAGGCTTGGCGCCCTTCATTGAACCTTTGAATCAGTTCAACAAATGGTTCATCGACTAAGTTTAAAGGGATGATTCAATGCTAAAGAACTTTTCTGAAGGACAAGTACCCTTGTGGAGGACACTTCATCAACCAAAGCACCCTTTGGCTTGTTCAAATACTTGTTCAAAGCCTGGGGTAATTTTCCCTAGACTTTTTGTCTGCGGGAATTTTCCATGGGGAAAATTCTGCGAGAAACGTTCAAAGGGAATGGCCCGAGGAAAAACCCGGGGGAAATTTGTGAAGGGCCAACGAAGGACCCCGAAGGGCAGGTGCCCTTGCGGGGAACTCTCGACCATTAATTTGAGGATACTTCCCAAAGCTGAAGGATCATTTCTCAAGGCCCAAAAGGGAAAAATCCAATCTAGAAAAGCACCAAGAAGAAAGCCAAAAGAAGACCAAGGGGTGACGCACCTGAACACGTCAAATTCAACACAGTCAACTAGCCGTTGGAAACATAGTGACGGGCACATGAACGTCAAATTAAAGACAAAAAAATAACTGTTGATCCTTTGAACATACAAAACATAATACATTCACAATTTTCAAGGCCAAGACCAACAAAAAGTGGGGAAGGAAAAGAATAACAAGCTGAATCTAGGACCTGATTCAATTAATCAGAAAGGGAGGAATGATGAAGATAAGATCAGACCGCCAGGCAGACATTGAAAGTTGTAAAACTTTTAATTGCACGACTTATCTATCTACATTGAGAAGATCAAATTGGTAAAAGGCCCCAAAGTTCTAGCTTGTCTTCCTAACATTTCCCAATGCATCATGATGTATTACTGTTCCCGATTCCTTCTCGAAAGTGGCTATATAAGGGACTTCCTATCATTGTAAAAGGATCATCTTCTTTTTGATAATCTGAACGAAACTCAGTTGAAATTGAGAGGCATCATTGAGACTTTGTGCTCATTCTTTTTATCATATTTTGTTAATGAAAACAAGGGATTTTTTTAGACTTTGTGCTGTGATATCTTGTTTGTTTCATTGATCTAATAAGCAGGATTAGTAAATTTGTCAAGGTGTCCTGAAGAATCAACTGTGGAGAGACTTTGTGCCCCTATAGCTGCCTTCAGTGTGTTTTTTTTTTCATTACTGTGTAAAGAACTTTGAAAAGACTTTGAGCTTTCATTGTTCTTCGTATATCACTCTTGAGTATTTCATGTGCAAACTTTGTGCTATGTCTTGATTTGCTGGTTACCATACTCCCAGTTACACTCTACTTTAATTTCTAGGAGTATTCTTGTGGCTGGCTGAATAGTTTTTCCTAAAAGAAAAGGAGAGTTGTCTGTCATTCCTTGAGTTTTTCCTTTGTTTTGTATGCATCATCTCTAAAGAAAGAGAGATGGATGTCTGGTCCTACCCTTGAGTATTATTTTCCATTTATACATATACATAGCATATCCACAGGGAACCTCCCCTTGATGAGAGGAGAGAGAAGTCTCATTCTGATGTGATAAACTTACACATTAGGATCACTAATCTTCTTGCTTTGGTTGATAAGACCTATTTTATTTACCAGTATGTTGATAGACAAAATATTCAACCAACAATTTTTGGTGACTCCGCTGGGGATATACCCATTATCCATTTATAGTCTATCCATTCCATTCACCTCTACACCAATAGGAAAAGAATGCACAGTTCAAAGCCTCAAGCTTTATCTGAAGCAAAGTCAATTCTTTTCAAATTTTGTTTTACAAATCTGGTAGATTCAAGGTATACATGAAGCCAAAGGGCTAAAGGTGTCTTTGATCCTATGTTCAAGATGGTACAACAAAGTGATTTTGATCAGTTTCCTTCACCATCTCATCTACAACAAACCAAGAGCTTCCATCCTACTAAAGCCAGATCTCCATTACTAGGCAAAATATCAACTTCTATTGTTGATAAAACTGTGCCTATAATTACCCCTTTGAGATTTGTTATCCCTCTTTTTCATTACCCTATAATGTCAGTTCAAGGCCCTTGGGGTAATGCTTTTGGCCCTCTCAATCTTACTCCTCCTCTACATGAACTTCCACGCAGTTCCAGGAAGAATTTCCCAAAATTCCACGGTGATGGGAAAGTTCATCCTGATGAACACATTGCAACATTCAGTATAGCTTGTGGAGTAATTGGGGTAGAGTTTGAAGATGTAATAGTCAGGATTTTTGTTGAAAAACTACAAGGTCCTGCTGCATATTGGTTTTATCATTTACAGGCTCAATCTGTGACTGATTGAAATACTTTGAAAGCTAAGTTTGAAGCCAGATTCAAACCTGCAGAAGATGCACATACACTTCTGGCTCAACTTACACAAATGAAAAAAGAGCCACATGAGCCTATGAGAGACTTCATAGCTAAATTTTACAAGTTGAGAAATAGAATTCCTATGATTTCCAGACCTACAGCTGAGAATCTCAAATGCTTTTTCATTAATTCTTAGCTACCTGAAGTCAGTTTCCTCTTGAGACGTGCTGGCCAAAGAGATCTCGCTGTAGCTCAACTTTTGGACACTGAAGTAGAAGATGATCTCATCTTAGCAAGGAAAATAAGAAGAGATCCCAATAGAAATAGAGCTTCATCATCTTCCGAATTTTCATCTACAAGCACCACAGATTCAATGGTGCAAAAATTAGCAAATGAGCTCCTTGACCTCAAAAAGCAAATGGCTCAAGGAATGTCTTCTGCTCCTGCATACAGAAGAACATTCCCAAATTAGTCATATTAAGGCAATGTTGCCAAAAACCAAGGACAACAAAATCACCTTCCTCTTCCACAAGGAAAACTTGCCTTGGAAGCTCCTCCAACTAATTTAGCAATGGGGTATCTTGAGACAGAATCAGATTTTTCTTATCAACCTAAATTAAATCAAGAAAATGATGCTGATATCATTGAAGACAATCAAGAAGAATTAGCTGGCGACTCCCACATTGGTTTCCTAAATTATCAGGATGAACTCGAAAGCAAAGGAGAAGCTTCAGATGGATCATATGCAGTGTTTACCAGGTTCAAGAACCAATCAATCTAGCAGGCTGATAAAGGAAAGACAAAAGAGCAATCATAGGCAGTAGTCACAATTGCCAAGCGTGGGACAGTTCTGCCCTTTCAACCAAAAGATCCGATAATCCCTCAAAAGGTAAATACATCTACTGCACCTTCCCCTTCTACTTCTAATTCACAAACCAGTATACCTCTTGTCCCTTCTAAAACTCAAAAAGTTGTAGTACCTTTCTCTGTACCTAGTTCAATTCATCCATTTGACATAATTGATCATGTCAAAAAGACAAAAATACAAATGTCTAAATTTGAGTACTTGCAGTCCAATCCAGATCAATTGAACAAGCTAGTCTAATATGTTAAAAATCAGACCATCCCTACAGGACAAAAGGCCAAAAAAGTAACTTTTGATTCTTCAATGAATACACCTATTCCAAATAATCTGATTATTACTCCTCCAGCTACTTCTGAAAAAATAGAACCCTTTTATGTTTCCTTGTTAATCAATGGCCATAAGCTTAGTAACTATATAATAGACTCAGGTGCATCTGACAATGTCATGCCTGCCAAAGTTGCTGAGTCTCTTGGTCTCACATTGACCAAGATGTTTGGGAGATGTTTCTCCATGGAGAACAAGCAAGTGCCATTGCTGGGCAAATCAAAGATGCTCAATTTTCGTTCGTAGCCTTTCTGGACAAGAGGATTAAAATGACTATATTAGTGGCTAACGTCCCAGCATCTTATGACATTTTGCTTGGATAGAATTTTTTCAAGGACATGGGAGGAGAACTGAACATGGATCTATCTGAGGCAAGGATCCTTGTCCAAGGCATGATGAAAAGATTACTTCCTGAAAAGGAAGCAAAGTATGTGGTTACCCAAACATCATCCCCTGTAGCACAAATTCTGTTTGAATCTTCAGGCAATGGTAATTATTTCTTTACCATAGAAGATGCTCATGTTCCTACAGATGAAAGTCTTGTAGCTGACAATCCAAGAATTGATCCAAACAAGATTTCAGGAGAATTGGTAGAGCACAGTATAAACAAGGAAGCTTATTTCATCTCTGATGAGGAGAAATCTGATAAGAGATCAACTTTTGATGATGACAACAATTCTTCTACCAATGATGGAGTTGGGACTGTGTTGATATCTCCTCAAAGAGATATTCTTCTTTCATGCAATTTGCAAGTCAACAACACCAACAACATAGCTAGAGGTGAATTTCTGTTTCCTAAATTGAAGATTGCTCAAGATGAAGAAGTCAAACTCCTTGACATCAAAGGAGATGATAATCTGACAATTTGTCAGGAATTTGACTTGGATGATCCAATCATGTACTGGACTGGACCAGCAGAACAACAAGTTATAATGTTGGACCATGCTGCTGCAAATCAAAATTAGGCAAAGAAATCCGTCACCAAGACAGCAAGGAGTGATAATTTCCAGTTTGAAGACCACATCTTGCCATGGGGCAAGAAGAGGAAAGAGTCAACAAGAAGATGTAAAAAATTAGTTTCTTCATGGAGAGCTCCATTCGCCGATCACCATTTTTGGGGAAAAAATGGTTTCCTGCTGGTTGACCAGAATAGAACATTATTTTCATTGTCTCCCAAAAAGTAGTTTCTGAAAGACTTCAATTCTTGAAGTATCAGATCATTGCCTCTGTATATATGTATATTTGTATAGTTTTAAATTCTATTTTGTTTTATTTGTTTTCATTTTTGATGTCTTTCATTTCTGGAAAGCATAACTCTAAATCCCAATGGTACACTTGAAGACACTAAAGTTTCTAAATTCTACCCCTTCCAATTCATTTTGCAATTGATAGAAGTTCCCCAACTGGAGATAGCTGTTGTCTCCCAAAAATAATAGTCATTTTTGGAACAACATTTGAATTATTTTGGTTCTACAAACCAAAATAATATCTTCCATTTTCAAAATTTGTCTTAGATATTCAGATTTCTCATTTTTAGAGCTTCTGAAAAAATCTATGGACTCTGCAGGGTTAAATCTACGGACTCTATAGGCTTGAATCTACGGACTCAACAGGAAAAAAAATCTATGAACTCTACAGGCAGTTTTCAGTCAAAAGAATTGATTTTCAACATTTGTTCATTTTTTGGGATTGGTTTAAAGTTTTGATTCAATTGAAAATCTTCATCAGCAAGCATCTGAATACAAAAGGAGACCTGAATCATTAAACTGTTGAACCATTGAACCAATTTGGTTCAAAGGTTCAATGGGTTCAAAGTTCAACAAGTTCAATGTCATTGGCAAAAGTTAAGCACTTCATAAAGGTTCAAAGTTCAGTCACTTCAACAGGTTCATCGGCTTCCAAACATTTGGTCAAATCAAAATGACTTGAACCATTGAACCATTGAACCAATTGGGTTCAAAGGTTCAACGGGTTCAAAGGTTCAACAGTCGGTTCAACTAATGGAACAGTTCAATCGCTCAGTTCAACCAAGCAGTTCAATGCTTTATTTCACTTAGATGGTTCATTTCCTTTGTTTCAGCATCTTTTGGTTCAATCATTTGGTTTGTCAGTTGGTTCAAGGCTTTTGTTGAACTGTTGAACCAAATTTTTGGTTCAACATCTTGGTTCAACGAAAAGGTTCAACAACAGGTTTATCGCTTTTTGGTTCAAAAGGTGCTTGGTGTGCTTCATTGAACCATTGAACCAGTTCAATGAACAGGTTCAATCAAATGGTTCAACTCTCAGTTCAAAGCCAAGTACAAATATTTGGTTCAATGCTTAGTTTATAGGCCTATTTTATTCGTTGAACCATCAGATTGAACCATTGGCTTGAACCATTTTGGTTCAAAGCCTTGGTTCAACCGATTAGTTCAATGTATTGGTTCAATGCAAAAAGTGCATTCAATGGTTCATCGGTTGTTTGCTTTAAAGGCTTGGCGCGCTTCATTGAACCTTTTAACTAGTTCAAAAAATGGTTCATTGACTAAGTTCAAAGGGACGGTTCAATGCTAAAGAACTTTTTCGAAGGACAAGTGCCCTTGTGGAGGACACTTCATCGACCAAAGCACCCTTCAACTTGTTCAAAGCCGGGGGGAATTTTCCCCAAAATTTTTGTCTGCGGGAATTTTCCCTGGGGAAAATGTCCACGAGAAACGTTCAAAGGGAATGGCCCAAGGAAAAACCTGGGGGAAATTTGTGAAGGGCCAACGAAGGACCCTGAAGGGTAGGTGCCCTTGCGAGGAACTCTTGACCATTAATTTGAGGATACTTCCTGAAGCTAAAGGATCATTTCTCAAGGCCCGAAAGGGCAAAGTCCAATTTGGAAAAGTGCCAAGTGGAAAGCCAAAAGAAGACCAAGGGGTGATGCACTCGAACATGTCAAATTCAACACAATCAACTAGCCATTGGAAACATAGTGATGGGTGCACGAACATCAAATTAAAGATAACAAAATAACTGTTGATCCTTTGAACATACAGAATAGAATACATTCACAATTTTCAAGGCCAAGACCAAAAAAAAGCGGGGAAGGAACAGAACAACAAGCTGAATCTAGGACCTAATTTAATTAATCAGAAAGGGAGGAATGATGAAGATAAGATCAGACCACCAGGCAGACATTGAAAGTTGTAAAACTTTCAATTGCATGACTTATCTATCTACATTGAGAAGATCAAATGGGTAAAAGGCCCCAAAGTTCTAGCTTGTCTTCCTAACATTTCCCAATGCATCATGATGTATTACTGTTCTTGAGTCCTCAAAAGTGGCTATATAAGGGACTTCCTATCATTGTAAAAGGATCATCTTCTTTTTGATAATCTGAATGAAACTCTGCCGAAATTGAGAGGCATCATTGAGACTTTGTGCTTAGTCTGTTTATCATATTTTGTTAATGAAAACAAGGTATTTTTTCAGACTTTATGCTATGATATCTTGTTTGTTTCATTGATCTAATAAGCAGGATTAGTAAATTTGTCAAGAAGGTGTCCTGAAGAATCAACTGTGGAGAGACTTTGTGCCCCCATAGCTGGCTTCAGTGTGTTTGTTTTTTCATTGCTATGTAAAGAACTTTGAAAAGAATTTGAGCTTTCATTGTTCTTCGTATATCACTCTTGAGTATTTCATGTGCAGACATTGTGCTGTGTCTTGATTTGCTAGTTACCATACTCCCAGTTACGCTCTACTTTAATTTTCAAGAGTATTCTTGTGGCTGGCTGAATAGTTTTTCCTGAAAGAAGAGGAGAGCTATCTGTCATTCCCTTGAGTTTTTTCTTTGTTTTGTATGCATCATCTCTGAAGAAATAGAGATAGATGTCTGGTCTTACCCTTGAGTATTATTTTCCATTTATACATATACATAACATATCCACAGGGAACCTCCCCTCGATGAGAGGAGAGAGAAGTCTCCTTCTGATGTGATAAACTTACACATTAGGATGAATAATCTTCTTACTTTGGCTGATAAGACCTATTTTGTTTACCAGTATGCTGATAGACAAAATATTCAACCAACAATTATTATTCTAGATCAATCATAGATTGGTACTTTAGAGGACTCTACTATTTCCATTTAGAGTATATATTGTGAGATTTTTGACAACTCTTCTCTTTCTATAGATATTCAGGATACAAATCCATGTGATTCATCTGTAATATCTTTTTATAATTTGAGGGTTATTGAGCCATGATATTCACTTCACATGGACATTACTTAAATGAATTATCTACGCCATTCTTCTTTGTTAGACTCACTTGTACTTGATGACACTTCTAATCCTAAGCACATCTCTAAGATTGATGACTCTTCTTCTAATACATATGACTAAAATAGTGATGGGGACTCACCTCTACCATCTCCTTGTCACCTTTTAGATATTAAGGAATTAGTTCTTGATCCACCTACCTCTAGTCTAATTCAAACATTACAAGGTGCAAGTATATTGATCCATGACTCATCAGACATCAAAGAGTTTACCACACATTTATAGGGCATTCTATAGTCTATTTCAGACTATGATTCTATTTCACCTTCATTTCATTGTGTAGTTGACCCTCTTATTATGCATGAGGAGAAAAATTTCTTGGTTGGAGTCCCATCAGAATCTTGGTCTAGGGTGATTCACTCTTTAATTCACCTAATTCTGATAGGTTCACTTCAGTGGCATTAAATTTAGTTCTTATGCATGATCTTGCCAAACCTATGCCACATTTGTGTTTTAGACCCTGCTCAGAGTTATTTATACTGCTACCTCATTCATCTTCTATTATGGAATGGGAAAATTTCTAGTAAACCATTTATGTTCTTCCTTTGGTAAAGGGAATAAACATTATTTGATGCAGATTGAGCTTCTTTAGTCTTTAGATAGAGGATCTTGTTAATGACATTCATCATTTTGTGAGCTCTACTATATGCATCTTCAACATCTTCTATGGGGACTTATTAGTTATCCTATCTATGTACTCTATTTCTCTCACTTGTGGACATATTCTTGGTCATGCCCAACATCCTTAGAGTATGCACTATTTATCACTTTACTCTTTTTTGGAGAGGAGTTTTGTTCCTATAAATTTTATCCTTTTTTTTCACTTTATGGGAGTTGTATTATGTTTGGTTTCCTCATCAAGCCTCATTTTTGGGACCCAATCCTTCTACCCACCTAAGTTATGCTTAAGGGGGTGTTGGTGTAGGATTTTACCCACTATATGGCTTTAACTACATAATTTTATTAGGATTATTTTAGGTCACTAGTGAAATATAATCTCACATGCATGAGGATGTTAGAACATTTCAATCTTTCACCTATATATGTACTTTTAATGTTTATTTTTTATCTAATGAGATAATGTTATTTGCACATTTTATTTTTTGAGATTTTTTTATTTCATTTGAAGGTTATGAGATTTCACTCTATAGGTTCTTCATGCATGCTTCATTATTTAGTTGATCGTGGTGTAATCTAACAAATGCCCCCAAATTGGGAGCAAAAGTAAGTTTCCATCTGATAGTTGAGATTAGCTCAACTGTGCAACTCAATGATGTTCATAACCTGGTGAGGATAGATGATAAAATTAAGTCCAACCTAAAAATTTGGAAAGATTAAGTGATTTAGTCATCTAAATCATACCAAAAGGGTGAACCAAGTACTATAATATATTGGCTCAATAAAAGTCCATAAACGTTCACATGGTATCAGTATGAAAAAAATCTACGATGTGGTAATAATTCGTAAAAGAGTTTTGGAATCTGAATCTGATTTATATTTTTCAATATTAGGTGCACATTGCATAATATATGCACCTTAAATATTTCTCATGATGAAATTATGTATAACAACAATATCAATGTATAAAATTCTACCATACTGTGAACTTGAATCATATAACTATGTGCTTTGGCTAGTTCAAAAAATTGTGTAAGTGTGGAGAACATGTTTCTAAATCATATCCCCAATATATATGGAAAAATATAAAAATTTACATAATTATTAATGTAGATAACATGTCTCCAAAACATGCCCCCAATGTAATCTAGATATGCTAAATACTGAATAGGTGTAGAGAACATGCTTCCAAAGCATGCTCCCATTGAATCTGATAATTGTGAATGTGTGCAAGTTATTAATGTCCAAAATTACACTGAATCAATTCATACCTTGTTAAGTTTAAATGCCTAAGTCCTTATCCATATTTGTGCTTTCAACTTCTCATGTCAAAGGTCAAGTTTTATATTAAATCAGCTACTAAGTGCTAATTTGGTCCTTGTTTAATGTGTTCCATAGAATGGTCAAAGACTTATTGGTTTCAATATTTTTGTCTACGACAAAAAGTCCATAGGCTCATTTTATTTGGGCATTTTTCCCATGCAAAAAGTTTGAAGGGTCATTTATTTCAGGCATTTTTGCTGCACAAAAATTCCAAAGGGTACTTATCCTTCAGGGATTTTTCCCACACAAAAAACCCAACAAAAAGTAAATTGTTTCAGCAAAAATGTTAAGTTCAAATATTTCAAGATAAATGTAAAGCCCATATATGCTTCAGGGAAATTATTATGGATAAAATGTTTAAAATAATTTTCTATAGCAAAAAGGCTTGATAAAGATTGATTATTTGGGGAAATTACATTGAACAAAATGTTCGAAACAATTATCTTGACAAATACAAAAATACCAAAGACTACAATTATTCTGGGAGAAGTGTCTGAGAGAGTTCAATACTTTAGGAAAATTATCCTAGACAAAATGTTTGAAATAATTATCATGATAAACGTAGACTTGAAACAAATGCCCTAGAACAAAAGTCCTAAAAACCAATAGGGAACTCTTGCAGAATAATATTTTTGAAGTTTAGTGCTGCATAATAAAGGGCCCACAGGCCAAAAGGCATGATGAGAAAAGCCTTGAAGAGATTTACCTAATCTACATAAGTGTCAAGATTGTAGGGCATAAAGTTTAATCATATTACCATTTATTAATGGTATACGATGAAGCATACAGATCTTGATCAATGGTGATGAGCAAAGTGATGATAAGTGTCATCATCATGGAAATTATATCAAAGATACAATGGAGTGTGGATCAGTTGACTGGGGCTTATTGATATAGATCAATGGTCTATGTTTGATCTATGCTAATGACATCAATGATGTGAAATGATGCTAGACTTTTCAATAGAGTTATCGACAAGCACAAAGGAGACAAGTGGCATAATTGCACGTCGTAGATTATATCCCAAACTTCTTTTAAAAATCAATGGCATGCATTTGCTTAAGCGATGATGATCTAGTAATGTAGAATGAGAGTGGGATTTTAAACAAATCTTGAAGTGAATGCGAGACCACCACATGGCAGAAGTGCACTAGCTTAGGAATAATTGATAGTATAGGATGTAAAGAGCCTATAAAACTACCAAGTGGCACCATTTCAGTATAAGACCTATAAAAAACTAATTGTATTTGATCCTTTGGATAAATATCAATGGCATGCATTTGCTCATATGAGAAAATCCAATGGTGCAAGCTAAGATGGACTTTTCAAAGGGCTCAGAACTAGTAATAAAGGGACACATGCCTAGATTAAAGCCAATGAAGCATCCTAGTTAGTTTTAAGCCTTATAAGTACCCAATTGGATCTGATGTGGTGTGTTGAGTGTCAATATGTGGTGAAATTTGGTTGAAAATCTACAATTAATTACTCTTCAATGGATGGGCAATGATTCGAAGCATAGAAGGAGGTTTATGAGTCACTTAAAAATATATTTTTAAATCATAACTATGGATCATTTTATGTGTGTACCATGACCACCGATCATTCATGTGTCATCATTGTAAAAGAAAGGTTGTTCCATGGCATGCACTAAAGGAAAGATAACTGTCTAAGAAGTACCAACTATGCAAAAAAGTGATCAAGAGCTTCTCCAAATGATTGTACATGAGGATAAAATTTGTTTGGATATTTAAATGAATATTCTCCTTCCAACTCATATGAAGATATCTCCAACCATGAAATCAAAAGTTTGTTGAAATATTCATCATTCATTATAGAGTTAGTTAGAACGATGATTCTTTTCTTACAAATGGATGAAGATATCAAGCATGGCATAGAATATTTTCTAGCTGGAAGCATCTTGGTGAAATTGGGAAGGTTGTTATGTAATTTTTCAAATTAAGACCCATAGTCCCAGAATTGAAAAATGATTGAAAATGTATAAATAAGGGGTTTCTCCTCTATTCAAGGTTGTTAGTTGTGTTTTGGGGTCTTTGTTTTCTCTCTAAGTATAAGCTTTTCCAAATTTTGGGATCATAGTTGTGTATGTATTTTGCCTCTCTTGCTAAGGTGGTTATAGTTGTACAACCATTAGTAAACTCTGAGAGAATCTCTATATGTCTCCCCTATCCAATATGGAGCAAATCCACCATGCTTATCCTCATGACAACATTTTGAAACATTGGTGTATGTAAGATTTTCTTTCAAGTTAATGGAAAATACTTTTGGTTTTTTATTGTATCCTATTAATGAAATTCAATGAGATGTTTTACATGATATCTTGATTGGATATTTATATTTGTGCTTATTTTATGGTTGTTGCCTTGGGCATAGATCTGGCTTATAAAATCATTTCTACAAGTGATTTAGAAATATTTTGTTGAATACCTCATTAGGGCACCTTGGGTTCATGAATTTGGCAAGAGAAAGTATTTGAGATTATAGTTTTAGTGTATATTCTAGGGTTTCAAAGATCATTTGGGCATTTGCATTGTATTGGCACTAATGGATGCAAATTTCTCCTTGTAGTTTCCATGGCTGGCATTTTAGTTTTCCTACATCTTTATAATAAGTGATGTCATGTATGTTGAAAGAAAACCTGCTATTTGAAAACCACTAGCACACCACCCCTTTTATTATTATCTAACTATCCTACCATGTCCTACCCTACAAATAATACACCTAGTTGTTTATTATGAGCATTATTTTCCTATAGATTCATAAATATTATATACTTAATATGTGTCTACATTTTGTGTTTTGAAGCATAGTGCTATAGTTTTCCATTCGACCCTTGTTGTTGAGTATTATATAGAATGAATATTTTAGTCATTTCCTCATCTATCTTGAGTAGCTTGTGTTTGACTTAGTGCATTTGTGCATTCCATGTGACAACCCTTCCTAGGTGGAGTGTGAAACTTTGGTCATGCCTTAGTCAGACCTATGTTTGTATGCCAAAAATCCCCATGGAGATTAAATTTTAGAATCTCTCCATGTGAGCAAGCTTCCCCATAAGTCCTCTTACCTTGGTTTAGGTAGAGCCAGAAGTAGAAAGGAGATGACCATAACCTTTTTAGGTGCCTCTTAGTCATTTCTTACATTTAGTCTAGTCTTGATGCCAAACTCTTACCTGACTATAATAATGTATCAGTGGGTTTTACATCTTTGTTTGCCATTTTATTCAAGTGTGCAAGGTCAAGCATACAAAGTGTACAACTAGGAACTAGCACTTTACTTATGCCATTATTAGGGAGAAAGAAAATACACCCTTAACATTTATGTTGCCAAGGATTCTTGCAAAGATCTATAAGTAAATTAATTTTAAAGTTCTCTGCCTATTATATTGATCTAGCTATCTTTGGTTTGTCAACATCACCACTCATCTGGCATCATTTCCAGGGATTAGATTGAAGTCCTAGTCACTTGTGTTTTTGGGGACTCCTATAGAGAGATGCTATCATTTTTAAAGTTTTCCACCTCTTTGTGTTATTCTGACTATCTTTGGTGTGTCAATGCTAACACTTTTTTGGTGTTGTTATCGAGAATTAAGTCAAAGTCCTAGTTACTTGTATTATCAAGGACTCTTGTAGAGAGCTACTGTAAGTATTTCATGTTGTGAATTTATCTATTATTTATTGATACATTCTAACTATCTTAGCCATCAATGCTGTTGTCCCCAAAAAATGTCACTCATTTTTGGGACAACATATGAACTATTTTGGCCTTGCAAGACCAAAATTGTCTCTTCCCTTTTCAAAATTTGTTTTGAGCATTCAAATTCCTCATTTTTCAAGCTTTTTAGAAATCTAGGGACTCTACAGGCTTGATTCTACAGACTCTGCAGGTGGGATTCTACGGACTCAGTTCTATAGACTTCGTAGGTTGAATCTCTAGAATCTATAGGAAAGGAACAAGATCTCAACACTTAGGCAATTTCATGGTTGGTTTAATGCCTTGGTTCAACCAAAAGAGTTCATCGACAAGCTTCTAAGCAAATATTGAGCCATTGAACCATTAAACCTTGAACCAAAAAAGGTTCAAGGGTTCAATGGGTTTAAGGTTCAATGTCATCGGCAAGAGTTAAGTGCATTTGTCAAGGTTCAAAGGTTTAACAGGTTCAAAGATTCAACGCACGATTGGCTCAAGTGGTCAATTAAATGAACGGGTCAAAGGAATGAACCATTGAACTGTTGAACCAAATTTGGTTCAATTGGTCAGTTCAATCAAGCGGTTCAAAGGAGTGCCCAAAATAAAAATACCAAAGAGCGGAACGTGCCATGTGTCCCTTGTAGAGTCCCGTTAAAGGTGCCAAGTGGCAAATGCAGAAGGATTCTATGTGCTTTTCTCAAAATTGTGGAAGTTACCATGTGTCCCTTGGAAATCTCGGTGGAAGTTGCCAAGTGTAAAACTCTATAGTTCCTTCCTTTTGTTTCATTATTTGAGTAAGGACCATGGTGGGCCCTAGGTAAGTTACTAAAGTGCAGTGGAAGCTGCCAAGTGTCATCTACCAAGACTCAGTTTATAATAATTTTCAAAGTAGCAGAACATGCAATGTGTCCCATTTTAGCTCAGTAGAGTGTGACAAGTGTCTGCATCTGCATTTCAAGTTTCTTATAAGCCACAAAGATTCTTTTGATAAGCTTCTCTTAGAGTCCCATGAAGGGCACCAAGTGGCAACAATGAGAGGTTGTAATACATTTTTCTACAAAGCTACAGAAGATGCCACATGTCCCTTAAAAATCTTGGCAGAAACTACCAAGTGTCAACATCTGCAGTTTCTTCCTTTTGTTTCATAAAAACTGTGGTGGGCCCCAGGTGAAGTGCTAAGGTCAAACGGAGTGTGATAAGTGTCAACATCCACATGAATCCAAAAGAGTCCCAAATGTTTCTACGGTGTTTCTAGGAGCTCAGTGGAAGCCACCACGTGTCATATTCTCTAGGACTCTCAAAAGGGGTCTAGAGCTTTTATAAGTTAAGTGGATGCTGCCAAGTGTCCTCACTTGTTTCACAATGGAAGGTGCCACATGTCATTTGTTAAGGTTAGTGGAAAGCAGCCAAAACAAGTGGGAAAGACATGAAGGAATTGCTAAGGGGGATGATGGGCCTGCAACCATCAAATTCACGGCAACCAAGTAGCTGGTGGATTTCAAATGATGATAGACCCAAAGACATCAAATTTGTGGCAATGAAATAACTGTTGATCCTTGCAGGCTTAAGCATAGACCCTGTGAACAAATTTAGTGACCAACCAAAGAGATAGCCTGAGGGCTCAAATCACACATATAATCACAAAATATAGCCAGGAAAGGGGGAATGATGGAGAAAGATAAAACATATTTGTGCATGGGATATGTTTCTAGAAGGTAAAGCAGTCCACTAGGTAGACATCAGAGAGCACAAACATTCAATGGCACAACCTATTTTTCTACATTGAGTAGAGAGAACAACTGTGCACACATCAGGAAACACATCAGGTGGCCCATATTAAAAACTGATGCTCGATTCCAACATAGCCCATGGATAGAGTTTAAAATGCATTAAAGGCATTGAATGCATCGTAGGTCATTTTTGTGAAACAAAGTGCCTAAGTCTTTCTTGGAGCACTATATATTGGACTCTCTCTTATTATTTTAAAGAGATCTCTCTCTCTGTTATTAGAAACAAAACTCTGCCCAAATTGAAAGGCATTATTGAGACTTTGAGCTCAAATTGTTGATCATATTTCATTATTTGAAGAAAAAACAAGTGACTTTTCAGACTTTGTGCTAGAATAGCTTGTTTGTTGGGGAAATTATTCTTATGTCTTTCTTTAATACATTTTTTGTCCATTTAATTGAATAAGCAAAATTAGTAAAAATAATCATAAAGGTGTCTTGAAGCCAACTGTGGAGAGACTTTGTGCCCCCATAATTACCTTTAGTGTGTTTTTTTTCTATTCCTGTGTAAAGGATCTTGGGATGACTTTGTGCCCTCATTATCCTTCGTATTCTATTTCTATGTAAAGGACCTTGGGATGACTTTGTGCCCTCATTGTCCTTTGTAACTCACTCTTGGGAAATTGAGGTGGAGACTTTGTGCTACATCTCAGTCTATTGGTTACTACACCTTTGGTTATCAGTTACTTGTCATTATCTGAAAGAACTCCTGCTGTTTCTTGCAAGATCACTTTTGAAAGAAGAGAAGTGCCTTCAGCATTTTCACCAAGATTTTCTCCTCTGTTTGTTAAAATCATCTCTAAAAAAAGAGATGGATGATTTATTCTACCTCTGAGTGTTATTTTTTGCTTATATATATAGTATATAACTCCTGCATATTTATAGGGAACCTCCCCTTGATGAGAGGAGAGATTTGTCCCCTTTTAATGTAGTAAACATGCACATCTGGCCAACCAATCTCCTTATGCTATGGTTGAAGAGAAATATTTTGCTTATCAGTTAGCTGGTGACAAAATATTCACCCAACAGTTTTTGGCGACTCCGTTGGGGATTCACATGCAATCTAAAGCCTCAAGTTTCAAATTGAATCAGTCCCTGCCCTTATCCATTATAGACTCTGGCGATTCCATTTTATGTCTTACCCATTATCATTATAGCCTTACCATCTCCCTTCACCCCCATGCCAATTGGGATAAAATGAGCTGCTCTAGTGCTTTCCTATTGTTAATTTTTCCTCTCAGCTTCACGCAACAATTTTTGGTGACTCCATTAGGGACACAGTAATTTTGTGCAATTTGGAGCCTCAAGCTTCAGATTGAAACATCACCTGTGTCTTATCCATTATCATTATAGCCTTATCTATTTATCTCACTGTGGAAGAATGCATAGTTTGAATCCTCAAGCTTCAAGTTGAAGCAGTGCCAATTCTTTTTTATTTTTATTTTTACACTCTAGCAGATCCACAGTATACACAAAGCCAAAGGGATAAAGGTATTATTGACCTTGTATTCAAGTTAGTACAATAAAGTAATTTTGATTTGTTTCCTTCACCATCTCGCCTCTAATGAACCAGGAGCTTTCCTCCTACTAAAGTCAAGTCTCTATTATCAGGAAAAGCCTCCATTTCTGCTATTAATAAAGCTTTGTCAATACTTACCCCTCTGAGATTTGTTATTCCACCTTTTCATAGTCATATAATGGTAGTTCAAGGTCCTTGGGGTAACTCTTTTGGCCCACTCAATTTAACTCCACCTCTACATGAGCTACCATGCAGTTCAAGGAAAAATTTCCCCAAGTTCTATGGTGATGGGAAGGTTCATCTTGATGAACATATTGTAGCCTTCAACATAGCCTATGGCATAATAAGTGTGGAGTATGAGGATGTAGCAGTCAGGATGTTCGTGAAAACTTTACAAGGTGCTACTGTAGACTAGTTCTATCATCTACAGGCCCAGACTGTGACTGATTGGAACACTTTTAAAGCTAAATTTGAAGCCAGATTCAAGCCTGCAGAAGATGTGCATGCCCTGTTGGCTCAACTCACACAGATGAAGAAGGAACCTCATGAACCTATGAGGGATTTCATAGAAAAATTTGACAAAATGAGGAACATAATTCTTGCAATTGCTCAGCCAAAACTTGAAAACCTCAAATGTTTCTTCATCAACTCTCAGCTGTCTGAAATGAGTTTTCTGTTGAGACGTGCTGGCTAAATAGACCTTGCTACAGCTCAATATTTGGCCACTGAGGTGGAATATGACCTTATCTTGGTAGGAAAGATAAGGAGAGATCCTAACAGAGGTTAATCTTCTTCATCTTCTGAATATCCATCTACAAGTACCACTGATCCATTGGTGCAAAAGCTGGCAAATGAGTTGCTATCTCTCAAGAAGCAAATGGCACAAGGGATATCTTCAACTCCTTCATACAGATATATGCCAAGGTGTAATATCCCCTGTCAATAGGGACTGTAGAAAGACAAAAGCTCTGAATTGATTTTTTGCTTATTCTAATTTTTTGTATGAAATAAGAACAAATTGTGATTTTTGCAAAATAAGTATTCTAATTTTTTGTATGAAATAAGAACAAATTGTGATTTTTGAAAAATAATTTCCAAATAAATAAATAAACCACAGTATAATCTCTTAACTGGAAAATCAATGATCGTATTATTCATCTAGATGATTACAATAGAAGTCCTTTGTCATACATATAAAAAGAATATTAAAATACTATCTTAAAAACCTAAATTTTCTGCAAACTGGAAATAAACCCTGGATCTGGTCCGTCTCGAGTTGCTGTGTTAAAAACACAGTCACTGTCATCAGTTATTCTACCACTGTCAGTGGTATAACATTGTGAAAACTACCGACATCAGTCTCTGATGACTTGGGTCAGCCGATGTCAATTTCTGAGTCGATCGATGTCAGTCTCTGTGCTTTCCATGGCACTTTTCAGCTTGATGTAGAATGGTATAGATTTGTATAGATCTGTACAGATCCTATATAAAAGCTAATGGAAAATAGTGTGGCCTGTATGCTATACTCTAGATCTGAAGAAATATAGCCTAATACAAAATATATTTATTCTGAACAATTACTGAATCAAACTCTAATAAAATAAATACCTGGAAAGCTCTGTGACAACTCTTGTATGAAGTTACCTCTCAAACCGGTAATAGATCAGCTGATATTTCATAGCCTCTGAATCGCACACATTGAAGAGTGGACGTTATTCAATGCAAATAGAATAATGGAACCCTTGGCTCAGTCTTCTCAAAAGAATTCTTAGCAAAAATCAATAATCATAATCTCATAATCAATGGATAATCCTAATTTTCTCTCATGAGAAACCCTTATACCCTCAAAAAGATGTGCTTTCCCTAATTAGGGTTTCTTAAATTAGAATTAGGGTTTCTTAATTAATAATTAGGCCAAATAATTAACATTTGATTAAATCAATCAAATATTAATATCTCCCTCAATATATGTCCGATCCTCAAACCGACTGAAGCTGGTGAATCAGGGAGTGATTCTGCACATGACCATACCAAAATAAGGGTGCTCCACTACATGTCAAATATCCCTAAATAATAGGAGCTCAGGTAAACATGTCTGAAAGACCCTAAATGAAAGCCAACTATAGAAATTCTGCTAATCAAAGCCAAGCCAAGCTCCATCCAGACCCTCTATCCATCCTATCAGCCTACGAGGGCCACATAATAGGCTAACCATCAACTCTGATGATGTCCACTAAAAAAAGGGACATGACACAAGGAGGACATTCCCTAATCAGTCATACCAAGGCAATGCTACTAGGAATCAAGGGCAGCCAAATCATCTTCCTTCCCCATAAGGGAAACTTGCCATTGAAGCACCCCCAACCAATTCAACAGTTGGATATCTCAAAATAGAATCTGATTTCTCTTTCCAGCCTAAATTAAACTAAGAAAATGATGCTAATCTATTCACTAAGGAAGAATAAGAATTAGCTAGTGACTCCAACATTGGTTTTCTGAATTACCAGGATGAACCTAGAAGTGAAGGTAAAGCAGATGAGGGATCATATGCTGTGTTCACCTAGTCCAAGAATCAGTCAACCCAACCAGCTGATAAGGAGAAAGTAGAGGAGCAACCTCAATCAGTAATTTCAATTGCTAAATGGGGAACCACTCTACCTTTCCAGCCAAAAGACCCAGTGATTGCAGGAAAGGTAAGTACATCAAACATCTCTACACCTTTTACTTAAACTTCATAGATCAGTCCTCCCCCTCCCAAAAACCAAAAGGATGAACTCATATTCTCTATTCCTAGTCCATTTTAGTCATTTGACATAATTGACCATGTCAAGAAGACTAGAATTCAAATGTCTAAATTTTAATTCTTGCAATCCAATCCTGAGAAGTTGGATAGGTTAATTCAGTGTGTGAAGAATAAAGCCATCCCTGCAGGACAAGATGTTAAAAAGGTAACTCATGATCCCCCAAGGAACATGTCCATCCCAAATAATCTTGTCATTACTCCTCCAGCTGCCCTTGGGAAAATAGAGCCTTTTTATGTTTCCCTATTGATAAATGGTCACAAACTGAGCAATTACATCATAAACTCAGGTGCATCTGACAATGTCATGCCTACCAAGGTGGCAGAATCTCTTAGACTCACACTGACCAAAACCTTTGGGAGATGTTTCTCCATGGAGAACAAGTAAGTGCCACTACTGGGACAAATCAAGGATGCCCAATTTGCATTTGTGGCATTCCCAGACAAGAGAATCAAGATGATAGTTCTGGTGGCTGACATCCCAGCATCCTATGACATTCTAATTGGATGAAATTTTGTAAGGATGTGGGAGGAGAATTGAGCATGGACCTATCTAAAGTGAGGATCCCTATCAAAGGTATCATGCAGAGGCTATTTCTTGAAAAGGAATCAAAATATGTTGTTACTCAAACATCAGCCCCTGAAGCTCAAATTCTATTTGAGTCTTCAGGTAAGGGTAATTATTTCTTATCCATAGAGGATGTTCATGTTTCTACAGATGAAAGTTCTATAGGTGGCAATCTAAAAATTGATTCAAACAAGACATTAGAAGAATTGGTAGGGCACAATACAGATGAAAAATCATCTTCCACTTCCAATGAAGAGAAATCTGATAGAAGATCAGTTTTTGATGATGTTTGGATCTTGGAATTCAATGGCAATAATTCTTCTACCAATGCTAAAGTTGGGATTGTGTTGATATCTCCTCAAGGAGATATTTTTCCTTCATGCAAGTTGTAGTTCAAAAACACCAAAAACACAACTAAATGTGAATCTCTATTGCTTGAATTGAAGGTTGCTCAAGACCAAGATGTCAAAATACTTTACACCAAAGGAGATGCTAAGCTGATGGTTTGTCAGGAGTTTGATGTTGACAATCAAAACATGTGCTAGACTGAACCAGTAGAACAACAAGCTATGGTAGTGGACCATACTACTATACTCCAAATTTAACAAAAAGAACTCTTTGCCAAGAGAGCAAGGAGTTATAGTTTTCAGATTAAAGACCACGTCTTGTCATGGACCAAGAAGAGAGAGCCAAAAGGAGTGCACAAAAAATGTGATTCATGATGGAGAGTTTCATTCGCCCATCACCGATTCTGGGGACAAAATGGTTTCCTACTGGTTTATTAGGATGGAACACCATTTTCATTATCTCACAATGGGTAGTGTCTGAATCACTTCAATCCTTGAAGTATCAGATAAGTTCAGCTTGTACATATGTATATTTGTATAGTCTTTACTTCTATTTTTGTGCTTTCATTTTTTTTGGTGCCTTTCTTTTTTGGGTAGCATGACTCCATAGCCCAATGGCATACTTCAAGGCACTGGAGATTTTGGTTTCTACTCCCCTCAGCTATTTCAAGTTTTCAACTAAAGAAAGTTCCCCAACTGGAGCCAACTGTTGTCCCCAAAAAATGTCACTCATTTTTGGGACAACATATAAACTATTTTGGCCATGTAAGACCAAAATTGTCTCTTTCCTTTTCAAAATTTGTTTTGAGCATTCAAATTCCTCATTTTTCAAGCTTTTTAGAAATCTACGGACTCTGTAGGCTTGATTCTATGGACTCTACAGGTGGGATTCTACAGACTTAGTTATATGGACTTCACAGGTTGAATCTATGGACTCTATAGGAAAGGAACAAACTCTCAACACTTAGGCAATTTCAAGGTTGGTTTAACGCCTTGATTCAACCAAAAGAGTTCATCGGTAAGCTTCTAAGCAAAGATTGAACCATTGAACCTTGAACCAAAAAAGGTTCAAGGGTTCAATGGGTTCAAGGTTCAATGTCATCAGCAAGAGTTAAACACATTTGTCAAGGTTCAAGGGTTCAACAGGTTCAAAGGTTCAATGCACGATTGGCTCAGGCGGTCAATTAAATGAACAAGACAAAGGAATGAACCATTAAACTATTGAACCAAATTTGGTTCAATCAGTTGATTCAATCAAGCAGTATAAAGGAGTGCCCAAAAGAAAAAGACTAAAGAGTAGAATGTGCCTCGTGTCCCTTGTAGAGTCCCACATAAGGTGCCAAGTGGCAAATGCAAAATGTTTCTATGTGATTTTCTCAAAATTGTGGAAGTCACCATGTGTCCCTTAGAAAGCTTGGTGGAATTCACCAAGTGTAAAACTCTGTAGTTCCTTCCTTTTATTTCATTATTTGAGTAAGGATCGTGGTGGGCCCTGAGTAAGTTGATAAAGTGCAACAAAAGCTGCCAAGTGTCATCTATCAGGACTCAGTTTCTAATAAGTTTCAAAGTAGTAGAATGTGCCATGTGTCCCATTCTAACTCAGCAGAGTGCAACAAGTGTCTGCATCTGTGTTTTGAGTTTCTTATAAGTTGCAAAGCTTCTTTCGATAAGCTTCTCTCATAGTCCTGCAGAGGGTGCCAAGTGGCAACAACAAGAGGTTGTAATACATTTTTATACAAAGTTGTGGAAGATGCCACATGTCCCTTAAAAATATTGGCAGAAGTCACCAAGTGTCAACATCTACAGTTTCTTATTTTTGTTTCATAAAAATTGTGGTGGTCCCTGGGTGAAGTGTTAAGGTCAAATGGAGTGCGACAAGTGTCAACATCTACATGAATCCAAAAGAGTCTCAATTGTTTCTATAGTGTTTCTAGGAGCTCGACAAAAGCCACCACGTGTCATCTTCTGTAGGACTCTCAAAAGGGGTCTAGAGCTTCTATAAGTTAAGCAGATGTTACCAAGTGTCCTCACTTGTTTCACAGCGGAAGGCACCACGTGTCATTTATTAAGATCAGTGGAAAGCAGTGAAATCAAGTGGAAAAGATATGAAGGAATTGCTAAGGGGGATGATGGGCCCACATCTTTCAAATTCAGGGCGACTAAGTATCTGGTGGCTTTCAAACGATGACAGACCCGAAGAAGTCAAATTTTTGAAAATGAAATAACTATTGATCCTTGCAGGCTTAAGCATAGACCCTGTGAACAAATTTAGTGATCGGCCAAAGAGATAGCTCGAAGGCTCAAATCACATAGATAATCACAAAATATAGCCAAGAAAGGGGGAACAATGGAGAAAGATCAAAAATATCTGTGCATGGGATATGTTTCTAGAAGGTAAATCAGTCCACCACATAGACATTAGATAGTGCAAACATTCAATGGCACAGCCTATTTTTTTGCATTGAGTAGAGTGAACAACTGTGCACACATCAAGAAACACATTAGGTGGCCCATATTAAAAACTGACACTTGATTCTAGCATAGCCCATGGATAGAATTTAAAATGCATTAAATACATCGTAGGCCATTTTTATGAAACAAAGTGCCCAAGTCTTTCTTGGAGCACTATATATTGGACTCTCTCTTATTGTTTTAAAGAGATCTCTCTCTTTGTTATCAGAAACAAAACTCAGATTGAGACTTTCAACTCAGATTGTTGATCATATTTCATTATTTGAATAAGAAAACAAGTGACTTTTCAAACTTTGCGCTGGAATAGCTTGGTTGTTGGGGAATTTGTTCTTGTGTCTATTTCCTTAATACATTTTTTGTCCATTTAATTGAATAAGCATAATTAGTGAAAATAATCATAAAGGTGTCCTAAAGCCAACTGTGGAGAGACTTTGTGCCCCCACAATTGCCTTTAGTGTGTTTTCTTTCTATTCCTATGTAAAGAATATTGGGATGACTTTGTGCCCTCATTATCCTTCGTATTCTGTTTCTATGTAAAGGACCTTGGGACAAATTTGTTCCCTCATTGTCCTTCATATCTCACTCTTAGGTAGTTGAGGTGGAGACTTTTTGCTACATCTCAGTCTGCTAGTTACTACACCTTTGGTTATCAGTTACTTGTCATTATCTGAAAGAACTCCTGCTGTTTCCTGCAAGATCACTTCTGAAAGAAGAGAAGTGCCTTCAGACTTTTCACCAAGATTTTCTCCTCTATTTGTTAACATCATCTCTGAAAAAAGAGAGATGGATGGTTTATTCTACCCCTAAGTGTTATTTTTTGCTTATATATATAGTATATAGCTCTTGCATATTTATAGGGAACCTCCCCTTGATGAGAGGAGAGATTTGTCCCCTTTTGATGTAGTAAACATGCACATCTGGCTGACCAATCTCCCTATGCTATGGTTGAAGAGACCTATTTTGCTCATCAGTTAGTTGGTGACAAAATATTCACCCAACAAATGCCATAACACTCCACTAGGGACATGCTAGGAAGTTTTAAGGCTTGACATTTTGACTTCTGCTACATTTATTACAAAGAGCTGTTAAAATTACATGTTGAAAGGTGCATTCTCTCCTTTTGAACATATTCCAAAAATTTTATTTTCTTTGCTCTCTATCTCATTAAGCTTCATCAAGTTTAATTTTAGCATCTATTACAATAATTTATCAACATTATATTTTATAAGTTTGATTCTAATGTTGAATCTGACTTTATTTTTTGGTTTCAAAGAAGATTAGTGCCTAGTTTGAATATCTTTATTAACCTTCAGCTTTGAGTATTTATTGTTTGCCAATCTGAAAGGACTGAGATCATCATTCATAAGTGACCTATCAAATGAACTCATCTCTCCTTTAAGTATTAATCCAAGGAAAAGGGGACACGTTTGGAGGCCTATTGAAGGGCAAAGTTTAGTTGCTAAAGACTATC
The DNA here is from genome assembly GCA_037957365.1 of Torreya grandis. NCBI lineage: Eukaryota > Viridiplantae > Streptophyta > Pinopsida > Cupressales > Taxaceae > Torreya > Torreya grandis. The sequence goes on from JARHVA010000947.1 coordinate 2,778,533, forward strand.
AATATTTTGATAATCTTGAACTATTTATTGATCCTCTTATTATTGAGGATTATCATGGATCTTATATTGATTATAAAACATATAGTCCTCTTTAATACCTAGCTCCTTCCCAATGAGTTAAATCCCCTCGCAAGTCTGACCCACCAAGTCCACATCATTCACCCCCTCATATACCTTTGCCAGTTTTTCATGAACCCACTATTGAACCAATCATGAGGCATAAGGATCCAAATGAGAATGAATGACCTACATTCCATGTTCTTAGATTTAGGCCTATCAATTTTGATGAAATGGAAGGATATCCTAATGACATCCTAAAATAAGTTAGGAATTTGCTTATGATGTTAATATGGCACAAACGTATGAATTTTACATTCATGATTTTGATCTATTATGCTTTATGATGATTAATAAATATCATGGGGGAATTTAATCATTTAAGGATAGGTAGTTAATTAATGAATCAACTTCCCAATAGAAGGAATAATATGTGGGAAGTATGCAACCAGGTGATACTACTCAAGACACTACCCCTACAAATCCAAAGGGAATGCAAGCAAGGAAGCAAAGAAATATACATCAGTCCTCAAAGCTTACAAGATAGCACCCATGTCCCAAGTTGTTAAGCCTAAAGGTGCTCCTGCTAAGACCAATAGAACACCCATATTATCAATAATTCCTAAGGGGGTAGGTGATGTTAAGACAAATCCACCCCTGAAGACTGATGTCAAGAGTGTTAATCCATCTTAGCCTACTCCACTTCAAACATTAAGTGATTTCATCCTAGTTGAAGGTGTTGTTACCCTTACACCAAATATGCCTCTTCCTTAGTATAGCATGTGTGATATGGCCCAAGTGTTGGGTCAAATAAAAATTTCCATGTTACTTGTTGAATTATTATGAATAATTGAACATAGAAAGAGGGATATTGAGCACTTGGAATTTGGTGAGAGGTCTTTTTTGAATGAAATTAAATCACCCCAAGAACCTCAAAAAGAAGATGAAGAATCAGAAGAGGTTATTGAACCATGGTCTCTTTGGGGATTGCATTAGTAGAGAATCAGCTGATTGTAGATCCATTTTATACAACCCTACTAATTAATGGCCTAATTGACCATAACTGTATGTTTACTTTTGTATATTCTTACAATGTGATGCCCTTAGGTATCCTAAAAAAGCTCAGAGTAAAAATTATATCAACCTTTGGAAAATGTTATGCCATGACTCATGCGAGGTACTAGTTGTAGGACAAGTCAAGGGATTAGTTGTACAGTTGGTAGTTCATCCTGGTATGTATTTGAATATGGAAGTGGTAGTTATAGACTACCCACCTAAATGGGGGATGTTGATATCATGAAAATGGGTTGTTAGCATGGGTGAAAGTGTGCAAATGGAAATTTACTATACTGCCATTCTATTTTAGGGTAAGATGGTCAGAATTTATAGAGAGCAAAAGATGTTACATGTGATTGAAGATCCAAAACATGCTCTCAATGAAGTGTTGTACATGGATGTTGATTTATGTAATTTTTTTGAAAATGTTGATGCTAAAAAATAGCCTATTTTTTTGGATATTGAACCTAACAATAAAAGTGTGATTTGGAAGATGTGCTTTGATGGGGTTTGCTTCAATATCGAAAATGGAACTGGGGTTGTTTTTTATGCCCCTAATGGTGAATGTTTTAAGTTTTTTTTTAACTTTATTTTGAGTGCACAAATAATATTGCTAAGTATGAGGCACTCTTTCTTGGTGTAAGGATTACCCACAAATATGGAATTAAAAGTTTGATTGTCAAGGGTGATTCTAAGTTAATGGTTAATTAGATTTGCAATGCTTATGACACCAAGAATAAAAGGTTGAAACAATATCATAATGTTGTTTGGGATTTTCTTGAATTTTTTGATGCATTCAACATTTGTTATCATGATATAAGTTTTAAAGAAGAAGTTGACAAACTCATAAGGTTAGGTTCTTAGTTTGATATTGAAAATATGAGCCCTCATTATTAGTATCATGTGGAGGTTCTTGTCAAGCCTTCAATCCTAGACAATATTCATCATTGGTAGGTATTTGACGATGATGAATAGATTAAGAGGTTTCTAAATTATGAGGTTGAGTTCCATGATCAGCTCATAGACTTGGAATCCCTAGTTTAGGTCTGTGATGGGAAGCAAACCTTGTTTGGGAAGGACATCATTTAGCTGAAGACAAATATGATCCCTAGAAGATTGGTGAGTTAAAAGGCATATTTTGATGGAGATGATAGAATCAAGACTCAAGATTCATTTATTTTAAAAGATGTGACTGATTTTGATTTGGGTTCTCATGAGAATCCAAGAAAGGTTTGGATAGGTGCTCACCTAAGTGCAACTGAGAATAAAGATCATGGAGCTACTTAAAAGGTACCAAGATTATCTAGCATGGTTTTATTTTGAGCTAAAATCATATAGGGAAGATTTGTTCCATCATGTCATCCTATTATAACTTGATAACAATCCTTTTAGGAAGAAATAGAGACCTATTAACCCTATCTTGGCCACCAAGATGAGGGATGAATTAAAGAAGCTAAGGGATGGTGGAATCATTTAGCCCATCAGGTATTTATCATGGTAGTGAACTTAGTCCTTATGCATAAGAAGAATAGTGACATCTTCTTATGTGTTAATTTCCAAAATTTTAACAAGTCTTCTTTGAAAGATAATTATCCCTTACCCAATATGGACAACCTACTGTAAAGTGTTACAAGATTAGAGATGTTGTCTACTTTAGATAGTTTCTATGGATACAACCAAGTTGTGGTGAAAGAGTCTGAGAGACCCAAAACCACATTCACAATGCCTTAGGGTATGAATGTATATATGAGCATGCCTTTCAAGTTGATGAATGATGGTGCAATGTTCTAGTGAGATATGAAAATATCTATTATAAGGATAATTAACCAGTTCATTGTTGTGTATCAGGATGACATTACTATATACTCCAAGACTAGAGAAGAACATTTGGAGTGTTTGCAATTAGAAATGCATCATGTCTATAAATAAATCATGACTTAGAGAAGATGGAGCATACCTACACTTCCAATTGAGGATACACTTGTTAAGTGAGAGCATGACCAATATGGAGATCTACTAGACCTGATTAGGGGATCACTTATCATAATATATTATGTTAAGAATGGTTCCAAAGCCTACAATCTAACATAATCATATAATAACCATAATGGAGTCCTAAGGTTTAAAGCATTTCACTTATTCTAATAACAAGAAAGTAAATCTAATCTAGTGCATACCAAAACTTATGGTACAAAGTGGGGGTTAGAAATAATAAAACAAACAACTAAACTAAAATGTATTAGAAGATATATACTCATGTTAATGTATATATAATCCTAATACATGGGAGAAGAATACAAATGCATTATCTATCTACTCTTACAAAGGAGAAATAAATTTAGGAATACTTACCTTTGAAGATGAACCCATTGAGCCTCAATCTCTCCCTTAGCCAAGGTGATTCATAAGAGATTATTGTGGTCTGTAAGGATAACCAAGATAAATCATCTCTAGGCTACATAACCTATCTAAGCATCTAAAATACTTATACACAAGACAAGATATGTATCTCCAAATAAAGTATGGAACCCTAAGTTTTATTCATCAATTAGAATGGTAAATAAGTAGATGTTCATTCACACTTCTTCACTAATAATTCTTCTCTTATGAAATGGTGGGAAATGAACTTGTATATATAGGAGGATCTTGCCCTAAATCCTCCCATGAACATTGGCTAAACAGGGTCGACCCAGTTGACCCAATGTGTTTTTAGGAACAAATCACTAGGTCTAAGCTAGGTTAGTCAAAAGTCTAACAAGTTAAGAAAGTGAAAAATACCCCTAAATTATATTGGGTTGACCTAATTGACCTAGTACAATCAACTGACCAAAAGGGTGTTAAGGCAAGAAAAGAAGGGATGGAAAGAGAAAAATATTGGAATAGGTAGGATTGAGAAGAATAAGATTAGAGTTAATAGTTTTAGGAGACAAATGTGTAGATAACAAGTGAAAAAATAGATAATAATCTTACGAAGCACTAATGGTCTACCCACGCCTTTCCCGATGCACCCTTTAAGGCATACACTCAGAGAGATTGAGACTCGACAGTTTCTTATAAGATACAAAGTGTCAATAATCAATAAAAATTTGAAAATATTATATGTATACATATGCCCCACTTGAAGCTCATCATGTGTTATGTAAGTGTAACACGAGATGGTGCTTCAGGATAAAACATGATAACACACAACACTGATGATAAGTAAAGTGTAGTAAGCAACAAATAAGATAAATGAAAGGACTGAATTGAAAAATGCATACCTTTAAGTTACCTTAGCACTGTAGATAAAGAAGTAGATTGTAAGAGATGTGAAGGTTTCTAATGTAGGGAACACTAGATGAACCTATAAAAGTTAGTGCAAAAAATAGATAAAAATCATTTTTTTAGAAGATAAGCATATGATAGTGGAAAATAATCTCTACATCATCAAAAATCTAATGCATTTTAAGATTTGCAAAATAGATGAGTAAAAACAAAGATATAACCAAAATAAGGAATTTATGGGACAATAATTGAAAGATTTATGTTTTGAAAAGTATTTTAAAATAAGGGAAAAGATAAGTCATTTGTTATATTTATTTGTAAAGGAGAGAAAAGAGAGCTCTGGAGATAAACAAGCTAGGAGGTTAGAAGACAACATGCTAGATAGTGAGAGGCTCCAAAGGCAACAATAGGTGCACTACAAGTATGCAACTAAGAATCTCAAACCAATTTTTGCAATTATTATTGAATTAAGTGATTTTTTAGTAATTTTGAATTTTAAGCATTTTTATATGTTAAAATGAGGCAAAATTAGGTTTTAGGGGAAGCAAATATAAAATGGGTTTGGAGGGTTTAGGTAGAAAACAAAAAAATTACACTTTTTAAGGAAAGTGCAAGGGGTCAACAGACAAAAATCTCTAGGTTGACCTAGTTGACCCAATAGGCTAGAAATGGGCAGAATCTATAGTGTCAACCCAGTAGGTATGGGTCAACCCTATACATTATGTAGGTTGAAGGCCTAGTTCAAAGTTTCCAAGTGGTCTAAAATGTCCAGAATGGAAACTTAGCACTAGGGAGGGGAAGATAAGGGAGTTGACTAAGATTTTTGAGTCAACTAGGCAAAAAGATAAGAAAATTTTGGTCAAACTAGTTTGACCAAATAACTACAATGATATGAAAAAGTGTGCAAAAGATTGAAAAGGGCTATAATGGCCTGAAATGACCAAGGTCAAGAAGGACCAAGAAGGCTAAAAGTAAGCTAAAGAGAATAAAATTAATTAATTTTAGGATTGTAAAAATGTAAAAAGAATGTATTATGACTATACATGACATGGAAGAATTGATACATCCTTTGTTATTTTTTGGGTGTAGGTATGATGGATATTTTGGAGACTTGTAGATGCAACATGGTTACTAAAATTATTAGATAGGTTTTTAGATGAAGATCAAGCTAGACTAGGATCCATAGGTTTAGGCAGGATAATAGAGATGTGTTGTATCCCCCTCAGTGTTGATCTATTAGTCATGTTCCTCAGTTGTTGGGAATGATTGACTAACACTTTTAGATGGGAGGTGGATGGGGATACAATAGAGGTGGCTATCATGCTAGAGGATGTCCATGCCATCCTGAGGTTACCTATAGTAGGAGTGCAGGTGACCATAGGGATACTAGATAGCCTAGAGGAGAGGAGAGCCTTACCCATATGGGCTACAAGCTTAGAGACTATATTATCAGGTAGGAGAGTGAGTATGTTTGATGTCTATACATCATATATTCTATATATTTGAAATGCTATGATAGGATTTGTGACACAACAAGTGCTATGTCATAAGTTAGATGGTAAGGTACCACTAGTCGTGGTAGCCTTAAATAGGATGATCTAGAGGAGTGAGTTCTATATTGTTAAGTGTGGAACCTGATTATCTTCCAAGATTAGAGGTTAAAATTTTGATGTTATTTTAAATAGAGTTTGGATCCCATTCTTTGTATCTCTGATGGTGGGGATATTTTTTTATATTAAAATTACCTTGTAAAATTATAATTTCATAGTCAATTTGGGCCATTGATTAAATGTTTCTAGATCTGATGTAGAGGTTATGTTTAGGTTTTTTTTGCCCTAAGATGTATTGATATATGGATGAGATGAAAAAAAATAATATTATACAGAGAGAGAGAAGGCAAAGAAGATAGAGAGGTGTAATAAGTTTTGTTATAAGATTTGTTTCTCCCTTGTATTGCTATAAATAATATACTGGACAAGTTTGGTGGATGTAGCCCATCTTGGGTGAACCACATTAAATCTAGTGTCTCCTATTTTGTGTATGTTTATGATTATTTTATGTATGTTTGATTGATTCATTTCATAGTTTTTATTGTATGTGATTTGGAGATAAATATATTTTATATTTTATCCTAACAAGTGGTATCAGAGCAAAGGTTTTGTTTGCATAATTTTAAATCACAGGAAGAAAAGGGTTTGACCTTGAGTGGGAGCTATGGTAGATGCAAATAAATCTAAGGTGGAGAAGTTCAATGGATAGAACTTTGGATTGTGGAAGATGTAGATGGAGGATTACCTTTACTAGAAGGACCTATATTTTTCATTCAGAGGGCAAGCCAAGAAACCATTAACAATGTCAAATGAAGCTTGAGAACTATTGGATCGAAAAGTCTTGAAACTATATAGTTGTGCCTTACATCATCTATATCATTCAACATATCACAATAAAATACAACAAAAGGTCTTATGAGAGCATTAGGCAAGTTATATGAAAAACCCTCTACCTCAAATAAAATATTTTTGATGAAAAAATTATTTAATATGAAAATGTCTAAAAATAGTTCAGTACCAGATCATTTAAATGAGTTTAACATGATTACTAGTTAATTGCATTACATAAATATTGACTTTGATGATGAAGTTAACACTCTTATCATTCTTTCTTCCTTGCCTAAAATATGGAATAGCTTGGTAATGGAGTAAACAACTCTATGTCTAATAATGATAAACTAAAGTTTGAATATGTGGTGGGTGTTATCCTAAGTGAATAAATATGAAGGAAAAACATAGGTGAAACATCCATATCTGAAAATGCATTAACAGTGGAGAATAGAGGAAGGTAGAAGAATAGAGGAAGAGGAAACTGTGGAAAATAAAAAGGGGGTACAAGATCTAAATCAGAGGCAAGATGGGATGTTGGATCTATGGCAAGCTAGGACACAAAGAAAGAGTGTTGGTTTCAAAAGGATAAATTGGGTAAGGACCAATAGGAAGGTAATAGAGAAGTAAATATAGTAGATGATGTACTACAATATGCTCTTATACTTTTTTTGGATAATATTGTTGAATCTTGGGTTTTAGATTTAGGTGCTTCTTTTCATGATACCCCTCACAGACATTATTTTATAGATTACATCCAAAGTAATTATGGGAATGTTTACCTTGGTGATGATGAACCCTATAGTATTGTTGGAAAAATAAGTGTTCAGGTTAAATTACAAAATGATAACACTTGGGTATTGAAGGATGTCAGGCATGTTCCAAGCTTGAGGATAAATCTGATCTTTGTAGGGCAACTGGGTAGTGAGGGTTTTATGGTCACATTTACATCTTAATCATGGAAGGTTACAAAGGATTATATGGTGGTTACAAAAGGTAATAAAGTAGGCACTTTATATTTTTCTATAAATAATGTTAATTCATCTTGTGTTGTAGATGTTATAGGTAAAGATATAGCTTTATTGCATTACAGACTTGGCCACATGAGTAAAAAGGGAATGAATACCCTACATGCAAAAGATAAACAAACAGGTTTGAAAGAATTAGATCTAAACTTTTATGAGCACTGTGTATATGGGAAATAAAAATGTGTGAGGTTTCTTAGGGTTGGACCATCTAGGAAGGAACAAAAGTTAGAACTTGTGCATATGAATGTATGGAGATCAAATCAGGTATCTTCACTTGATGTTTCAAATTATTATGTTAGATTTATTGATGATGCAACTAAGAAAGTTTGGGTATACTGTATAAAAAGGAAGTCTAATGTTTTTGATACATTCAATAAATGGAAAGCCTTGATTGAAAATGAAATAGGTTTAAAACTAAAATATCTCTGATTAGATAATGGAGGTGAGTATTGTAGTAATGTTTTTAATAATTACTATTTAGAAAGTGGAATTCATAGACAAAAAATAGTTCCAAGAACACCAAAACATAATGGTGTGTTAGAAAGAATAAATATGACTATTATGGAGCACGCCAGATGCATGAGATTACATGCAAGTTTGCCTTTACAGTTTTGGGTAGATGTTATAAATATAACAATTTATCTAATAAATAGAGGACCTTTGAGTGCTTTGGATGTTGGAATACCAGAGGAAGCATGGACTAAAAAGAAGATAAATTATTCTTTTCTAAGAGTTTTTGGTTGTGAGGCATTTTCTTATATTGCCAAAGATCATAGGAATAAGTTAGAAGCTAAGTCTCATGAATGCACATTTATTGGTTATGGAATTGATGATTATGGATTTTGGTTATGAAATCTGAAAGATAAGAAAATAATTAGGAGTAGAGATGTTGTGTTCCATGAAATAGTCATGTATAGAGACCAATTGTAGGAAAAGAAGAAAGAATAATCCAAAAGGGAATATATAGTATTATAAGACATTATAGAAAAACATGTCCCTAAAGTTCTTGATCAAAATGCACAATAGAAACAAGTACCTCAAACCCTTGTTAAAAGATCTACAAGAGTAAGTAGACCACCTCATCATTTTTCTCCTTCTTTATATTTTTTATTAATTACTAATGGTGGTGAGCCATAAAGTTATGAAGAAGTAGTGCATATTGATGCCAAGGATAAGTGGGAGCAAGCTATGGATGAGGAATATGATGCTCTAATGGAAAACTAGAAATGAGATTTGGTAGAGCTTCCCAAAGGAAAGAAGGTATTGTAGAGTAAGTGGGTATATAGGATAAAGGAGGAGAGCAAAGGTAAAAATAAATTTAAGGCTAGAATGGTGGTTAAAGGTTTTGCATAAAATAAAGATATAGACTTTGATGAAATATTTTCTCCAGTAGTTAAAATGACTTCTAGAAGAGTTGTTTTAAGTTTGGTAGCAGTAAAAGATTTGCACCTTGAATAGTTAGATGTGAAGACTGCATTCTTTCATGGTGACTTGGAGGAGGAAATATATATGGAGAAAATATAGGGATATGAATTCAAAGGTAAGGAGAAAATGGTGTGCAGGTTGAAGAAGAGTTTGTATGGCCTAAAACAAGCTCCAAAACATTGGTATTTGAAATTTGATAGTTTTATGATAGAACATGGTTAGTGTAGATGTCTTCAGATCATGGTTAGTGTAGCTACATTATTTTTATTTTATATGTATATGATATACTCATAGCTATTTCCAACATGCACAATATTAATGTACTCAAGAAACAATTAAGTGATAGCTTTTCTATGAAAGATCTAGGTGTAGCTAAATAGATCCTTGGTATGATGATAACTAGAGATAGAAATAATATGAAGATAGAATTATAACAGGGAGAGTACATCAAAAAAGTGTTGGAAAGATTTTAATATGTAAGATACAAAATCATTTGAGACACCTTTGGCTGCACACTTTAAATTAACAAAGGAACAATGTCCTAAAACACAAGAAAAAAAAACCTAATGTCTAAAATTTTATACTCATCAGTAGTTGATAGTTTAATGTATGAAATGGTGTGTACAAATCTAGACATTATATGTGTAGTGGGAGTGATGAGTAGGTTCATGAGTGATCCAAAAAAGGAACATTAGAGGACTATAAAATGGATCCTTCGTTACTTAAGAGTGACTATATATATAGTGTTAAGCTATGGTGGATCAGATGTGACATTATAGGGATATGTTGACTCAAATATGGTTGGTGACCTAGATGGTATAAGAATCACTACAAGGTATGTGTTTACAATAGGTGGTACAATAGTTAGTTGGGTATCATGGTTACAAAAGGTTATGGCACTTTTAACCATAAAGGTTGAGTATGTTGTTGCTATAGAAGCAAGCAAAGAAATAATTTAGTTATAGAGGTTGATGAAAGAGTTAGGACATAGTCAAAGAATATGTACTCTATATAGTGATAGTCAGAGTGAAATCCATCTAGCCAAAAACTTATTTAGTTACGGTATCATTTCATTCATTCAATGATACAAGAAAGGAAACTAAAATTGGAGAAGATACATACTAATAAAAATCCTATGGATATGATGACTAAGGTAGTTACAAGAGAGAAGTTGAAGATTTGTTTAGCTTCAATTGGTCTTCATGGATGATAATTAAATTAATGAACTTGTCTAGGTCTAGGTAGTACAGTGGATGTAGTAGCGGTGGAGTTGCTAAAATCAATCTCCAAGTGGGAGATTATTAGGTGGAGCTTGATTGTCTTCCAAGATCAGAGGTTAAAATTATGATGTTATTTCAACTAGGTTTTGGATTCCATTCTTTGTATCCCTGATGGTGCAGGGGGTTATGAAAATTTTATTAAAATTGCCTTGTAAAATTGTGATTTCATATTCAATTTGGGCCATGGATTAAAGGTTTCTAGATATGACAGTAGACATTATGTTTAGGTGTTTTTTCCATAATATGTATTGATAGATGGTTGAGATGAAAAAATAATATTATACACAAGAGAGAAGAGATAGAGAAGGTAGAGAGGTGTAACAAATTTTGTTGTAGGATTTGTTTCTCCCTTGTATTGATGGAAATAATATATTGGACAAGTTTGGTGGATGTAGCCCATCTTGGGTGAACCATGTTAAATATGGTGTCTCCTATTTTGTACATATTTATGATTATTTTCTATATGTTTGATTGATTCATTTCATATTTTTTATTCTATGTGATTTGGGGATAAATTTGTGTTATATTTTATCCTAACATATATGACCTAAGCTCTGTCATCTAGGTCCAGTTGGTACATGATATGCATGAGATGATAGTCAAAGGGAAGAGGACCTTAGAGCTAATCATATTGCTAACAACTTGGATATATGAGAGTTTTTATATGTATTAGGTGGCTGGGTTACCCCATGTGGTTGATGATAGGTTACCTTGGGTATGGAGATAGAGAGAGGACTAGGTAATGAGGGTCGTGCCCCACATGCCAGCATTGCAGTCAGTGAGATATACATATGTCATGCGGCAGCCATATGGTCACATAACAACTATATGGGTGAGTTAGGAAATAGTTGTACTAGTGACAAAGAGGATAGAGGTTGTTGGACACTATTTCTAGTGGAGAGAGCTGCATTCGATGACATAAGTGCTAGGGTAGATGGGCCTACCTCATTTAGTGACACCAATACTGATACTCAAGAAGTGGTATTAGAATGTGAGGGAGACATAGGGGAGGAGAGGACTAGGGCTACTAGTAGTGAGGTCGATATTGAGGCCACATTAAGAGTGACCATGGACTGGTCGATCATGATGAGGAGCTGAGTAAGAGGATAGGGATGCAGAGGTAGAGATATAAGATGTATCAATACTATCTTTGTAGGGAGATGAAAAGTGGCCATTGAGGACATGGTGTTGATGGAGACAGGAGGATCAGGAAAGAGTGGAGACTATTACCATTATAGATGAATCCATAGGTGAGCTAGAGGAGATGATAAAGAGACCACTTAGATGCAGGCTGAGATTGACACGAGCCATGATAGTCAAGTTTGATTTGAGTAGGTGACCTATAGAGGAGGTACTAAGAGGCCACATAGATGGGGAAACTATGCTCAGTGGTCACATAGATGGTGAGACCATAGGTGGTCACATAGATAGGTAAGAAAAGATAGTTAAATTATTACTTTAAGTTTTTTATTTAGAAATAGCGGAAGATATATATTTTGAGATGTACCAATGATATAATATCCATCTGATGTGATTTTGTAGATGTATATGAGGATGTAAGGGAGAGATAGGGATCCCTAGTGAAGGGAACACTCCATGACATACTATATGAGGCTCTACAACCATAAAACCCCATGACACTAGAGAATCCTAGTGTACCATCTACCTTAGTTCAGGTGAGCTGGTTTAGATTAGCTAGAGAGGCAATGAAGTAGATATAGGTGTAGAGAGAGAGGATGTAGCCATGAATAGTGATAGGTGTAGGGGAGCTATAGGCATGGTAGGCCCTAGTATATGAGAGAGCTATGCATCTGGATATAATAACATATATGATAAAGATTCAGACCAAGCTAGTGGAGTCAGATGCAGGTAGTATACCTACAAGAATAGGTAGAGGGATTGAGATCTTGAACAACCGCCTTATAGTGTACCATTCAAAGGAGTTGTACTGAGGCTCTAGTAGGTAGTGTGGCTAGGCCATGAGATAGATAGGATGGAGCACAACCATAGAGTTAGAGCATTATATATGGTTGCATATGTTGTATCAAACTCATTATATATATATATATATATATATATATATATATATATATATAATTTTGGCATATTGGTGTTGGATGTGTATGTTGTCATTATGGGTTATTCTGGTTGTGGTTGTGGATGCTTAGGATATATTTATTTCTAGCACATGTACTTAGCTTTGTTGTATATGCTATAGGAAATATATGAGATGTTGTCTCTTTTCTAGCATTATGAAAAACATATGCATGGTTAAAAAGAAACAAGCAAAAAGGACTTGGAAAAATATAATCAATCAAACAAATGCACTACACACTAATTCAAGTTGGGAAATGTGTAATAACAAAAAATGATTAAGTATAAAGAACCAAGAAATGGAAAAACAAGATGGTAAAAAGGAATTTGTTTTCAAACCAATGTGAAAGATTTTTGCACCAAATTAAAACAAGTAAAATCATACTAATATCATGTCGGGAAGTATGATAAACAAAGTAATAAAATGGAAGGTATGTAAAAAGGCAAAAAATGGTAATAAAAACAAATTAAATTAAGTCAATCAATCATACTAAATCATGGAGGGAAGTATGAAATAAAAACCAAATTACAAAAGATTGGTCTTAAATTGGTCATACTAATTCAAGCTGAGAAGTATGAAAAAATTCAAGAAATGGTTGAAATCTTACATGCACTCAAACAATAATAAGCTAAGAAGGCAAAATAAAAATTAATCAAGCATAAAACATACTAAATCAATATGAAAATCATGTAAAATAATGTGTAACTTCATAATTGATTGAATCTTATCTCAAATTTGACACATGTAATTTGGATGATGACTTGGGTATTGAAATTTTTTGTGAGGATGGTTGGGTGCTCTCCATGGTCTTACACTGAGACTCAATAAAGAGAACACCACTGGGGTGGAATAAATAAGAAAATTAGGTAATCAAGGATGTAGGTAATAGGAAAAAATATATATAAATTTATGAGGATGGTCGGGTCCTATCCACGGTCTTATAATGCAACTCATAAATGAAATACCAAGGGGAGTGATCAGTAAACAAAATAATATTTCTCAAAAGGAAATATGAGGGATATAATGAATGAAAAAGGGAGTGTAAAAATTAAGACTTAGGCATTTTATGAGAAGATTTTAGGAGGCAAGAGGCATACTAAGGACATGAGAAGACACTAAGTGACTAGTGGTCGTCTATGTACAAAGGAAACCTATTCGCTATAGACACAAATATTTGTAGAAAAATAAGTATGCTACTAAGACAACTCATGAAGGTAAATTAGTACAATAAAAATTAAAATGGACCTACTTTCCCATGATGTGTTTCCCATTCTTCAGGACCCCTTACGGAGCTATCAATCTACATTGAAGATTGGATACTTGCATGAGAAAGTAGGTAGCACTAAAAGATTTTTTTATTCTCCTTTTCTAATCTACTGGCCTACCATATCCTAAAGAACCTCATATCTGTTAACTAAAATTTTTTCACCATATTTTAAAACTTTTTTGAACCTCAAAAATTATGTCATCTTGTTAAAATACCTGGTGGGAGGGCCAATGACATATATTCTAGTCTTATTATAATTTTTCATTTTGTGTGATTATTTTAAATATAGCTATTGAAGTGTTTGTCATTTTCATTACTTTTTTGTTCTGAAGTAAGTTGTTTTGGATGATTCTAGTTATCCATTTCTAGAACATGACCATTGTCATAGTTGTCTCTATTTGGCATATTGAATAGCATGGCAAATCAGGTTGGTAGCTTATTATTCGATTTTTTGTTATGAACTTGGTAAATATTGTAATCTCTTTAGTTTTCAGAATCGAGCATCTATCAAAAATATCTTTGCACAAAGAAATAGTATCATTTTAAATTTGGTATAATGGGATTATAATACAATAATTGTATTTAATCTATGGATTAAATTTGGTGGTCAACAAATAATAAATTAAGGTTTTACATTTCAATAATGAAAAGCATTACTATAATTTATATTATAAGTTTCAAAAATAAAATATAGCTTATATACAAATAGACTTCCAAATGCATGGTTGTTTTTCTTTATGGAGCCTTTTTGATTTCAAAGGACAAAATATTATTTCCATCTAATATCCTAATGTCCACCCATGGGTAAAGGACGTATCATGATTTGCAAATAAAATGATGTTAAAACATAAAGTTTATAAAGTTTCCCCCTTATTATTTGTTACATAAGGACATCTGGAAAATTTTGTGCCAAATTAAGTAACATTAAAAGAGGGATGTACACATTTCAAATAGATATAATAGCTTTTAATAGTTGTTAATGCACTTTGGGGAAGTTGGGGATTTACGTAGTTATCCTTTTTTTGGGTAAAAGACGTGGCATAACTTTCTAAGGAAGGAATATCATGACGTAAATCATTTCCTCCCTTCATATTATGCCAGAGGACATGTGAAATTTGCACCATATAAATAACATGGAAAAAGAATGCATGTTTCGATGAACACAACAATAATTAGTGAATATTTAATGTGCCCTTTTGGAAGTTGGCAAGTTTCATGGTTATCCTTTATTTGAGACCTCTAATGTTGAGCAAAAAATTAAATAGTCTTGGATTACGTCTTGGATATTTAGAAGTTTGTTAAGTATGGCCGAGATTTTTGGGTGGTAATGAGTACATTTGTTTTCCCAGCATGTATTAATTTTGTTTCTCTTTCATTCAGAAGATTAAACATAAATAAATCTTCTTCACAGGTTTTAGTTTTTGAAAGTCTCCTTCAAAATTTAGTGTAGATGGTAATGGAGCTGAGAAACATGTTCATTAATTTTGATTAAATTTTTTTTAAGCAACTTTGCAGTAGAAATGATGAACTTGTGTCAGGATTTTCTCGGGTCCATTGAATTGCATTTATATGGAAATGTGAGTTTTCTTAACAATAGTTCACTCAAATGGTTAATTTGTTTTTGGGTTTTCATATTTATATCATGCAAAGAGGATATAAGATGGATTTGGTAAAAGCTTTTAGTTAATTGCATTTTTATCAATTTTTGCATGCAAAATGGATGAGATACAACTAGGGTTTTGTTGGGTGCAGTTCTTTTGTTTTATTTTCCCCATCTTTGGAGACCATTTTGAGACATTTGATAGTAATGCTAAAATTGTGACAGTGCATTTTGTTGAAGCTTGCCAAAATTTGGGTATTTGAGGGTTTTGTTTTTAATAAGTATTTTATCATGCTATGGTTGAATAAACCCTTACATTTGTAGAAATTACAAACTGAAATAACTTTCTCCCTTGTTGGTTTCTATGTAGTGAGGGTGTTTTGATCATAATATTTGTGTATTTATAAACTTGGGGTTTCATAGTATTTTATGGGAGAATCACCAGGTTTTTCTAAGATAAAAAAATAATGATAGAGCTTTCATCTTGAAACAACATAATATTTGGGGCTTGACAAATTTTCAATCTAGGTATTTGAGAAATTAATTTTTTAGCAGAATTTGGTGGTATTATGATTGAATAAATTTTGGATTTTTTGCATGCTGAAACATATTTTCTTCTTATTGTTTCTAAATCATGTTGATATTTTGCCTAAAATAACATGAGGTTTTCATAAACTTTATGGCATAATTCCTAATTTCTGAGATAAAATTTATCTTTGGTAAAATGATTTTGGGGTGGTTTACTACTGTTTTGACTTCATTGATTAAATGCTAAATCAATTTCATGACATAAATCAGAGCAAATATTTAGTATGACTAATCATGGATTGATTATTTCTAGTTTTGATCAATTTTAAATCAATTATTTGGATAGAATTTGATATTCAAACATGAAAATGAAATTACTGTTGGATTTTCTCAGTTTTGATGAGGCATGATATATAGCTTGGTGTATGGTTTTTTTTTAGTTAAACATTTCAATATTCAATTAAGTAATGAAATTTTTTATGGTCTAGTTATATTTTATTTAATCATATCTTTTTGAATTGATATTTTAAAATTAGTTTATAGGAGTCATTTAATAGCAGGTCCCCACCTGAGTGTTGTCCGATCTTTTAAAAATAAAATATTTAAAGAGGTTATTATTAAGTTCATTATGAACTTAAAGTTTGCTTTAAATTTATAACTTTATTTTATAAAGTTGATTTAACTTTAAATTATAAAGTACATTCTCTAAACTTTAAACATAAATTTAGTTGTTAAAGCAATTAACTACTTGGTAAAGGTTATAAAGACAAGCAACCTCATTATGAAAAAGGAGGAACTCATTTCGGTAAATGTGAGAACTCTCACTTTCATTTGCACTTCTTTTTCAAGAACAAGTCTCTGAGATGATTAACTTTTACAGAAGATTGATACTCACTCAATCTGATGACATAGCTCTATCTCATTTATTCTAGGTATATCCAGGTTTACTTTCAATTATTTTCTAATTACTTAGTTAATATTTGGGAAATTTAAAGTTTTGATGAATTCAGATTTGTATTCATATATGTTGAAATATTGTTATCCCTTGAATACTCATGAACACTTCATGCTTAGCGTGATAAAAATTCAATGTTTATTATGCTACAATTATCTCTTTTCAAAACTTGTAATCTATATATTTTCTTTATTAATGAAATCATTCCTTGTTTAGGGTTTCTTAATCATATTTTATTATTTGATTTTGGTTTAATGCCTCCTCTATGTATTATATCTTTTAGTGTAATGTTTATTTCTTTGTTTTTTTCTTTTTGGTTAGTACTTTTTCTTTAAGTAGTCTTTCTTCTTTGTTTGTTTTCTTTTTTCTTTTCTTGTGTTTTATTCATCTCTCTTTGCTAGTAGCAGCCGACTTTCATTTAGAGAAGCATTCATGACATTAAAAACTAAAATATCATTTTCAGATTTAAAGTATGCATATATAGGCCTATTTTGATTTACTTGGTTTCCTATCATTTATCTTAGATCTATTTATATTATCAGATTTCTATTCTTCAAGAGATCATCTAATTAATAAATTTTCTCTGTTAGATAGAATAGATTATAGTTTCTCATTTAAATTGATTCATAATCTGGTAAAGTGTATTTTTGATTGCTATAATGAAACCTGTTACATTGGATAAATTATTTGCAACATTTAGTTTATCTAGAATTATCAAATGCATCTTTAATATTTAGAGCTATTCGAATACAAGTTTATTTATTAAACTATTATACGAGACCAATCTTCTTATGAAAACACTTCATCTATCTATTACTCATTCAAGCTAAAATAATCCTTTTTAAGAAAGATTATTTTCTCAAAACTTGGTCAAGTGTGTAAATTAATATAGATTGATTTTAAAAAACCCATTATACACTTTGTAAGGATTTTTAGTCATAAGAATCCCATTATTAGACTGGTACGATTTCAATTTGACCTTTGTGATAGGCGAAAAGGTTGATTCATTGGCACTCCAATTTTTAGCATCAACAAATTTGGTGGTTGCATTGGGAATATTTAATTCTTTCTTGAATAATTTCATTTTAGTTTTCTAATAATAGTTGGTCCCCAATTTATACTAATGTCTCTTTCAGTATCTACTGGTTGTTCAAGTCTTGATTTTTGTTTGAATGAACTTCTTCATGCAACATCTTTACTTGGCTTTGATTCTAATGACTTTTTTCAAGAATGGCATCTTCTCACTGATATTGTTCAAAATAAAATTCATCCCGATTTGGAAGTTTGACTCAATTTAGTATGGTGTGAAGGTGAGTCTCTTGAAATATTTTCTCAACATTACTTTCTAGATTATACTGAAATCTCTTTTCCATCTAGGCCTAGAATAAATATTGCTCTTATTTTATAGATAAAATTATTACCAGAATCATATAGACCTGTTGCTCTATAATAGAAAACTAGGATGTTAAACTTTTTAAAATTTTATAAATCTAATTTAGAATCTTATTCAAATAACATAAAATGCATCTTATACTCTTGAACCAAATAATCTCACTCAATAATGTGTTATCATTGATTGGTTGGTCAAAAATCAAGTTGATTCGAATCTAACAACTTGGTAGACATTACTCTACTACAAAGATGAAGCCCTTGGCAAATATCTATTATGCTTCTTGTCTAAATACCAGGATATTCCACTTTCTTTCAAACATAGAAAAAAATTATTTTATAGTCTTTGGATGAGTCATCTTCCTAATAATCACAAAAGGGTTACTAAAAATATTGGACTCATAAACTTTCAAATGATCTTACAATTTTCCCATATCTAAAAGAAAAGTAAAGATTTCTACCAAATTTGTTCTTTAAATCATGATCTAGTCAAATGCAAAATGTTTTTTGAGTTAATGGTTAAATTTGAAAATAAATTTCTTGTTAAATTTTCTATTTTCTTAGTTTATAATGCAATTATTAGTTCTCATGATGAATATTCTATTCACCTACAATCAAATCAAGAATCAAAATTTTTCCCTCATCATGGCGTTGCTTCAGCTAAGTCTATCATTACTCCTAGATGCTCAAAATCAGATTTGTCTGATAATAATCCTTTGAAATCTGACTCTTGCATAAGTGATTCTCTTCTTTTTAATGATTTAACAGTGCAACATATAGGAAATTCGACAATTTTCAAAGAATGTCTTTATGATTTCAACAGAGATGTATGAATTCAAGGCTATGAAGTTCTTAATCTTTTAGATTTTTTTAAAATGAATATATTAGATTCCATGAAACATAGTGATTTTGAGACTTTTACTTTTCTAGACATTCAAATGGACAATAGCATGATGGATTTTGAATTTGACAAATTTCAGTTTGCTCTATCTAAATCTAAATTTGATATGTATTTGGTGGAAATTGAAAAAAATTCTTATCTTAGAAATGTGTCTAAATCATAAATAATAGCCTGCAAACAAGATCTGAACATTCAAAATCCTGCATTTGAATCTTTCTTGTTTGAAATTTCTGATATAACTCATAATCATGACTTTTTTGTGTGTCAAAACTCTAACAAAGAGACTAAAAATGATAACCAAGATGTCTAAAATGTAAAAAATGAATACTTCACTAAAACATTTGAGATTAAAGATTAAATGATCATTGATGAATTTCTTAATATGTTGAGTCAATATGAAAGTTTATTTTCAACTTCAGAAGAAAGTTTTGATTTTTTTGAGAGGGTAGAATTTGAAGTCTTTTTTGAGTATTTGGGTTTTTAATCTAATTCTAATGTTGAAAGTTTCATTTGTCATCCTTTTGATAACAATCTACAAATTTTTCAAAAGTCTACTAATCACATAAAGTCTAATTTTATTTTTAAGATTCAAGAGAAAGGCAATAAGTGAGAGATTATTTTGTTGATTTTAGTTTATTTTAGCATGTTTTTATTACTCTATTGTCTAGTTATTTCACTGTTTGTAGGTGTTTTAAGACATTTGATGTTATTCAAAATCCTATGAAACATGATAAAATGTTTTGTATTCTTTGTTTTGTTATGATTTCTCATATATCTTGTATCTTGTGGTTTTTACATCAAATTTATGTTGTCATTTGGGATGTTTTACATTGGAAGATTTTTGATAATGGCTAATTCTCTTTCTTCTCATAGCTGTACATAATTCCATTTTTGTAGCATAAAGTTTGCTTTTTCTCATTGTGGCTTGTTAGTTGTTTTGTGTGGTTTTCATTTTTGGTCTTTGTAGTTCTTGGATTCTACCCATATTTTGAAACCTTCATCAGTATTTGAGCTATACATGGATCCTTTCATAAATGAATGTAAGTTTTCTTCATCAAAAGGTTATTTTCTTGATTTAACTAAAAAGTCATTTTATAAATGAATTAAATTGGGTAACTAGTTAGGTGAAAGTGCTTACTTTCAAATTATGTGATTTTAGACTGATGTAACATGATTCATCCAGCCAGCACCCCCCAATTTAATGATTCCTCTTCTTCATACCATGTTAAGATAGACAATTCATTCCTTTAATTGAATACATATTTTAAGGATTCCACACATAATGATTTGGGAAACAACTTACCTGGGTTGCACTCCCAAATTTCTCATTTTTGCTAATCTTATGTTACAGTCCAATCTTGCAAGCAAAACTATCCAACAAGGTTGCTAATGTTAACTAAAATTTTTTCACCCTATTTTAAAACTTTTTCAAACCTCAAAAATTACATTTTCTTTTTAAAATACTTGGTGGGGGCCAATAACTCATATATTATGGTCTTATTATAGCTTTTCATTTTATGTGATTATTTTAAATATGACTATTGACGTGTTTGTCATTTTCATTACTTTTTTGTTCCAAAGTAAGTTGTTTTGGATGATTCTAGTTATCCATTTCAATAACAAGACTATTGTCACAGTTGTCTCTATTTGGCATATTGAATAGCAGGGAAAATCAAGTTAGTAGATTATTATTTGATTTTCCATTATGAACTTGGTAAATATCATAATCTCCTCAATTTTTGGAATTGAGAATCTATCACAAATATATTTGCACAAAGCAATAGTATCATTTTACGTTTAGTATAATGGGATTATAATAGCGTCATTTTATTTAATCTATGGATTAAATTTGGTGGTCAATAAATAATAAATTAAGGTTTTACACTTCAATAATGAAAAACATTACTATAAGTTTCAAAAATAAAATGTAGCTTATATAAAGATAAACTTCCAAATGCATGGTTGTTTTGCTTTATGGAGCCTTTTTGATTTCAAGGGATAAAATATTATTTACATCTAATATCCTAACGTCCACCCATGGGTAAAGGATGTGGCATGATTTGCACATAAATTGATGTTAAAACGTAAAGTTTATAAAGTTTCCCCCGTATTATTTGTTACATAAGGACATCTGGGTATTTTTGCACCAAAGTAACATTAAAATAAGGATTTACATGTTTCAAATGGAGATAACAACTTTTAAAAGCTGTTAATGCACTTTGGGGAAGTTGGGGATTTACGTAGTTATCCTCTTTTTGGGAAAAAGACATGGCATAACTTGCTAAGGAAGGAATATCATGACGTAAAGCATTTCTTCCCTTCATATTATGTGAGAGGATATGTGAACTTTGCACCATATAAATAACATGGAAAAAGAATGCATGTTTTGATAAACACATTAAAAATTAGTGAATATTTAATGTGCCCTTTTGGAAGTTGGCAAGTTTCACAATTATCATTTATTTGAGACCTCTAATGTTGAGCAGTGAATTAAACACAGTCTTGGATTACATCTTGGATGTTTAGAATTTTGATAAGTTTGGCTGAGATTTATGGGTGGAAATGAGTACATTTGTTTTGGTAGCATGCATTAATTTTGTTTCTCTCTCCTTCAGGAGATTAAACACAAAGAAATCTCCTTCATAGGTTTTAGTTTTTGAAAGTCTCCTTCAAAGTTTAGTGTAGATGGTAATGGAGCTGAGAAACATGTTTCATTAATTTTGATTAAATTTTTTTTAGGTAAATTTGTAGTAGAAATGATGAACTTGTGTCAGGATTTTCTCGAGTCTACTGAAATGTATTTATATGGAAAGGTGAGTTTTCTTAACAACAGTTTACTCAAATGGTTAATTTGTTTTTGGGTTTTCAAATTTCTATCATGCAAAGAGGATATAAGATGGATTTGGTAAAATCTTTTATTTCTTCACATTTTTATCAATTTTTGCATGCAAAATGGATGAGATGCATCTAGAGTTTTGTTGGGTGTAGTTCATTTGCTTTATTTTTCCCATCTTTGGAGACCATTTTGAGACATTTGATAGTAGTGTTAAAATTGTGACAGTGCATTTTGTTGAGGCTTGCCAAAATTTGTGTATTTGAAGATTTTGTTTTTAAGAAGTATTTTATCATGCCATGGTTGAATAAACCCTTAAATTTGTAAAAATTGCAAGCTAAAATAAATTTATCCCTTGTTGGTTTCTATTCAGTGAGGGTATTTTGATCAGAATATTTGTGTATTTATACACTTAGGGTTTCATAGTATTTTATGGTATAATTACCAAGTTTTTTTGAGATAAAAAAATAACACTGGAGCTTTCATCTTGAGACAACATAATATTTAGGGCTTGAAAAATTTTCAATCTAGGTATTTGAGAAATTAATTTCTAGGCAGAATTTGGTGGTGCCATGGTTGAATAAATTTTGGACTTTTTGCATGCTGGAACATATTTTCTTCCTGTTGTTTCCAAATCATGTTGATATTTTGCCTAAAATAACATGGGGTTTTAAAAACTTTATGGTAGAATTTCTAATTTCTGAGACAAAATTTATCTTTGGTGAAATGATTTTGGGGTGGTTTACTACTATTTTGACTTCAATGATTAAATGCAAAATTAATTTCATGACATAAATAAGAGAAATATTTAGTATGACTGATCATGGATTGATTATTTTTGGTTTTGATTAATTTTAAATCAATTATTTAGATAGAATTTGATATTTATACATGCAGATGAAATTACTATTGGATTTTCTTAGTTTTGATGAGGCATGATATATAACCTGGCATATGGTTTGTTTTCAGTTGAAATTTTCAATATTCAATTAACTAATGAAAAAATTTATGGTTTAATTACATTTTATTTAATCATATCATTTTGAGTTGATATTTTAAGATTAGTTTATAGGAGTCATTTAATAGTGGCCCCCCACCTAAGTGTTATCTGATATTTTAAAAATAAAATATTTAAAGAGGTTATTATTAAGTTCATTATGAACTTAAATTTTTCTTTAAACTTATAAGTTTATTTTATAAATTTGATTTAAATTTAAATTATAAAGTTCATTCTCTAAATTTTAAACATAAAGTTAGTTCTTGAACCAACTAATTGCTTAACAAAGGTTATAAAGGCAAGCATCCTCATTATGAAAAAGGAGGAACTCATATAGGTAAATGCAATAAATCTCACTTTTATTTGTGCTTATTTTTTGAGAACATGTCTCTGAGATGATTATTATTTACAGAAGATCGACACTCAATTAGATTGCATAGCTCTATCTCATTTATTCTAGGTATATCTAGGTTTAATTTCAATTATTTTTTGATTAATTATTGAATATTTGGGAAATTTAATATTTTGATGAATGTGGATTTGCATTCATATATGCTGGAATCTTTCTATCACCTGAATATTGATGAACTCATCATGCCTAACATGATAGAAGTTTGATGTTTATTATGTTGCAATTATCTCTTTTCAAAACTTGTAATCTATGTATTTTATTTATTAATGAAATCATTCCTTGTTTGGGGTTTCTCAATCATCTTTTATTATCTGATTTTGGCTTAACACCTTCTCTATGTATTATATCTTTTAGTGTAATGTTTATTTCTTTATTTTCTACTTTTTGGTTAGTGTTTTTTCTTTAATTAGTCTTTCTTCTTTGTTTGTTTTCTTTTTTCTTTTCTTATGTTTTTTTTATCTCTCTTTGCTAGTAGCATTCTGCTTTCATTTGGAGAAGCATTCATGACATTAAAAACTAAAATATCATTTTTAGATTTAAATTATGCATATACAGGCCTATTTTGATTCACTTGGTTACCTATCATTTATCTTAGATCTGTTTATATAATCAAATTTCTACTCTTTAAGAGATCATCTAATTAATAGATTTTCTTTGTCAAATAGAATAGATTATAGTTTCTCTTTTAAATTGATTCATAATTTGGTAAAGTGTATTTTTTATTACTGTAATGAAATTTATTATATTAGACAACTTATTTGGTACATTTAGTTTATCTAGTACTATCAAACACAAATGCATCTTTAATATTTATGAGTTATGATTCAGAGCTATTCAAATACAAGTTTATTTATAAAACCATTATACGAGACCAATCTTCTTATGATAATAGTTCATCTATCTATTACTCATTTGAGCTAAAACAATCCATTTTAAGAAAGACATTATTTTCTCAAAATTTAGTCAAGTGTGTAACTCAATACAACTCGACTTAAAAAAAACCCATTACATGCCTTGTACTAATTTTTTAGTCATAGGACTCCCATGATTAGATTGGTATGATACCAATTTGACCTTCATGATAGGTGAGAGCATTGATTCATTGGCATGATAATTTTTAGCATCAAGAGGCTCTACCATGAGGCCAACTATGGAGTTTGAGCTTTGACTATAAGAAAGAGATGTGATTTGAATCATGTCTTTTAGTATGATTATACTTTTAAGAATATTTTTTCCTTTTGATATCATTACCTTTTGTTTAAATGATTTTGGATTTTAACAATCTTTTGAAGGCTTTTTAAGATTCCTCCTCCATATAGATTTAGAATGACCAATCATGAGAGATATAGTGATACACACAAATAAGTTTTAGGATAAGGCTAAAGGAAGATAAGTAACCAAAGATTGACTAGGACACTTAGGATTGTCAATGAACTAGCATGTGATCTCAAGTCTCAACCATGTATATGCTTAGTTTGCGTAAAAATGAAAAAGGGAAAAATGAGATCCAAGGTAGACCGATTAAAAGAGATAGTAATGAGATAGGTTCTTTGCTTATTCACATGGTAAAGAGAGATAATAACTAAGGGGAATAGGGTATGTATAATCAAATCACTAGAATAAATTATTTATGAAAAATAAGGATAAGAAAGAAAAACAATCATAAAGATACAAGTAATAATTTTTTGAGAAAAGCTCCAAGGAAAAGAAAGGAAAACAATTATAAATAAAAGAAAACCATATGAAAAGTATAAATGATAAGATAAATTAGATATAGTACAAGTAAGAAATCATGATAAAAGATAAATAGAAATTTGATAAAGTGTCAAATGATATAACAGATAGAAATAAGATTGGATCACATGTCCAATCAAATATAAATGTAAAAACACCATGTATGTGCTCATAAATACTGGTAAATCTATCCACATACATTATCCAATACATCAGATAAGTCTCTATGAAGTTGTAGTTGAACTACTGATAAAATTTCATTAATCTTTAATGAATATTGAGAAAATACTTCTTTTCTAATCTCCTCAACTAAAAAAGTAGGAATGCTCAAAGGATCATGATGAGGAGGAGAATTAGGCAAAGGCTAGTTAGGAGAATTCATGGGAATAGGATCTATGGGAGATGAAAGAATCATTGGTGGAGAAGGATCCATGGGTAAAGGACTCATGAGTGGATAATTATTTATAGGTGAAGGACTCATGAGTGGAGAAGGATCCATAGGTAAGTGAAAGTCCATAGGTGAAGGGATCATAGGTGGAAGCACAGAAGGTGGTGAAGGGACCACAGGAGGGGATGGAACCACTTGAGGTAGATCCATGGGAGAAGGAGGAGCCTTCTTATGGGAGGAATGATAGAAGGTTTGGGAATGAATATAAGGTGATCTTTGAAATATTATTTTAGGATGGAACACTGATCAATATGATGGGTGCTGCATAAATGCCATAGACAATATACTTCACCATACTTGGGAAAATATTTAGGAAGTGCCTTTAAGTGAGGTATGGATTTGTCTGATGATGGAGAAGAAGGACACAAGGTATCAATATATTGTCATAACTTATGATAATGGGTAGAATAATGATTATGTCCCATGGAAGTAATAAATATGCTTGCGAGTGGTTTTAGTAGAAGCACTCATGGAAGGAGGTAAAATAAGAGTGGAAAAAGATGGAGAATACTCATCATCCCATTTGGTTGGCAGAGGAGCCATCTTAGGCAAAAGAAGCAAACCATCACCAAGGGATGGTGATGATGAAGAAGGAATGAAACTAAGCTCAATGGAAGGAGTAATGGAATTAGAAGAAAAGGTAGGCTCAACAATAGTAGGAGTGGAAATAAGATCAATTATAGTAAGAGAAAGTAGAGGCTTAACTATAGCTAGATTTACTAAGGGAGGGGTAGGATCTACATAAGGTCTAAGGAGAGTTATACTAACCTCAGGGGTAAACTAGATATGAGGGTCAAGATACCTAGTAAAATGGTAAGGATTAGTCATAGAATGATCTATGACCATAGTACTACATGGATCCATAAAAATTGGAGGTGTTGGTGCCATCTCTACCCTATGATAAAGGGAAAAAATGCAAAAATCAAGAACTATAAGTGAAGGAAAATGATGAGATGAATGAAAAAAATCAAGTAAATAAGAATGATAAGGATAATCTCAGCATCGTGGGCCTGTAAAAGACCACCTAATAATGGATCATCTAAGTAATAAACATCATTGTAATCTAAGGTATGAATATCAATGATAGAGGTAGGGATAACCTTTTCATTTGATGAATCATGGTTAATAAAATTCCTAGTCTTAATCAAGACTACGAGAATGTCATCACAAGGAGTTTTGTAAGGATGAAGTTGCAAGGAAGCAGGAAGCTATGAGATGAGATGAGGTGAGAGATTAAAAGTTTTGATCTTTAAGTTAATTTGATCGAGCTCATCATCATCAGAGTCTAAGAGGTTAGGAGGAATGTTACCAATGATTTGAGGATGGCCACTGTAACCATGGGTTGAATTAATAGAAAAGTTGAGATGTTGAGTCTTACAAAATAGAACACTTGGAAAAGGTTCAAGAATATGAATCTTGAAGACACCATGATCTTGGAATTATTCAAAATTATAAGGGTTAGTGTTACCTTGAATATTGTAAATGGATCCATTATGAGGGAATTTAATGCATTGGTAAGCGTAAGAAGTGATAGCTCTCATATGGTGACTCCACGGCCTACCAAGCAAGATTTTATATGAAATGGGGAAGTTAAAGATCATCACCTTCACATGGATGATGATAGGTAGGATGATAATGAGAAGCCACACACAACCTAGAGGAGGCATTTGCCTTATATCATATCTTTGTTAGGTACTACATGTAGACTTAAGATTACATTCTGAATATCCAAGGGTCTTAATGAAATCAAGAGAAGTGATACATGTGTTGGAAACCTCATCAATCAATACATGTTTGACTTGGATATTGCCTATTTGGATGCTAATAAATAAGGGAGCATCATCTACATAAAAAAATATCATTAGGAATCATAAAATCTATGGGAAATCTAAGAGAAAGAGAGGTGTCTATAGTTTCATCAACATTGATACGCATCTCTTCACATTATTGTAAAATACTATCTTCAGAACTAGATGAAGCTGCCTCCCATCCTGCTAGGGGGGAAAATGGACATTTATCTCAAATAATATCTACATGAGATAGTTTTTATGACGTGGGAAAGTCCTCACAAGTTTAAAAAATGGAATTTGGGATGGGAGATTAGTGAGCTCCACAATGGGATCTGACTCATCGTATCCTATAAGAAGGTTGTTAGATATAGGTACATAATGGTTAAGGAGGTCCTTGGAAGGAGGAGTCAAAGGACATTGAAATTTATGTTGGTAGGAAGAAGAAGATTTAGAAAAAGGTGGAAAATCATGTTGAGATGAAAAATTAGTTTGTTTGAGTTGATTTTGAGAAGGAGAAGTGTTAATAGTTGCTTGGTTATCATTAGTATTGGAAGATGATGGAAGAGTGGTAGAAATAGAATGGGATGTGTTATCTCCAAGGGAGAATCATAAATTAGATCATCAAAATTAATAAGGTCATCTTGTCCCAACTCTTTTAAATGATTTGGAGAAGAATCATGGATAACACGATATGTCTTAGATGAAGGAGTGTAGATAGAGTGGAAATCAATGAAATCCACCACCCTTCACATATTAGTCATGTTAACAACATTCTCTTTGGAAGTTGGTTCAACAAGAATTTATACATTATTAGTGGAAGGGGTGGGCTTATCTTGAGTGTCTTGAAGTGGTTGATGATTAGGTAAAGGATCTTTATAGATATCTAAATAAGCATTTTCTTGATTTAAGGCTTGAGTTTTTCATGTGTTTTATAGTCCTTAAAATTAATCTCATAGGCTTATTGATGATTATAGATAATAGAATCATGATCAAAATTAGGTCTGAGAAGAAAATCCATAGCTAAATTATGAAGTTGTCTACAGGTATCATGAGAGTGACCCTAACTAGCGTGAAACCAAAAAAACTTGTTAGGATCATTCTAGGATTTCATAGGTTGAGTAGGGTCAAGTTCTCGTGGAAGAGGCCTGGGTAGATGCTTAAGAAATTCAGCTGAGGATAGAGGTTTTTGAACATTGATGTTATTGGGTGAAGAGAAATGAGGATTAGTATATTTTTGAGAAAAAAGAACTGGTTTTGAATAAGGGTTATGAATGATAGCTTGAACATTATGAATGGTGTCAAAAGAGTCAGTAACACCATCATTGGTGATATTGTGGTTTTTTTTAGTAATAAATGAGGACCTATAGAAGGTTGGGGTGGATGGAATTGTCGCATTAGAAAATATTGTCTTTTAGCTTGGTCAATAGCCTCCTCCAAGATATGTGGAGAGAAAGTACAAACCCGGTATTTTAGTTTAGGAAAGAAAGCATTTGTAAAGAGATGAAAAAGATTGTCATTCACCATGTTATATTCACATTTTTTTGACAAAGTCTTCCATATCTTAAAAAAGGATTGGGTGGTTTCATTCTCATGTTGTTTTCAATTAATGAAGTGGGCTAAAGTGTTTTTAGGAAGATCATTAGTTTGTAGTTCTTGAACTAAATCATTTACTAAGTCCTCCAAGCTAGAAATGGAATTAGCTTTAAGTTGATTGTACCAATCCAAGGCATCACCCATGAGATTTTTGGCTAGGATCTTAGTAGCGAAAAAGGTGTTTATTTGACCCAATCTTTGTAAATATTTCCAAATGTTTTGAGGTGAAGGGTAGGATCGGTTGGCCCATTATAAGAAATTGTAGGTGTTATACCTCTTATATCAATGTTGGCAATTTGAGTCATGAGAGGTTCATTTTGTAGATTATTAATGGTTTTATTTATTAAAGGGGGTTGAGGAATGAGATTACCTTGAGAATCTCTAAGAGAAAGAGGGGGAACATTTTGTTTATGTGTACCCCAAGCCATTGGTTACGAATGAGATTGAAGATTAAGAAGGTGGTTTTGAATTCTCATCTTTTGATTTGTGTTATGAGCTTGAATGGTATTCATTTGATTGACAATTTTCAATAAATGTTGATGTATTTAATTAACATTAGATGAATTAGAATTGGTATTTATGTTGGTATTAGTGGCTTGGGTACCACTATTAGTGTTGATGTGAACTTGAGATGAATTATGAGAATGTGAGGCATTGGTGGAAAAATTTGCTTGTGAAGAAAAAGATGGACTACTGAATGGCTGAGAAGAAGAAGGACTAGAAGCATGATTGCCTTGGGTAGCAAGCAATGAACTAGTGGAAGGATTAAGGATAGTGGATCTTATGAGAGACCCACTAGATGTATAACCTATCAAGTTAGTTGAGATACTAGGCATGGAGGTAGAAGAGGTTAGAGAATAAGATGTCATGGCATAAGGAGTCAAAATTTAAGGAATAGGTTGAGAACCAAAGAAAGTGGTACCTCTAAATCCCATTGATAATGTAGGAGTTG
Organism: Torreya grandis; assembly: GCA_037957365.1. Classification (NCBI taxonomy): domain Eukaryota; kingdom Viridiplantae; phylum Streptophyta; class Pinopsida; order Cupressales; family Taxaceae; genus Torreya; species Torreya grandis. The sequence continues at coordinate 2,808,515 of JARHVA010000947.1, forward strand.
ATGAATGAGGCTCTTTAACTTGACCACTAATCATGAGGTTATAAATGGTAGAAGTATCCTTTCCTCAATGTTGAGGAAATTTGAAAATAAAGAAAAGCATTTCAAGAGTATACTATAATTTAGGTTGGTCTTATAATGAGAAAAGAGGATTATGCTATGAAGACATATGAGGAGGGGTCCCATAGGATTCGTAAAGTTCATCATGTCTATTGATTGTAACTCAGTGTCATTATCCAAATAAAAATCCATGATGAAGGGAAAAGAAGAGAAGTGAGAAATAAAAGGACAAAGAGGTGACTAAAATAGTATAGGGTCAATTGGGTTGATTTAGAATAAAAATAAGGACTATAAAACTTTACAAGGTTGATTGGGTTGATCCAGTATAGTGTGCATAAGGCAAAAAAACTACTAGGTCGACTGGGTCAATCCAGTATAATATACAAAGAATTTAAGAAGCCTAAATTAGATTATAAAAATGAAGCAAAATGTGTTTGAAAGTAATGAAAAATAAGTAAGTATTGAAAGAAAACAAACAATCAATTAGATCAATGATGGCCAATCCAATTGAGGCACACAAAGCAAAATCTTGCACTAACATTGGCTAATGCAAGATTTTGTGCACATAACTGAGCAAAGAGAAATAAATAAACTTTAAAAGTAAATATATAATTAATTGGTCAACCTAAATGTTTATTACATTATTAAGAATTATTTTTAATGTGATTGGAAGTTGGCAATAAGAAAGGTACCAGATAGCAATCTTAGGATGGTTTCAAATAGTTTGGGTTGAAAGGGAAAATAGTGGTAATGATATAGGCTTGGTATTGGGGCCTACCCCATCACTTCACACACTAAAATGATAATGTTTTTGGGTGCTTATCCAAAATATACCATTAACCACGCTTTATACTTGACTAGAGCATCAAGTTGGCTTCCCCCTTGGTGATGAAATCCAAGTAGGTTAGACTAGGGTATATATGATGTTAAATTATTTTTTTATGTTTTGTGATTTGGTCATGTGTGCATAAAAAAATAAATAGTGAGACTAATCAATTAATTAAAAATCCCCTAATTAAACAATGTGAGCCATTCAAAGCATGCAAGAAATAGGAAAAGAAAGTGTGAACTAATTACTAGTAGCTATAAGGTTAATTATAACTTTGAAACAAAGTATAATGTTGAAATTATATGAAAAAATTATATAATAGGGTCAAACTTATACTATGGAAGTAAAGTATAAAAATTAATTGGGTCGCCAGTGTCAATCTAGTTATTTCAGATAGCACACAAAACATATAACTAGGTCGACAGTGTCAATCTTGTTGACTATGCAAGGGTAGTTTCAAAGACTGCAAACTTTGAAAGGAAAGACAAAAAATAAAGAAATAAAGAGTTAGAAAGGAACCTTTGTGGATCAGAGATGCATTTAAGGAAGATGACTAATGAATAACCTTGAAGTATGTTGGCAAAACCTACAAATTGGGTTGATAGGATCGATCAAGTTATACAGGAACCTGCTACAAAGTGCTAAAACTGTAAGGGGTTAATTGGGTCAACCTAGTAGGATAAAATATATGTTTGAAAGGATATAAATCTATACTAGGTTAATTGGGTTGATCCAGTTGCCTATTCCTAAAAACCTACGCATAGAGATAAATAGTTGGGTTGAAAGAATCGATCTAGTATGTCAAAATATAGGATAAAATGATGATCAAAAGATTAAAATAAGTGGAATAAAACCTACAAGGGTTAGTTTCAAATTGGGTTCACTAGAATATATACAATCAAAAATGCATCATGTTTATAAATCAATCCTGACTTGAAGAAGATAGAGCATACCTACACTTTCAATTAGGGATACACTTGTTAAGCTAGATAATGACCAATATGGGGATCTGCTAGAATTGTTTAGGGGATCACTTTTCACAACATATCATGATAGGAAGGGTTAAAAATCTTAAAATATAACACAATCACACAACAACCCTAATAAAGTCCTAAGGTTTAAATCATTTCACTTATTCTAATAACAAGAAATTAAATCTAATCTAGTGCACACCAAATCTTGTGGCACAAAGTGGGGGTTATAAATAATAAAACAAATAACTAAACTAAACATGTATTAGAAGACATATACTCATATCAATGTATATAGAATCTCAATACTTGAAAGAAAAATAAAAATGCATTATCTATCTACTCTTACAAAGGAAAAATAAAGTTAAGAATACTTACTTTTGAAGATGAACCTGTCGAGCCTCAATCTCTCCCTTAGCCAAGGTGCTTCACAAGAGATTGTTGTGATATGTAAGGACAACCAAGATAAATAATCTCTAGGATACACCCTATCTAATCATTTAAAAGACTTATCCACAAGATAAGATTTGTATCTCCAAATAAAGTATGAAACACTAAGTTTTATTCCTCAAGTAGAATGTTCAGTAATCAGATGTTCATTCATATTTATTTATTAATAATTCATCTCTTATGAAATTGTGGGAAATGAACTTGTATATATAGGTATATCTTTCCCTAAATCCTCTTGAGAATGTCAGTTGTATAAGGTTGACCTAGTGTGTTTTTTGAGATAAATCACTAGGTTTGAATTAGGTCAACCAAAAGGCTAACAAGCTAAGAAAGTGAAAAATACCCCTAAACTATATTGGGTCGACCCAATTAACCTAGTATAGTCAACTGACCAAAAGGTTTTTAAATAAATAAAATGAGGGATGTAAAGAGGAAAAGACTAGAATAGGTAGGGCTGAGAAGAATAAGCTTTGGGTTAATGGTTTTAGGATACAAGTGTGTAGATGGCAAGTAGTAAAAGGGACAATAATATTATGAAGCATTGATGGTCTACCCAACCTTTCTCGGTGCACCCCTTAACGCATGCACTTAGAGATATTGAGACTCAAAATGTTCCTACAAGATACAAAGTGTTAGTAATCAATAAAAGTTTGAAAATATTATGTGTATACATGAAGAATCTGGAAAAAGAGTTGATCAGATGTAAGGAGTTCAACATTTCACTTAATTCGAAGAAGTGTCACTTTAGAGTACCAAATGATAAGTTATTAGGACATATGGTTTCCAAGGATGGTGTCATGATTGAACCAAAAGGATTGAATCCATTGACAAAGTGCCTATCCCTTAGTCTAAAAAATGAATTCAATCTTTCTTTAGACATATTAACTTTATAAGGAGGTTTGTATCCAATTTTTTAGAGATTACTCTACCTATAAATTCCATGTTGAATAAGGACCATATCATCAAATGGGAGGAGAAGGCCATGTAAGCATTCAATGACATCAAGGGAGCTTTAAAGTTTTCTCCTATCTTGGCTATTCTTAACTACACAAAGTCATCCATATATTTTATTTTACATCATACAATACTACTAATGTTATTCTATTACAAAAGACAGAAGATGGTCATGAGCAGCCCATAGCTTTCTTTATCAAAGATATGCAAGGTCCTGAATTAAACTATACCATCGAGGAAAAGCAAGTTTTTTTATCTTTTGAAAGTTGTAAATATGTTTAGGCATTATATTCTGAGTTCAAATAGTGTTGCTTATGTCCCACATACCATGGTGAAGGACATCTTGACTTAGACTAAAGTATCCAACAAGAGATGCAAGTGGGTCAACAAGTTACAAGAGTATGATATAGATATTCAGACCACCAAGTTAGTGTGAGGTATGGGTCTATCCAAGATTATCTCTGAGACCAATATGCAATTTGTTGAGGTAAATATTATTATTTTCAATGTTGATGATTCATTGAGTCAATTTAACATGTCTCCATGGTATAGAGACATTGTTTATTACTTGAAAAATCTAAATTATCCCCTTGAATTGGAAAAAATCAAAGAAATTTTAAACTTGTCTCCCAAAAATACCTCTTGACTAAGAATGGACTAGCATGAAAGAATCCAGATGGGGTTCTCCTAAGATGTGTGTTGGAAGAATAGATTGTTGATTTGATTGAAGACTTCCATAGTGGAGTGTGTGGTGGTCATTTTGTGCCTAATATTATAGATCATAAAATTATGAGATCTATTTATTGGTGGCCATCATTGTTCAAGGATGTTCAAAAAGTTAGAAAGTGTGAGAAGTGCCAACACTTTGCTGGGAGGATGAAAGCTTTAGGTTATCTTCCCTTAAAGCCTATGATAATTAAAGGCCCATTAAGATAATGGGGAATGGATTTAATTTGAGAAACTATTGATTTGTCAAGCACTAGACATATATGGATACTATTTTCAACTGACAACTTCACAAATTGGGTTGAAGTGGTCCCTACAAAGAAAGCAACACACCAGGTAGTTATGGATTTTTTGTTGAATCAAATCCTTTGTAGATTTGATATGCCTATCAAATTGATCATAGATAATGCTATGAACTTAAAATACAAGACCTTAATGTCATTATTCAAATAATATAGTATTTAAATGACCTATTGATGTGGAAATTCCACTCAAAAAAGTCTCAACTTACAACACTTTACCAAACACCTATGCTTTTAGACCCTTCTTACTAGCCCTGTCTAACTGTTTCTTGATTAGTACAAAAAAAGTATAGTTTTTTATGGCTTAAAAACATCAAAATATTATTTCCCCTATCAAAAGGCACATGTGTGTCAATTTTGGTGTCTTAACTCTCTCATTAGATCACTTTCCCACTTTTAGGCCTCCCCTAGTCTTTGTATGACACAGTATTCAAAAACCCATACTATAGGGTTTGTATAGACCTAAAACCCTAAAAATCTATTAGATCATTTAAAACAGGTTCAGACTACCATTTTTTGTAAATTTTTGATGGTTTCAACTCAAGATATTGCTAAACCCTAGTTTAGGTTTTTTTAAGGGCCTGAGACACTCGGTATCACTAAAAATTCCATTGAAAACATGTTACATAGATTAAAAAGACAAAATTTGTTTTTTTAGTTATTTGTCTACCTTAGGAACCTTTTCCAAGTGTCAAAATTAATTGATCAAACCACTATTATTTATTTATATCCCAAATTACCACTGACTATGTTAAACAAATGGTTATTTACTAGTTTATTCACCTATAGAAATGGGTTAAATTTAATAATATGAAAACTAAGGTATAATAAACCATAAGACACATTCTAAAAACTTATCTTTATTTACCAAAGGTCTTAGAAATCAATTCTCAGTTCATTCTCTTCCTCCATAACGAACACATAGTTACCAAATGTTAAGTCTGCTATAGGAAATATGTTTCTTATCCTAATTTTCAAGCATTCAACAAAGTCCTTGTCCTTCCTTCAAGTTTTCAATTTCAAACATTAATAACATCCTATATATTCATTGCATACATAATGAAAATTTAATCCATGTCATTTCATTCATAATAATAAGCACACAACCTTAATTACAAAGACTGATCTAGGAAATAGGGTTTTGATTTATCTATTTTTTTGGGAATTAGGTGTTTAATTCTTAAGAAAATAAAGGTTTGAGTAAATGTAAATAAGCGATTAGTTTTTATCAATTATCCTACTAATTTTTATAAACATCTATGTATTTTACCTTTTCTAAAAATAGTAAGAAGTGTTAATAAATCAAACTTAGCTTATTTTGGGCTAAACTAAATGATGCAGGATCTAGAAATTGCTAAGCAGGGATGGCAGACTATTGTAAACAGGACCTAGAACTCTATTTTTGGATTAGAAAAAAGTGCCAAACAAAGGACACCCTAAAACTTAGTGTTATATTCTACTTTAGATGTTGGGATCCACTTCTGATGTTGTTGTCCTGGTGGTTTGGCTTTTTTGGGTTCTACTTGGAAGGCCTGTAACACCTTGGTACTGAAATATTAAAGTTTAGGTTTGTAAAAAGCTTTCTATGTCTATAATTCAATATTAAAAACCCTTAGGAGCTCCTAGTACTTGAACTTGAGTATAAAATTTAAGAAAGAGAGGAAGGATTAGTGTGTAAAGGATATGTTGGATGCACTTCACACCTCATTTATGGGCACATTATCTACATACCAGTACTCCAAAGAGGGATCAAGTTAATGTATTTCTCCCATTTGAAGTTCTTGGTGAAATTATGTGATGTATGTAACTAGATATGAAATTGGAATGTACTTTGGATGACTAGGGACTAGTATGAATGCTTGAATAGGCTTGAATTGGTCTTAGAAGGTTATATGCAGAGAATAGGGAAGAGTGCTTGAGTGTACTTCCTTGTATTCTTGATCTTTTCCTATGAATGAGTGCCAACTCTTCTAAATTGAAATTAAATGGCCTTTTATATGGAAACTAATGATCATGTGTTAGATGAGCTTGCATTAGGCTGATAGGGGAAAAGATAAGGATTCAAGAAAATATAACCATTTGAGGCTAAAGTGAACTTAGACAACACCAAAAATGGGACACCCATAAGTTTTGATGCTTCTATCTAAATTGGGTGCTATTATCTTAGGATGATGATTCCAAAGGGGATGGATCTAGGTCTAATAGGGCTGCCTGAGTCTCAAAAATCTAAGTCCAAGAAGCTACGGGTGATTGGGAATCAATAAAAGTCTAGTCAAGAAGGGTTAAGTGAGTAAGAAAGAAGACCTATAGGTTGGGTCATATTAGCCATGCCTAAGTCATCCAATTTTGCATTTTATATGATTACATTTGTTTCCCCTTTATTCTAGTGAAGTAATAAAGTGAAATACTAGGATAAAGGAAAAATAGAAAGCATACCTAAACTTACCTATAAGGGAAATGCTCATAAAGTTGTGTGATGTTGGATGTGTGTAGAAAGAACATGCTATGATGTGTGAATCTAAAAATAAAAACATGAAGTAGATCATTTCGTACTAAATACACTATATCTAAAATAAGAATGTATAAAAGTTGAGTAAATAAAGAGAGAAGAATGAATACACCTCACTAGGTACATGAACCAATATAAAACCTATTATGATGCTAGATTGTGCTGAGTATGTGTTGAATCAAGAGTAATATCACAAATAGAGTTGAGTGTTCAATTGTTTGAAATGTGACTCAAAAATGAAAAGGCTATCCCTTTGGATCTATCATCACAAACTAAGTGAAATTAATGAATCATGCATGTGCTCATCAATGTTTGGACTGTCTGTCCAATCCCTATAAATAAGTGGCTCAAGAATACAAAGGCTGGCCCTTTGGCTCCATCATTACCCCATGAAGTGAAGTTATGAAGTGATACAAGTATAGAATAGATGTCATATGAGATGGATCATGGATCCCATGAATGTGCTTGGAATATGACACTATGGCATGGATAGCTAAATGTGTGCTGGAAATTAGGCCACTCTTGGCCATTTCAAAATATAGAGATTAGGTTTTATGAAATCTACTCTAAAACTGATGTACTAGGCTTATATGAAAGCCAACTCAAAAACTCGAGTACTCAAAAATCTAAACTTGTATAAAATTTTAACATGAATGTGATTCCAACCATCTATAGATGGAGTAAGGCACACAACTACTGAGAATGCCTAGATAAACTAAATTTGAAAACAAAATAAGATCAATGTGTCATGCACATTGGCCCCAATCACTAATATCTAGAACATAGGTTCTGATCTAGAAGTTATGACAATTTCCTAATTTGAACTAAAAGTTAGAACCATGATGATGCACATGATAAATCCTTATATCTAAGAAAACTATGCTAAAACTATTGAATCTAAAGGATTTGGAAGTGCAAAAACTATCCCTAAACTGAATGTTTTGCCTATTTTTGGAAACCCTTAGTGTTTTTATGCCTGGACAAGAGTGCCAAACTATGGACACCCCTATTTTTGGTGCTACTATCCATTTTTGGCACTACTATCCATTTATGGGGCTACTATTTAGTGTGAAAATTAATTGTTGATCTGAGATTGTTCTTATTTTTCTACTTTGATTTTACCGATTTAACCTCTAGATTTTATGTTGACTATTCTGAATGCTACTATTTTTACTACTTGGAGGTTTTATCTCTATCACAAATCCCCTATTTGATGTCCCCTCTTATAATGGTAGGAATGATAAACTTGTAATGCCTGTTTTAAGAAGAAAAGAGTCTTGAAAGTGTGTTAATATAAATATATATGATATAAAATTTGATATTTTGATAACATGTTTCAATATATAGCAAATGTTTATACCGAGATATTATTAAACCAATAGGGGTATGCCTAGATAGATATAACAATGTGAAAACATGTAAAATGTACTAAATTGGAATTAGAAATGTTAGTTATTAGTTGTTAGTTAGAGGGATGGATCATGATGTCCATCATGGCATCCAAGAAAGAAAATAAAATGCATGATATGGATCATGGTATTGCACACATTTGACAAACAAAAAGAAAATAAGAAACAAGAAAGAAGTAAAAAAGAAAGAAGCATACTAGATGGGCCAAGGGGTCATGTAAAAAAGGGATATGGCCACATATCACTTAAATTGGAAACAAGCATGGAAGGCATGTTCAAATGCCACATACACATACAAGTGAAATAAGAAAAGTTGGCACATAAACCATAGGCGCATAAAGGAGTAAAAATAAAGGACATTGGAAAATGTCCTAAGGCACACACATGAAAAAGAAGAAAAGGAAATTAGAAAATATCCTAAGACACAAGCAGGAGATAAACTAGAATTGAAAATGCAATCAGACAAGTTATGCTAAGCAAACAGAGAAAGCATGTAATAACTAGAAAGAGACAAGCACATCTAACTGATCAAAGAAAATGTGAGAGTATGCAAAACATGTGTAGTACAAGACTAGGTATATGCTAAGAAATACACAAGTGCTAGATACTAGTGAATTGTCGACATAGTATTCTATGTAAGCTATAACGTAATGTACATCAGCATGATAACTTAGTGTGTGGTATAAGAATGACATAACCTGGATGGTGTAGTCATGTAGAAGATGCCCCCAGTGGGTGTGTATAAAAATGTATGTCTCAAATGTAGAAGTAAGAATGCCCCCTCTATGGGTAGAATGAAGCAATCAAGTAGTTCGATGTCATTGCACACACAAAAATAAGATCAAGTGAAGCATGGTAATGTAGAAAATCAACATATAATAGCATGAAACAACAAATGTAAGTCCTAACATGATAGTATTGATGTAAAGCATGGATGATGCATATAATCAAAATATTTTTGGTATTTTTGAATTTTTTTGAATCTTTTTGTATTTTTTTGAAAATATTTGAACTATGTACAGGAAGAACTAAGAAGAAATGATACCAACTGATGAGTCTCGGGTGAGACTCCCTATCATAGTATCTAGTGTTGAATAACTAAATCGTGCATGATCATGAGGCATGAGTGTATGACTGAGATTATGAAGCTAAAATATGTGTAAATTATAACTAATTTAAAATATCTAAAGTATAAATTGAATGTGGGGTCTCCCTATGACTTTGAGAAGTGGATGTAACTATAGGGCTCTTAGGGACCCATCTAAAAGTAAGAGAATAATCTCTATGAACACATGATATTTATGTAGCTATATGAGATCTCAGTGTAATTACTCTAGGTGTGAATATTGTCACTAGAAGCCATGTAGAATCTTGAAGCTATGGGGTTGTATGAGCCCTCTATACTGGTGATGGATGTTATAACTATGGTTGAACCTGAAGTGGAACTGGAATAGAAGATTAGGAGAAGCTAAAATCAATGGAAGAACTGGATCTAGTGATTGGAAGTTTATATATGGCTCTTATGTGGGGAGTGGTGACTCATAAAGAACTCCATCAACTATAATAAAATAATTATCATGAATGAACTTTATGCATCTATGAACTATAAAAGGTACTACTTTAAGTTTTTGAATCCATGGTCGATCAAGTAGTATGTCAAAAACTCTTATACTGGGAACTATAGTGAATGGTGTAGCCACATGTGTAGGACTAACCAATAATAGAAGTACTATCTCACCTAATGAACTTTGAACATGCCCACTAAACATACTAATAACTGTAATGGTCAGAGTGATATTTTGTTCTAAACAAACCAAATGTTATAGTAGTGTGAAGGTGCACATATTAAGACTAAAACCATTGTCAATGAGTACACTACAGACAGGTTGATTATGGATATGTCCTCTGATAAAAAGTGCATTCTAACCTATATCATATTCCATAATATCTTGATCTAAAAAAGATATCAAAGGCTTAGATGGAACTCTAGACTCATACACACCTATCATACCTCTCAAATGATGTGCTTCAATTGAAGGTGCCTAATATGTAACTGGTGGAGGATGTGTATGGTATGTATGATGAACACCTGATGTGTCCTCTTTCTCTTATTTTGAATGTTATGGAAATGGATTTGAAAATATTTTCAAAGATTTAACTTTTTTTGGCTTTATATTTTGAGGCTCAACTAAAGTGCCCAGATCAAGTATATTATCATTTATCAAGTCTTGTATCTTATGTCATAAACTGATGCATGTATTTGTGGTGTGGCCTAGTACCCTATGAAAATCACAATATGCATGCTGATCATATCCCTATGGAAGAGGCTTTGATGGATCTACTTCTTGAATAGGTGGGAGAGTGATGATGTTGCATTCCAATAATTATTTTAGAACTCTGGCTAGAGAAACTAGTAAATTGGTAAATGCACAAAGAGGAGGTGCTGATAAAACCACATGTTGAGGAGGCTTTGAAGCCACATTGACTATTGGTTGATTCTAATTATTGTTATCACTAATTTTGACCTTGTATGGGACTTTTCTATTACTCTTGTTTATTATGTTTGGAGTATTTGAATACTTGAGTTTGCCCATTGAGATTAACTTGACTTCTCTTCCCTTAAGTGTATGACATAATTCGGTGAAGGAAGAGAATATTTTGAAAATAATGGATTCATGCAATGCTAGTAGAAGGCTCTATTTGAAGATGTGCTATATCTCTCGATCAGCCATGGGGATAATTAGCTTATCTAGAATAGTCTTTTATCTAAGAACATAATTTGTAAGAGGCTCATTTAACCTTTGTTTCTACTGTGTAATCTATGCATATGAAACCTTGTCACCAATGTTGATACTGAAATGTGCTAGGAACATGTTTGCTAAAGGATTCAATGCTATGATTGACTGATTTAGTAGACAATAAACCATTGTAGATCATAATCCTTTAGGCTATGTGGAAAGAGTTTGGTAAGTATCTAGTCATTGGGTACATAATCTAAACATGCTGCATTAAAAGCTCTTAAATGTATCTCTAGATCACCCTTACCATAATAAAGAGTAAGCTTGGGTTGAACAAATCCTTATGGCAAGGGTGTAGAAATAATGTGACATGTCAATGGTATATGCAGTAAAGCAAAAGAATCCATTGCCTATGTAGGTCTAGTGGTACCTTGCTCAAGATGTTGCACCTTAGATTGAAGAGATCGTATCTCTTTCACAAGGGCTATGACATCAAGAGATAAGGATGTACTAGCTATAGGTAGTGGTATAGAAGAATTTTGGGCTACTATAGGGGGTTATTAAGACATATTTGCCCCTATAGTGTCATTAATAAGTGGCTGCTCTATGCTTTAAAAATATTGTCCATTGGTTACTTTTTGATGTTCTTCTTGTAAAATTCTAATCATGTTATCTTGCATATCTGGATATTGGATAAGAGTTCTTAAAGTTCTCTTTTATCAGTTTCATCAGAACTAGTATATTGGGCCATTGGTAAAGTAGGAAAATAATTCAAAATGTGTTTAAAGGTTTTAAAATATGCTTTAATAGACCAAGTGCTAGAAATGGAAAGTAACGAATATAAGAAACACAAAGTCCAAAAATATAGTGATTTGGAATTTACACAAAAAGGATATTGAGCTGCCAAACATGTAAGGTGATACCTCAACAAGCAAAAAGGAGATAGTATATGTAATTACGATTTTTTTAGAAATGTTATTTGTAACATAATATATACTTTTGAATTTGAAATTGATTTTCTAAATTAGATATGCAACTAAATTTTTAGAAAATTATGTGAAAATTACTGAAGAATTATTGAGAATGTATTTGATGCAACTAGAGTTTAAAAGATTTTTTTTTCAAAATTAGTATAATAATTTAAAAAAAATTCTATGAATTTTTAGAATTTAGCTTGAAAAATTTAGGAAAAAATGAAAAATATTTCTAAAATTAGCAATATATTTTTCTTAATGGTTTGAAAGTGTTTGTATGCAAATAAGACCTAGTATGTGCAAACTAGGGTTTGGGTGAATTTATTGAAAATATTTCAATTAATTTGTAGTTTTCTAAATTTTAAATTTATGAAAAATAAATAAAATATTGAAAAAAATCAAAAATAATTAACCCTAAGGTTTCTAGGATTTTTGTGTGAAAATTCAAAGTAAGTCAGGTTCACCAAATGTTTTATTCTTTTTAAGAATTAGGTGTTTAATTCCCAAGCAAATAAAGGTCTGAATAAATGTAAATCAATGATTAATGTGTCTTAATTAGCCTAATAATTTGTATAAATAGCTATGTATTTTACCTTTTCTAAAAATAGTAAGACATGTGAAGAAATCAAACTTAGCTTATTCTAGGCTAAAACAGATGATGTAAGATCTGGAAATTGTTGTGCAGGGATGGTAGACTATCATAAATAGGACCCAAAACTCTATTTATGGATTGGAAAAGAGTGCCAAACTAAGGACACCCTACTACTTGATGTTTTAGTCCACTTCTGGTGCTAGTGTTCACTTTTAATGTTGTTGTCTTAATGGTTTGGCTTTTCTGGGTTTTGCTTGGTAGGCTTATGACACCATGACAATGAAATATTAAAGTTTGGGTTTTTACGGATCTTTCTATGTGTCTAATTTAATATTAAAAACCACTTAGAGCTCCTGGTACTTAAACTTGAGTAGAAAATTTAGGAAAGAGAGGAGGGGTTAGTGTGTAAAGGACACACTAAATGCACTTCACACCCCGTATGTGGGCACATTGCCTACATACCAATACTCCAAAGAGGGATCAAGTTAATGTAGTTCTCCCATTTAAAGTTCTTGGTGAAATTATGTGATGTATGCAACTAGATGCAAAACTAGAATGTAATTTGGATGACTAGGGATTGGTATGAGTGCTTTAATAGGCTTGAATTGGTCTTAGAAGGCTGTATATAGAGAATAGGGAAGAGTACTTGAGTGTACTTGCTTGTATTCTTGAATTTTTCCTGTGAATGAGTGTCAACCCTTGTAAATGGACATTGAATGGTCTTTTATATGGAAACTAATTATCATGGGTTAGATGATCTTGCATTAGGTTGATAGGGAAAAGATAAGGATTTGAGAAAATTTGACCATTTCAGGCTAAAGTGAACTTGGACAAAAACACCATAAATGAGACACCCTTGAGTTTTGATGCTCCTATTCAAATTAGGCACTATTGTCCTAGGAGGATGAGACTTAGGGGGATGGATTTGGGTTCAATAGGGTTGTTTGGGTCTCAAAAAGCTAAGTTGGGAAGCTACGGGTGATTGGGAATCAGTGAAAGTCTAGCCAAGAAGGGTTGAGTGAACAAGAAAGAGGACCTATAGGTTAGGTGCTATTAGCCATGCCTAAGTCATCCAATTTCATATTTTATATGATTACACTAGATATCAGAGTACAAGTATCCTTTTTTGTTAATTATTGCACATTATAAACTTGAATAAATTCAATAAATCTTTCAATAACATGTGAAACAATCCTCAAATGTATTTAATCCTTTTTCTGACAGGATATAGTCTGCGACTGATCAAGAACACATAAAATAGGGTATGAGTACTAGTTTCTTGAACAAGACTTTTTTTTTTTTTTTTAAATTTTTGATTCCCATAACATGCTATCTAAATTCTAAAATTTTCCCCTTTTTTATGAAGATGACTGATTGTAACTACCTTGGAGAGGTTATCAACGTTAGCTTGACTCATTGGAAAGGTGACAAAACACCAAAAGTGATTTTTAAAAGATATACCACCTTAGACCCTTGGAAATGATTCAATGGGTCTATAATAACATTTTAAACATGTTTATAAGCTTATTCAAACTTTTTTACACCCTTGCAAGTTCCAAAAACATACTAAAAATTCAAATTTTTAAGCACACTAGTTTTGGTGAAAAATTAAAAAATTGAATATTTAAACTAGCTAAATGCACTTCTATCCTACCAAATTGACATATAAGTATTATTGGGGACTTATAAGTCCATCCAAGGCATTATTTAACCTATTTTAATGAATCAAACCAAATTTTGACAAAATTTATTCTCTAAGAGTGATGCTCCTGCATCATACTCCCAGGGAAGGAAAAGATAACTCATGGACTGCTTCCCATGAGTGCTTTTAGAGTAATCCATTACTTATATTTGTTATGATCATTCATCCAAATTTAATCCTCTAATGTATGATTCTTCCACTTTACTAGATACTTTAAATATTGCTTGTCTCTAGTCCTTTTAGTCACCCATTTATCCAATATGCATTCTATTTCTTCTATCTTTCCCTTAGGAAACTATATTGCCCAACCTAGGTCTATTGTATCTACTTCATCTACTATGTTTCCTCCTTCATATCCTTCTCTATAATGTTATAAGTATGAAATATTAAATATATGTGAAATTCCAACTCCACTAGGCAACTCCAATTTGTATGCATTATTGGCAAACTTCTTGAGAATCTTGCAAGGACCTATCTTATTCATTTTCAACTTATTGTATTCACCCCTTGGGAACCTTTAATTTATAATATGAGCTAAGACTAAGTCCCCAACCTATAAATTCACTTCTCTTCTACTCAAATCTTCCTGCTTCTTATACTTGTCAACACTAGTCTCCAAATGCTTTCTCACCTATTCATGCACCTCTTTCATTGTCATTACAAACTCCTCACCTTCAGGACTTCTCTTGTCCATATGTCTGATGTCTCTAGCCTCAAATACACCTCTTGGTTGCATGATATAAATCACTTGGAATGGACTCATTCTAATGATTCTATTGGTAGAATCATTGCAAGTAAACTCTTTTTGGGACAACACAGGATCCCATTATTTGGGATGGTCTTTGGACAAACACCTCAATAAGTTCCCTAAGCTTCTATTCACCACCTTAGTTTGACCATCTATTTTAGGATTGTGAGCTAAAATAAAATTTAAATTTTTACCTCGTTTCTTCCATAATGTCCTCCAAAAGTGATCAAGAAACTTGGTGTCCCTATCAGAAACAATGTTCATGGGCAAACCATGAAGCCTCACTATCTCCTTGAAAAAAAAATGAGCCACATGTGTTGCATTATTAGTAGTTATACATGGTATTAAATATTTCATTTTAGAGAATCTATCAACAACTACAAAAATGGAATCAAATCCCCTTTATGTTCTAGGTAAACTCATTAAAAAACTATACTTATGGATTACCAAGGCCTATTTGAGACTGATACAAACCTGCATTAGTTCTCTTACCCTTGGCTAATTGACAAAATTTGCATCTCTCTACATACATACTTTTTCTTTCATTCTAAGCCAATATTAGTGCCCAGTAAGCAACTCCAATGTCTTATCAAGCCCAAAATGACCTGCCATGCTTCCATTGTGCTTCTCTTGGATCAAATTTCCTTTTATAAAACTCTTTGGTTCACACAATTGTACTCCCTTTAAAATCAATCCATATTTAAGTACATAATCCAACCATGGATCCTTGTTGAGTTTACTTGGGTGCTTTCATGCATGGTATGATTCTTTCAAGTCTTTATCATCTTCATACAAATCTTTGAGTGCATAAATGCCAACACTCTCTAATTGAATTTCATGTACCAATAATACCCTCCTGCTCAATGTATCTACAACTTTATTACTTTATCCTTGTTTATGCTTTATGGTGAAATTAAAGTTTTGTATGTACTCCACCCATTTTACATGTCTTTGGTTTAACTTAGGTTGATTAGATATAAACTGAAGTGCATGGTTATCTATATACATTATGAACTCTTTTGGCATGAGATAATGCATCCATTTATTTAATGCTTACACCATTGCATTAAAGTCCAAGTCATAAGATGAATACCTCTTCTTATCATCATTCAAATTTTCACTAAATTAAGATATAGGCCTACCCTCTTGGCTTAGGACATCCCCTATGGCTACACCACTTGCATCACACTCTATCTAGAACACCTTATTAAAGTCTGACAAAGTTAGTATGGGCTGCTCTATGATTCTTTGCTTCAAGTATTGAAAACATTTTTCTGCATTCTCATTCCAAATAAAGTTTTTATTATCTCCCTTGATGGTTTCAATGATGGTATCACATATTCCACTAAATTTTCTTATAAATTTCCTATAAAAACTTACCAAACCATGAAAACTCCTTACCTCTCCTGCTATCCTAAGTGTTGGCCACTCCATGATTACCTTCACCTTGTTCTTATCTATTTTCATCATGCCTTGTGAAATACAAACCTAAGGTACATCAGCTATATTTTCATTAAATCACATTTCTTAAGGTTGATCAATAACCTCTCTTCTTATAGTCTCCTTATCACTAATTCCAAATGATGAAGATGTTCCTCCTTGCTTTGGCTATAAATTAGTATATCATCGAGATAAACTTCTACAAACTGACCTATAAAATCTTTTAGAACCTCATTAATTAATCTTATAAAAGTGCTAGGTCCATTATTTAAACCAAATGGCATGACCAACCATTCATACAAACCTTTATTTATCTTAAAATCTATTTTCCACTCATCACCTTGTCTGATCTTTATCTAGTAGTATCTACTCTTGAGGTCTATTTTGGAGAAATATCTTGCTCCACTCAAGAAATCCATCAAATCCTCCATCGTGGGAAGTCAAAACCTATATATTATGGTGATTTTATTGATGGCCCTACAATTAGTACACATCTTCCACTCACCTTCCTTTTTTGGCACCAACACTATGGGCACTACACATAGACTCAAGCTTTCTTTGATCATCCCTTTGTCAATCAACTCCTACACTTGTATTTTGATCTCAACATTCTCTTGTGGGGTAATATTATATGCAGTCTTGTTTGGTAGACTTGCTCCAGGTACAAAGACTATATGGTGTGTTATGCTCCTTATTGGTGTCAATGTGTTGGGCAGCTCATCAATAACTATATCAACATACTTCTCCAACATTTTTTGAATCTCTAGGGGTAGCTCATTGATATTAGTGGTTTTCATAATAATTCTAGGCTTGATGACCAAAGCAAAGCCTATCTCTTCTTCATGCATAACATTTAAGAACTCTTTTACACTTACCAACATCACATGTGAACCAACATGTTTATCACTCTCCTCATCCTTCAAGGGTAGCAAAGTGTAACTAACTCCATCATTCATCAAAGTTTACATATTTATCCTTCCATCATGAGTACTTTATGTATCATATTTTCAAGGCCTTCCAAGAAGCACATGACACTTATCCATGGGGATGACATAACAAATAACCTTATCCTTATATGTTCTAATTTGAAACTCTACCCAACTCTATTCACTCACCAAGACTTATTATCCCTTATTCAACCATGACACCTTATATGGAATGTGGTGAGGTAATTTCTTTAGCCCAAGCTTGTTAACCATTTCTAATGAGACAAGATTATATGTACGTCCTAAATCAATGATCATCTTGTAAAACTTACCTTGGTATTTATAGTATGTATTGAAGAGAGTCTTCCTTTGTGGTGGTTCCTTTTATTTGGGTGGCTTGATCAACACCCTTCTCATGAGCAATGATTCTCCCACTTCGGGCTCAACCATGTGTGATGGAGAGCAAACACTCTCTTCCTCTCCTCCTTGTACAATATAATTTCTCCCATAATTTCTTGGGATTCTTTCTATCTAGTCCTTTGGACACTCCCATTGATTATATCTAGAAAACTTATTGCACTTGGAACACTTGCTTGTAAATCCATTCGATCCTCTACCCCTTGATGAATAATGACCTCTATTGAAAGGTCTCCTACTTCTAAATCCACCTCTAGCATTTGTGGACTGCTCTTGTGAATTGCTTGATTCAATTTGAATATTTCTTTGTGAGATATTTTTTCCCCCTTATTTTTATCTACCTCTAAAATTTCTCCCCCTTCCTCTATTCTTCTTATTATGCTTCCTATTTAGCTTATCTTCAGCTTTGAGTACAAATTGGTAGCACTCTTCTAGTGTTCTTGGGCTCACAAGTGCTAGTTTAGCTTGTAGGTTGTACCTTAAGCTATTCAAGTACCTTGAAACATTCTCTTTATCTTCCTTAACATGACCAAACTTGATGGTCATCTTATATAACTCCTTTGTGTATTCCTTCACACTCATTTCTTTTTGCTTCAAATTTTATAATTGTCTAAACAAGTTTATCTCATAGTCACCTGGAAAGAATTTGCCTTTGAGATTGGAAACCATTATGTCCCAATAAGTGATCTTATTATTCCCCTTATTTCTCCACTCATCTTGTGTAAATTATCACCATAATAAATCATGCCCCTTTGGTTTGGTTCTTGCAAATTTGACCTTGTCATTAGGTACCTCCTCATACGCAAAGTATTTGTCTAACTCATTCACCCAATCTATGAGTTCATCTCCATAAAGACCACATGTATAGGTGGTTAATTAAACCATTGGTTTATAACCTTGACTCATGATCACGTTCATGAGTCTATCTACACCCTGATCTTCAGGTCCTTCAACTATCTCTTCTCCTTCTACTTCTTCTTGGTCTTGTGGCTCATCTTCCCTGTCACTCAAGTACCCTATTATGACTCTTTTTATTTTTTTTCTTTATATAGTATTTATAATTTCATCAAATCTGATTCTAAGGTCTCTTATATCTACCAACATATCATATTGGTTCCCTTAGTTTCTTGTTGCACCTCCTGTATTTCCCTTAGGTGGCATTTTGAACATTGTATATGCATTTCTATCAAACAAGTACCTATTATCCTATTCTACAAAGGATATTATCTCTCCCAATTATTATCAAGTATTCAATCATGGATATAATACCAAAATTATCTAGATATTCCACTTAAAAAATTCTCAACTTACAACACTTTACCAAACACCTATGCTTTTAGACCCTTCCTACTAGCCCTGTTTGACTATTTCCTAATTAATACAAAAAAAGAATCGTTGTTTATGGATTAAAAACATAAAAATATTATTTCCCATGTCAAAATGAACATATGTGTCAATTTTTATGTCTTAACTCTCTGATTAGACCACTTTCACACTTTTAGGCCTATTCAATTAGGCCTTCCCTAGTCTTTGTATGACACCATCTTTAAAACCTATACTATAGGGTCCGTACAAACTTAAAACCCTAAAAATATATTATATAATTTAAAATATGTTTATACTTATAATTTTTTTAAATTTTTGATGGTTCCAACTCAAGATATTGCTAAACCATAGTTTAAGTTTTTTTAAGGGCCTGAGACACCCGAGAACACTAAAATTTTTGTTAAGAATGTGTTATGAAGATTAAAAATACCAATTTTTTTGTTAGGTATATGTCTACCCTGGGAACCTTTTCCAAGCATCATTATTCATTGATCAAACCATGGTTATTGATTTCCATCTCAAATTACCATTGACTGTGTTAAACAAATGGTTACTTACTAGTTTGTTCACCTGTAAAAATGGATTGAATGCACTACTATGAAAACTAAGGTATAATAAACAATAAAACATGTTAAAAAAACTTACCTTGATTCATAATAATTATTTTAATTAAATTATTATTTCATTCTCTTCCTCCACAATGAACACACAGTCACCAAATGTTAAGTCTGTTATAGGAAACAAGTTTCTTATCCTAGTTTTCAAGCATTCAACAAAGTACTTGTCCTCACTTAGAGTTTCCAATTTAAAACATTAAAAAAAACCTATAGATTAATTTAAGGAACAATTAAAATTTAATCTGTTCTATTTCATTCATAAGAATAAGCACTCAGTCTCAATTACAAGGAGTGATCTAGGAAACATGGTTTTCATTTATCAAGATATCAAAATACAAGCATCATTTTTTTAAATTATTGAAAATTATAAAATTGAATACATTAAATAAATATTTTAATAACATGTGAAATAATCCTCAATTTTTTTTAATCCTCTATCTAATAGGATACAATCTACAACTAATCAAGAACACGCAAAACAGGGTCTGAGTACCAATTTCTTGAACATGGCTTCTTTTCTTCTTTTTTTGAATTATTGATTCCCATAACATGAAATAACTGTATAAATTATAAAATTCATCCATTTTTTATGAATATTAATGATTTTAACTACCTTGGATAGGTTGTCAACGTTAGCTTGACTCATTAGAAAGGTGACGAAGCACCAAAAGTGATTTTTAGAACATATACCACCTTAAACCCTTGGAAATGATTCAATGGGTATATAATAACATTTAAAACCTATTCATAAGATTATAAAAACTTTTTAAAACCCTTGTAAGTTCCAAAAACATATAGATTCAAATTTTTAAACACACTAGTTTTGGAGGGAAATCCAAAATTTGAATATTTAAACTAACTAAATGCACTTCTATTCTACCAAATTGAAATCTAAGTATGCTTGGGGAATTATAAGGTCATCCAAGGAATTATTAAACCTATTTTAATGCATAAAACCAAAATTTGACAAAATTTGTTTCCTAAGAGTGATGTTCTGACATCACCTATGCTTCTAACTACAATTCTCAAAGGAATGTGAAAGTGGAATCAAGTAACAAGAACTTACTCAAAATAATTAGATGAACATTAGAATAAAATAAGAAAAAGTGGGGTGAACAAATGAATTTTTCCTTATGGTTTTATAGGATTAAACCTAAGAGAGCTACAGGCAAAATCCCTTTTGAGCTTGTTTATGGATCTCAATCAGTTCTACCTATGAATTTACAGTTGCCCACCTATCAACTCATGCAACAATCAGAGGATGATGGGAAAATCAACTAATATAAAAGTAGGATGAACCAGATTATTGATCTTGATGAAATTTGAAGATAATCTCATGAAAGACATCTCAAGTTGAAGGAGAAGCTAAAGAAGATATTTGATAAGAAGGTCACTCCACAAACCTTCCAAGTAGGTGATCTGGTTCTAGTTTGAGACAATAGGCATGAGGAAAAGGGAAAGCATGGTAAATTTGATGCTTTATGGATAGATCCTTATTCCATTGACTAAAAAATTAGGGAACATACTTTCTTTTTTAGAGACCTGGATGGTGAAATACTAGAGCTACCAATCAATGGTAGACATTTAAAGCACTTCCTAGATTGAGTTTATCTGTAACTATGTACATATTGTATAGTGTTTTGTCATTTATTATTTCATCACTTTGTTACCCCTATACTTTGGGTCTTGTTTGTATATTTTCCCTTTGTGTTTTATTGTGTGTTCATTTCTAGATCCTCCTAATCTATTTTTGTTAAATCTGCCATGTTTTGTTGAGTCTTTATGGGTGTTTACTAAAGTTATTGCATCTTGAATCTGTGGCCCAATAGATTGGCACCTAGTCTTACATTCTAGGCTTATTTGTAAACTCACAGGTAGGTGTGCATACTTGAGTGAGATCCAGTGTTAGTGCTCAAAATTACATTGAATAAATTTATCCCTTGTTAATTTTAAATTCCTAGGTCCTTAGCCAAATTCTTACTTTCAACTATTCAAGTCAAAGGTCAAGTTTGATGTTGAATTGACTAAGTGCTAATTCGGTCCTTACTTGGTGTGTTCCTAAAAAGGCTAAAGACTTATTGGTTTCAAAATTTAAGTCCATGGTAAAAAAAATTTGGGTCTATTTCCTTTAGGTATTTTACCCACACAAAAATTTTGAAGGGTCATTTCTTTCGAGCATTTTTCCCGCATAAAAAAATTTAAAGGGTACTTATCCTTCAGCTATTTTGCCTACATAAAAAGCCCAATAAAAGTCAATTGTTTTGGAAAAAATGTTAAGTTCAAATATTTTAGGATAAACATAAATCCCATATATGCTTTTAGGAAATTGTTGCGGATAAAACGTCCAAAAGAATTATCTTGACAGAAGGTCCATAGAAAAAAGGCCCAACAAAGATCGATTCTTTGAGGAAATTATATCGAATAAAATGTTTAAAAAAATTATCCTAATGAAGAAAAAAATACTAAAATCCAAAATTTCTACATGAGAAGTGTTTAAGAGATTTCAATACTTCATGAAAATTTTACCAAATAAAATGTCTAAAATAATTGTTCTGATAAACATAAACATGGAACAAATGCCCCAGAATAAAAGTCCTAAAGACTAATAGGAAAATCTTGTGGAGAAATATTTGAGTATTAGTGTTGCAAAATAAAGGGACCATATACCAAAATTCCCAATGAGAAAAGTCCCAAAGAGATTCACCCAAGCTGCATAAGTGTCGAGTTCAGAAGGCATAAAGTTTGATCATATTCCCATCGATCAACAGTATGTAGTGAAGTGTACAGATTCCAATTGATAATGTATAAAAGAGATTAAAGTTTTAGAAAATCCTTGGGATGAGTGAGGTGGTGATAAGTGTCACCATCATGGTAATTATATTAAAGATCTAAAGGAGTACAAAGTAGAGAACTAGGGCCTATGGATAGAGATCGATGGTTCATGCTTGATCCATGCCAATGAGAATAATAATGCGAGATGATGCTAGAATTTTTAATGGAGTTATCAGTAAGAATAGAGGAGACAAGTGTCATAGCTGTGTGCCATAGATTAAAGCTTGAGCTTCTTTAAAAAATCAATGGCATGCATTTTCTTAAGTGATGATGATCTAGCGATGTAGAATGAGAGTAGGATTGTCAAAAAATACCAAAATGAATGTGGGACCACCATGTGGTAGAAGTGCACTAGCCCAAGCATAATTGATAGTGAAAGATGTAGATGTCCCACAAAGCTACCAAGTGGCACCATTTTGGTATAATACCTATAGACATCCAATGGTGTTTGATCTTTTGGATCAAGATCAATGGCATGCATTTGCTCAGGAAAGTAAATATAATGGTGTGGGCCAAGATGGACTTTTAAAAGGGCTCAAGACCAGTAATAAAGTGACACATGCCAAGATTAGAGCCAATGAAGTAGCCTAGTCCATTTTAATCCTTGTGAGTTCCCAATTGGATTTGATGTGACATGTTTCATAACAATATGTGGTGAACTTTGGCTGAAAAGCTAAAATTAATTATTCTTCCATGGATGGGAAATGATTAGAAGCACAAAAGGAGGTCTACAAGTTATTATAGAGAATATTTTTTAATCATAACCATGGATCATTTTCTATTTGTACCATGACCATAGATCATTCACATGCCATCATTGCAAAATCAAGGTTTTTATATGGCACACACTAAAGGAAAGGAAACTATCTAGGAAGTTCCAACTGTGTAGGCAAGTGATCAAGAGCTTCTTTAGATAGTTGCACATGATGAAAAAGTCTATTTGGATCCTCAAATGACTATTCTCCTTCTAGCTCATATGAAGACATCTCCAATCATGAAATTAAAATTTTGTTGTAAATCTTTATCATTCATTATAGAGGCAGTTAGAGTGATGATTATTTTCTTGTAAATGGATGAAGATATCAAACATGGCATGGAATATTTTCCAGTTGGAAGCATCTTAGAAAAATTGGGAAGGTTGTTATGCAATTTTTAAAATTGTGACCCATAGTCTTAGAATTGAAAAAGGATTGAAAATGTATAAATAGGGGTCTTCTCCTCTATTCAATATTAATGGTTGTGTTTTTAGGTCTTTGTTTTCTCTCTAGGTATAGGCTCTTCCATATTTTGGGATCATGGATATGTGTGTATTTTACCTCTCTTGTTAAGATGGTTATAGATGTACAATCATTAGAAATATCTAAGATCATCTCTATATGTCTCCCCTATCCAATATGGATCGAATCCACCATGCTTGTCCATATTGAAGCATTTTGAAACATTGGTGTATGTAAGATTTTTTTTCAAGTTAATGGAAAATACTTTTGGTTATTTATTATATCCTATTAATGAAATGCAATGAGATTTTTTACATTTTATGCTAATAGGATATCTAGTTTTGTGCTTATGTATGGTTGTCATCTTGGGCATAGATCTAGTTTATAAACCCCTTTCTACAAGTGATTTAGAAATATTTTGTTGAATACCTCATTAGGGTACCTTGGGTTCATGAATTTAGCTAGGAGAAAGTATTTGAGATTTTAGTTTCAGTGTATGTTCTAGGGTTTTAGGGATCATTTGGGCATTTAAATTTTATTGGCACCAATGGATGAAAATTTCTCCTTATAGTTTTCATGGCTTGCATTTCAGTTTTCCTACATATTTACAATAAGTGATGTCATGTATGTTTAAAGAAACCCTGTTATTTGAAAACCACCAGCACACCACCCCTTTTTATTATTATCTAATTGTCCTACCTTATCTTACCCTATAAATAATAAACATAGTTACATATTATGAGTTTTATTTACTTATAGATGCATAAATAATGTATAGTTAACATGTGTCTACATTTTTTGTTTTGAAGCATAGTATCATAGTTTTTCATTCGACCCTTATTGTTTAATATTCTATAGAATGAATATTACAGAGATTTCCTCATCTATCTTGAGTAGGTTGTGTTTGACTTAGTGTATTTGTCAATTCCATGTGATAACCCTTCCCAGGTGGAGTGTGCAGCTTTGGTCATGCCCTGGTCTGACCTGTATTTGTGTGCCAAAAATCCCCATGGAGATTGAATTGCATAATCTCTCCATGTAAACAAACTACCCCATAGGTCCTCTCACCTTGGTTTAGGTAAAGCTAAAAGTAGCAGGGAGATGACCATACCTTTTATAGGTTCCTCTCAATCATTTTATATGTCTAGTCTAGTCTTGATGCCAAACCCTTCCCCAACTATAATGATGTATCAGTGGGTTTTTCATCTTTGTTTACCATTTTATTTAAGTGTGCAAGGCTGAGCATAGAAGGTGTACAATTTGGAACCAATAAAAGCCATGCCCATATGACATTCCCCCATTAAATTTGAAAACTAATATAAGTACCATATACTAACTGAGTGTGGAGAATATGATTTCAAAACATGCCCCCATTGAATCTTAAAATTGATATAAGTAGCATATATTTAATGAGTGTGGATAATATGCTGCTAAATAATACCCCCATTGAATCTACAACTATGACAAATGTAGAGAATATGATTCCAAATCATACCCCTATTGAATCTAAAAATAATGCCAAGTTTGAAGAAAATGCCTCTATGATATACCCTAACTAATATGCCTCCCTTTGAGGTGATGGAAAGATAGCAATTGGTAGTTACCTCACCTCCAAAGGATAAGATAATTGTATAATATGTGAATATAACCATGTAGCATATATAAGGAACATGTGTATGTAGATATAGCGTTAAAGATCATAGAACCAATGTGATCACATGTAGGCCTAAGATGCATGATAAAGATCAAGACAATGTCTAGATAGTAATAATACAAGATCAACAAAAAAAAAAGCACACACACACGAGCACTTAATAGCAAGTCAAAATGTAATGATCTAAGGAAATTGAAAACAAGGGGAATTTTTAAATGTCACACAATTGAAAGGATATGACTTAATCAAATGTCCATAAAGATAAGGTTGACATATTCAAATATCCATATATTAAATAACGACATATGCAAATGTCAAAGAAAATATACATAGGTACGGGGGCCATAAATAAAGGAGAATATTCAAATACTCAAATAAGCAATATAATAGCAAGGCAAAACACTCAAATAAGTGCATAAAGTAAAGTAGAAGTAACCAACATAAATATGTCATAGTAGCTCATGGATTTAATGTGTTAGGAAAAAATTTCAAGTGTATAGTATATCTATTTCCCTATGTAAAATATAATCATGGATAAAGGCATGTGTAAGTACAAATATAAGCTCAAACATAATAATATAGAGTGATCATCGAATCATATAACCCATGTGTATCAAGATCAAAGAAGTAGATGCCCCTAATGTCTACATGACATCGATAGAGGGAAGGCCCGACATTTGAAATAAGAATAGATCATGTATCTGTGTATGCCTGTATCACACTCAAGTAGAAGTGTGACACATGTGTATGTAAGAGTAACTAAATATGCCATCCATCAACATTAAACTAACACATAGATGCCAAAGAACCAATAGAATATGTAGGTGCTGAAATTGTTTTTATATTTTTTAATTTTTTATATTTTTTGGTATTTTGGGAATTTTGACATAGGTTTAATTAAGTAGGTCCTCATCATCAAAATTTGAAGGGCCACTTGTAAAGGATTATAAGCTTTGTTTATATCGATTTAGTACCACCACTTTAATGTTTCTATGTAATGGTGTAATTGAAGCTAATGGTGTAGGAACACAATCATGTCCCACATGTTGTATGCAAATATCTATACCCATATTTTGAAAGTTTACAAACATGTTTGTAGAATATAGCTTAGTGTTTCACTCAACTAGATAATTTTGTCCAAAGTTTAGTTTTAAATGCGGTTCTTATGATGATATCCATATATTTAAAGCTTCGACATGTTATGATCCATAAGAAATGAATATTTAAATGTTTCTTTGATATTTGGGACCCAAGGGAGAATATATTAGTTTATTTATAGTATGTTCCAATCATGCAAGAAAAGTAGTCCTACAAGTTGTATCCCACTTGTTTGGATCAAAATAGATATGGTGGAAACATACCCCATAAATATTAATAGTAATAGTTAAATCATCATACTTTTGTTGTTTTAATGTATACTTCTCTTTTGAAAGATAAGAATTATTTTTTTCCTTTACCTATTGTGGACACATTTTGTATGTGTTCCTCACTCTTATATTGTTAGATTATATTTTTTAATGTTGCACATTGATTATTAGTATGACTAATGATATGATCGTAATTACAATATGGTAGTCCCTTTGTAAGTAATAGTCTACTTGATATGTGTCTGGTAGAAGGTAAAGAAATAATTTTATGTTTAAGTAACAAAGATAAAATAGTATCGATTATATCTTATTCCATTGTGATCTTAACATTTAGGGTAAAGCCTTTTGATAAGACTTCACATTATTCACATGATGTACTTGTATTTGGCCCTTATAAGTTTGACTAATTAATTTTAACCAAGAGGGATGTATGGAATAATAAACATTTATATGCTCATTTATTAGTTTGGTTTTTCCCTTATCTAGATTTATCTCTATAGTTTTTGCAAGTGGGTTTAGTTTATATGTACCCAGACCCATAGGTTCAAATAGGTTATGTGATGGGTGCTCTAGTGGGTCAAATTTTAAATTTTAGATTTTCTCATTTGTCATATCATAAGATATATCATCATCACTATCATATTAATATAAGATGTGGCCATATTTTTGCTTAGTATCAACCAATAAAGGATTTTTAAATGTTAGGGGCTCTTTTGTTTGTATTGAATCTTTTAGTAATGGCTCTTGCCCTTTATGTGCATCTATATGAGCTTAAGTATGTTGTGACTTATTTACATTTGGAGATAAAGGATTCATTTTACTTGACTCACCTATTTCATACTTGTGAATATGCTCAAGAGAGATGTATTATTAAGGTGGTACCACTGTAGGAATGCCCTTAGAAATAATATAAATTTGAAGGGATCATCATCAGTGGGCATGGATAATAAGGTCCTATCATGTATGATTTTGATAAATTGAAGTGTCAATGGGAAAAATTCCATTACATGTATCCAAGGTCCACCTATAATTAAAATATAATGTAATGATTGAGACATGACCTGAAAACTAGTGGAAATGGTTTTATTTCTTAATGTTACATATAATGTGATCTGACCAATTATAGGGCTATGTGAATTATCAAAAACTTTATTGTACATAAATATTTTTTGAATAAAATTAGTATCTATACCCATGGTAGTTATAAATTTTATGCTAAAAATGTTTAAGCTTGATCCATTATCAATGATCACCCTTTTGATGCCTTTATTTGTCATGATTACTTATACAAACAAAGACCAATTTTGGTCAATGGTATCTTTAGACAGTAAATAAGTTGAATCAAAGGTGATGAGCTTTGTTATTTTTCTTGAGATTTTTCATAATATCTGTAAAATAAGTAGGCTCAATATTAGTTGGAACTTATGTTTTACACAATACTTCGTATAAGATATCCTTATAAACAATAGATTACTTTACGAACTCAATGGTTGAAATATTAGCATGTGTATTTTTCAATTGGCTAACAATTTCATATCCCTTATATTTTAATACAAGCTTAGTTTTAGGTGGAACTTGTATATTAAAAGGTGTTAGAGTGGGTTGATCCATTTTACCTCTTCGAGTAGCAATAACATGGACCACAGAATCCAATATAAGTCATGGATGAATAATGGATGAGGGAAGGTAGATTTCATTTGAATAAGACCTAGGTAGGATAAATGGTCAGGAGCATGCATGTTAACATGTATATATTATCTCTATAACATTGAAAAATGAATTTTAAAGATAGATTAAGTATTGTTTTTGCTATAAAACCCTCTCATTATTAACACAAATTTGCTCATAAGATTTGACAAGGAAAGTAATGTAGAAAACCATAAAAACTATGACATATTGGAATCCAAAATGGGTAATATATGTATCTATATTTAACATATTGTATGACAATCAGGGATCTATAATAGAAAAAATTAAAAACCCCTAATTGACCTAGGGTTTGTTGTTCAAAGATCAAGTTCACCAAATGTTTAACCCTAAAATGTGATCTAAGGTGATCTTATTATTAACCATAGATTTTTAATTAAAGGGGTATACATAAATAAAATGTCACAAGGGTGATAATCAGAGTTATATTAGGCAAATTAGATGCTAAAATCAAATATAAACATATCCTAAATTTATTATGTTGAGATAGTCTAAATAAAGAAAGTACAACTATGCTAGATA